>OZ021722.1:65362951-65917951 GCA_963978545.1 Linyphia triangularis
AATTTTGCAGATATAGATGTTTCTAATATTTAAAATTAGAAGCAAAATCAAGCACATGCTGGCAACAAAAACCTCCCTTTGTTAATGAATATAAAAATTGGCAATGCATATAAAGGATTTATATTAAAAACCTTTGTACGTGTGGGTTATATTATTTTATACATTTCCTCTAATTCATGATCTGTGGCTGTGTTGTTTAATCTGTTGCCAATCAGTGGAATATGATAGACTTATTTAATTACCAAATTTTTAAAGCATTTGGAAACGTGGGCGTCATAATCTGTAATTTTACGTGTTGCACTTGTGAAAGATATATAAACCATTATGTCCTATAATTACAAGTTTTCAAATGGTAGCGAACTTGGTACTCGTTTTACAAGGTCCCGGAGGGATGAGCAGCTGAAAGTATGATACTTTAAATTCCTTCAACATTTTTTTTTATCAATATAAAAATAAAAGCTAACAATTACATTGAACCTCTGTAGATGGGGCTCAAATGAAGAAAAATAAAATAAATTTTAAACGGATGAAAATAGTGACTGGAGCGTTCTTAGTGATGAAAATGGGAAATTATCTTTCATACTTCAAAAACTGAGAAATAGAAAAATAAAGCTACCATAAAAGTGCTGCACGTCCTCTGTATAGTATAACAAATTGTCTTACGTATAATAGAAACTTATTTAGAAGGCATGAATTGTAAATATCCTGATATCAATCGCAATCTCAAATGCACCACTAATCATGTAGCAGAAGTATAGCATTAGAAGGCGAATCCATAATTTACGCTAGGTTGCGGGTTCGAATCCCGTGTTAGGCATGGGTGTTTGTAAATGTATGTTGGCTTGTCTAATGACGAATGTTTCGGCGCATTATAGCCTTCGTGTTGCTGACGGAGCCAGATTATCTGAATACAACCAACCATAATTTACGAACAAAAATTACATATGTGAGCAAGATGCTATTTATTTTAGTACGAAAATCAATGTAAGCACATATTGAATGCCCACTCAATAAAACAAGTCGGCACTCAGTGATGGTAATTTGGACCAGAAAAGTGACAAAAGGGACCTAGTTGAGTAGAGCCCAGTACACTAAAGTGCCCCACAAAAAATGCTGGCCAATATCGCTGCCAATCCCGATGTGGACCGTTGTAGACTGGCCGTTGTTACGGATCTTGGCCAATATATATTTTAATTAGTTCTTTTTTAATTAATTTTTTTAATTAATTAATAAATATGTTACAAAACGATATTTAATATGGCTACAGCTCTGAAATTTTCAACATAAGTAGTTTTGGACTTTTAATCGGACTTTTAAAAAACATAATTTCAAATTTTTATTTTGTTCTTTTTTAATGAATTTTTTTAAATTAATTAATAAACATTTTACAAAACGATTACTAAGAGGGCTACAGCTCTGAAATTTTCACCATAAGTAGTTTTTGGAATTTAATTGGACTTTTAAAAAACAGAATTTCAAATTTTTATTTTGTTCTTTTTTAATTAATTCTTTTAATTAATTAATAAACATTTTACAAAACGACTACTAATAGGGCAACAGCTCTGAAATTTTTACCATAAGTAGTTTTGGCCTTCTAATTGTATACATCACAAACAGAACGTTAAAATTTTAATTAGTTCTTTTTTAATTAATTTTTTTAATTAATTAATAAATATGTTACAAAACGATATCTAATAGGGCTACAGATCTGAAATTTTCAACATAAGTAGTTTTGGCCTTTGAATTGGATTTTTAAACAACACAATTTTAAATTTTTATTTTGTTCTTTTTTAATTAATTTATATATTACAAAACAATTTCAAATAAGGCTACAGCTTTGAAATTTTCAACATAAATAGTTGTGGCCTTCTAATTGGATTTCTGAAAAACAGGTTTTTTTTAAAAAAAATTAATTAACAAATATTTTACAAAATGATTTGTAATTGTGCTACATTTCTGAAATTTTCATCACAAGTAGTTTTGGCCTTCTAATTGGACTACAAAAAGAATGTTAAAATTTTAATTTGTTTTTCAATTAATTTTTTCACAAAAAGCGATTTCGAATAGGCATAGCTCTGAAAGTTTCAACATAAGTAGTTTTAGCCTCTAATTTTGCTTTCCACAAACACGTGTTAAAATAATCTTAAAGGGGTGTTGTATTATTGTATTAACGGGGATTTTTCGTATTGTTTCTCGACAAGGGAGGAGCTTCTAACATTAAGGCTTTCCGTAGCAGTTAGTCTTTAGTGTGTGAAGCGACCTTATGCTTACGCAGCAATGAACCCTTTCATCGAGCAAAGCGAGCTCATGTTTGCATATCAATGAACCTTTTAACAACGAGCGAAATAAGCCTGTGTTTATGTGTCCATGAACTTTTCAGCGAACGGAGCGAGCTCGATTTTGCGTAGCGATGAACCTTCCTGCGAGTGAAGCGCCAAAAACTGAGTTCTATACACGAATGACAGATTTCCGCAATGCGAGGTCTCACAGCTAGCTAAAATATTGTACATGTTAAAATTTCGTAGCGAAGCACGGGTATTTAGCTAGTAAATAAATAAATAAATAAATAAATAAATAAATAAATAAATAAATAAATAAATAAATAAATAAATAAATAAATAAATAAATAAATAAATAAATAAATAAATAAATAAATAAATAAATAAATAAATAAATAAATAAATAAATAAATAAATAAATAAATAAATAAATAAATAAATAAATAATAATAAAATCTATAATAAAATCCATAATAATTCAATAATATTGCATTATTAAATATATCGTATGGCAATGTATTTAGTATAACATATCCAGTAACATAATGAATATTTGATTATCTTAATATGTGAGGAAATTTCGATGACGCTTTTTTAATTATTTGATTTTAAATCCAATCCAAGTAATACTTATTGCAGAAAAGTTTTTAGTTCACATCATATCTCTTATGCACTAATAAAATCAATATCAAAAAGAAATATTAAATCTATGTCAAAATGCGTCAAAAATATTTTTTCTGACGGACTTGATTCAAGTTTTTTTGAACTGGCACTTAATTAAAAATTTCTTTCAGACTTTATAATAATATTATTTACAAAACTTCAATACTGTCATTATTGACTCCTTTGGAATTGGTACTAATAAGTATTGAAATTTTATTGATTCATTATTAGGCAAATGATGTTTGTTTTTAAATTTTATAGCTAATTTGTTGTCTACTCTAATTCAAATGATCTTTAATATTAATTACAGATGACTGCTAAATTTGCTGGGTTTATTAGATTTTTTTTTTGTGTTTTTATTTTTAGCGCATTTCGAAGTTAATAATATATTTAAATTTTGTATCACGATTTCATTCTTTTACTCTTTCACTTCAGCTACTAAAGAATGTTACAAATTATAATAAAAATGAACCATAAAATTTTTTCTAAAGATATTACAAACAATGCGATTACAAATTGTATAATTTAATCTTAAACCCTCTCTCTTCCTTTTCTCAAGTTGTTGCGGATATTTGAAAAGTAACATCTGTTTAAAATAATCTAAAATTAAAATATTTAGAAACTATTTGGTAAAGGAATTAGCCAAAGCTACTTTGCATGTATTACCAGTATTTTTTAAGCAAGTGCATTCAGACGTCAGATCATAAATATAATTTTAATTATTTTTTTTTGTGGAGAAACCCTTCTACCACCACCATAATAAATATTGGAAGTAATTATAAATTCTAATAACAAAGAATCATATGAGTTAGACCCTTTATGCATCGAAAATAGTTATGCAGTCTTCTGTTATCAATTAAAAAACATTTGAAGCATTTCATTTAAGCAACAAATTGAAAAAGAAAATAATAATATGCAACAAATTGAAAAAGAAAGTAAAACTACAGCTCCGAATTTTCTAAGTTTAGTAGGATATGAACATAGCTAACTTAAAAATTAATTTTAGTACATACTTGCTAATTTTTCTAAATACGATATTCATTCTTATGTAATGTCAAAATAGATACAATTATTTATTGTTATAGAATGATACAAAATTCAGGAATCATGTAGTAAAAACACTGTGTTTTTGGTTGAGTTATGCGTAAAATGAAATGCTATCGTTTTGGAAAGTAATTCTACATCTGTCTACTTTTCTGTTTATTGGGACGTATAAAGCCCCCTACTAACCCAAAACAAAGGATTTATGGTCGCAACATCGTCAGCACATAATAACAGGATAAGGCTGAGTGGGAATGGCCATTTCCAGGAGTCTGCAAATGCTGACTCCGGACAAATCTAATAATTAAGACATACGGCCACTGTGGATGATGAGACGTAGTTACAAGTTAGCCTCATGAAATAATTCTCCGAAATCTCCAAAAGTTATTGTTCATTACTTATAGGAATATAATGCGTTGCAATTTTAAGAGTTTACAGTTGAAATGATTCATTATTTGTTCAATATTCGCCCTTTTCTATAAATTTCCATTTTAAGCTTATATAGAATGTATTTAATATGCATTTGGAAAGAAATGATATGAAGTTATTTACTTTTTACAGTCATATTATCAAACGTTTGAGAAATATCAAGATTTTCATTTAAATTATATAACAAGGGACGTCTCTGTATCAATATACAATATCGCATTTCATGATCAGCGAAGGGAAATAAGCAGTTTTATCTCTATGGAATTCATGGGTCAGCGTACAAATTTTCAGAACTTTATGTTCTTTTATTCTATAGTTATGTGTGATTCAACAGTTTCTCTATTTACGTAATATGGAAGAATTTGAAACTGATCATGCCAAATATTTTTTTTCCAAATATGGTTCAACTGTTTGTCTGTACATTTAAAAGAGAAGGTTCGTTGATTTATTACTTTTTTCTCTTACTCCTTTCACTAATTTGAACCAAATTTTGGGCTTATATGAAATAGGACTTGCTTTTAAAATAAAGCATTATAATAATTCATTTCCCTTTGAAACTTTAAATAACACATAAAAAAACCCTCAAAATTTCTTTGATTCTGTGCATGTCTTCATTTGGAATGCGAATTAGGTTAGGAGATTTATTAAATAGGTGAAATTCTCTTTTACTAATTTACAGTAAAAATAGATTATTATTGGGCCATCAAATTAAAAAAAAAAAAAAAAAAAAAAAAAAAAAAAAAACATTTTATTCTTAATTATTATTAATACATTTTAACTAAAAGAAACACATTTAAATGCATAAGCCCCAACTACAAATACCAAACTAATCGGCATATATCTATTAGAGCTACAAAACTATTATTTAAGACTGTTTACTATCTGCGCAAACACGCCACTCAGTTTCGCTTCCTTAGCGTGAATTCCCCTCATTGGCAAACTACACACACTTTTCTCAAACATTATTATTTACGATCCCACATTCAAACACGCCGAAAGCATCGCATGTTACGACCATTCTTCCCTACAATAACCTTAAGCACACAAACCGCGCACAATTTGTCGAAGACTCGCACAAACCCACCCCGAACACAATGGAAGGTCTTCGTGCCGACAATCAATTCAGTTTCAGTCAACGGGATTAAATTCTATAAGTAGGAGACACTAAAACCTCGCAGGGTTAAAAAAAAAAAAAAAAAAAAGAGAAGAGAATTGTTATGTTCGATCTGCGGATGATAGACATCAGCCTGAAATCGCATTAGAGTAACGAACAGGTACTAGATCATCATCATGGAATTTTTCTTCTTTCCTAACCCTTTGGCGCGCTTCCGCATTGTAGTGAGAAAACTGCTTAACTAGCCGAAGATTCGTGTCCAGGTGTGGTGACTGGCTGCAAGGAGGTTAAAAGAGAAATAGGAGGTCGTCGTGGAGGTTTTTCTGGTCATCCCATGGGTCGATTGTAAAGAAAAGGGTGAATGTTGAAGTTCGATGAAAAAGACAACTTGACGGAGACTCGTTCTAGAAGGTCAAGGTTATATTTTGGAAGAATGACGAAACCAGTGGAATGTTTTGTTTCTGTTGTGCTGATTTGCATTCTGAGTGAATGTTGTTCCTTGTCGGAATAGGAAAGGATGTTATCCATTGAAGAAAGTAGAAATTTGGCAGTGGTGTAATGAAGGAGACAGTGGTTCATGTTTCTGATCACAGATATCTTTTTGATGCCTAAATCGAACTAAAATTTTGTTTGAATGGGGTCGTTGGGCGATGTACTCTCATCTCACTTATACAGAATGTCTAACAAATCATATTTAATTAAAATAAAGAGGTTAGATTAATAGCTCTATGCATTAGGCTTTAAATATAATGTCTAAAGAGCAATAGTATGTTACTTATTTAAAAATAACTAATGTGACATTTTAATAGTCTCTAATATTTACAGGCAAAGACATTTTAATTTTTTTAACTTCTCAATTCAACTTCTAAAATTTTTTCTTAAGATGAAGCATCTGTATCGCATATCATAGAGAAACTTATTGAATTAGGAGAAAATAACGTTACTTACACAACTAGACGTGTTAAGTAGCATCTACGAATACCCATACTGACTGCAATTCTCAGTTCTGTTTTTGCAATCCTATTACCCCTAACAAAAGTTTTATTTTTAGATAAATCTTATTACCTTCTGAAGAAACTGAAAGCTCCTATGTTATACTGAATTCTAGGAAATTTTTCAAAAGTATTTGAATATCTAATGATCTTAAGCTACTGATTAATATTAACAAGAAAGATCTTTTAACAAATCACAAAAATATTTAAATTGAAACCTTCAGAATTTAAGAAATTTAACTTAAGTTGTAGGTAAAAATGGTTAATACTGATGAATAAAAGTGTGAACAGGACATATTTTGGTACGGAAATAATTTACTGTCTAAATAATTTAATTAAATTACCAATTGGTAACACTAACTTTCATTAAGTAAGTTTTTTATAAATCAATTCGATCTGAAGATTTATTAATTATTTATTATATTTTATTATCCTTGTCGAACCTACAGTATATACACCATTTTGGTCTATACATTTTTTTTATTTGGGCGGTGAAGTTTAAAACTCATATGCATGAGGACTGTAGCAGACTCTGTTGTATACAAGTTCTTTGGGAGGAAAAATGCTTGGAAATCAGTACCTTCTTAGAAAAACAATTGCGTTTTGGAGTGCACTCCCACTTTTGCTAAATACTTTGCCACCGTAAAATGGGGTGAATAGGAACAGCTGGGTGAATCGGAACGAAACTTCATGAAATTATAAAGAAATTATTATTTTACACAAATAAAGCAGTTTTATTAATTATATATATTTTTTATTTGGCTAACATTTTTGGAATCTTGGAACATGTTTTGTGAGGTTTTCAACACTCCTTTTTTTATAAAAAAATTCTGAAACAGCGTCATATAATCCAACGAGTTTTAACCTCTCCAAAACTTATCCCGTAATTAATAACATGTACCATCTATAGACTTAACTAATATATTTTTAGATAAGAATAAACATCCACAACTGCATGCCATACTTAATTTAACTTGGTTTTAAATACTTTTTATTTTAAGAATTTTTATGTTTTGTCTCGTCTCGATTTTGAGATTTGCGGGGTGAATCGGAACACTTGAAAAGTGATATTAAAGGGCTGTTTTTGGCAAGATTATGTTCCACACAAGATTCAACGGCTGAAGAAGAGTCTAATTACTCCCTTCAAGACAGTAATCAAGATTACATGCTTGAATAAATGTCAGAAGAGGAGCCTAGTTTCCGCATGGCAGAAAACCCGATTGTTCCAGTGGTTTTTCTCTAAATGACTTTGTTATCTTTAAGTTATATGGAGAAATGTATGAAGATTCTATGCAAGCAAAGTTTTACACCCACAAGATTATTGCTATATAAGTGTGTTTTACAAAAAGCGCCCATGAACGAAGAGATTTTCTGAGACCAAATGAGAATACTTTTCTCCTTTCTCAAGATATTTTAAGGAATTTGCAGTCATACACCACGCAAACATAAAGTACATTAAAAAATATTATTAATTTTAAAGACTATTTGGATGAATTATAGGAGAACAGTTGATACGCTTTGAAATATATGATTTGTTTTGACTATAATTGACAAACACAAATTTTATCCGTCATATTAAATGACTTTTTTTTTAATAATTTTGTGTTCCTATTTACCACAATGCATTATTACTTGTTTTTTGTCACCCTGTAAGCATTTAAGTAAGATCAGACATAAATTGTAACGAGTGTTCCGATTCACCCCTTTCTGCGGGGTGAATCGGAATACCATGAAAAAATTCAAAATAAATTAAAGTCCTAGTTTTTTTTTAACATTTTTTGGGTTGATCCTCAAAGAAGAAGGTAAGACCCAAGTTTCAATGTCAAAAATATGTTCCTTAACGTTCTTATTACAACCGATTTTTACTTTGAAAGTTGAAAAGTGTTCCGATTCACCCCATTTTACGGTACTTTTTCATCTGTGTGCAACTCCTATGTTTTTCCCTACAACACTGTCTAGGAGAAGAAGTGAACGAAACGGTAGATGGTGAAAGAACCTCATGGGTTGTGCATGGATCCCGAAATGAAATGTTTTTCGAAATCGCAAACGAACTCAGTCGACTTCAAGCGGACTTGCAAATAGTTTCATTACAATAAACTTAAATTTTGAAATGTAAAGGATGTTTCACTTCCATTAGACATATGCTTGACGTTACAGCTTATTAATTCGTGCAGTGGTGTTAGTGAAAAATTTAAATCATACCGTGTTTGTTCACCCATATGTCTATGGTTCATCCTCTTGATTTCATAGAGCAGCGTAAGTTTTGCGATTTGTGACAGTTCGCTGCTGACTCGGGACATTTCTTGATCTCTGTGGGGGGGGGGGGGGTGTTTTCAAGAGGGATGCGTTCTTATAGTGTTCAAAGTAGCTATTCCAATCCAAATGTCCACAGAGCCAGTCTGGTGGATGTGAAGAATTTTAGTCGCCTCGACTTTCCTGTTCCGGCGAAGTGAAACTCCACGTATCTTACGTCGTGGGATCATCCAGATACAGGAATCTACGGAGCCTTCTTTGCTGGGTGGACGTGGAGTTTAAGGTCAACCCGATCGTGTTGTGTTTGATGTATTGAGATATAAGATCTCTTCACCGAAGGAACCGTCAAGGTTCTTTCATCTACATGGCCATCCCAATAGGATGTAGAGGAGTAAAGTCGTCGAATTCCGTCTTAAATTGATAAGGAGGTGGAGATCATCCATAGAGTAACAATTAACAGCTGTCTCCAAAAAGTAGAGAGACTTTACCTTAATTATTGGATTTTGACTAAATGTATTGTCTCAAATCTTAAAATTTATAGAAAGAAACGTGTTTTTTTTTGTATCACTTGGTGTTGTAGCTTGTAATAAAAATTGCATTGTTTTTGTAAAAATAAAATTTGGTTAGTCTGAATTGGTTGAGTATAAATTGATACTTGCTCATTTTGCATATTAAAATAACAGAATTGTTTAACATTAAGATAGTATTTTGAGATCACTGCCAAGGATAATTTGACTTCTCGCTATCAAATTGAAAATAGTTTGTTAGCAAAGTTTCAAGAAGACTGTTGTTGTAAAACATAGCAACTATTAATGGTGCCAGATGAATTTGATGGAAAAATTTGACCTTTTACGATGAAGGAACTTCTAGACACATGGGAAGAACCAAACCCAAGAATAGACTGGCCAGATATTTTTACGACCTCGTTGTTTGAAAGAAATGGAAAATTGTGTATGGTCATGGGATGAATGTCAAAGAGCTAGGAAGCTAAAAAGAAAAAGCCCCCCCCCCCCCCTCACCTCCTAAATTGGATTCGCTCATTCAGGAAGTGTTTATGAATACCAACATTGACGCTTGTGGACCACGGGACTTTTAAAGGGACACACTAAACGGAAATTGGAATTTTATAACTGCCATATGCATGTAGTCAAAATACCCCCAAAGTTATTCCGGTGGTTGACATTAATTTAACTATTGTAATTGATGCGATGTTAACGTGTTTAGTTTTAATAACGGATTTTTTGAATGATTTGGTAATAAAGTAAGACACAATCCTGCTAATATCCCCCTCAAATAGGGTGGAACCACTTCATTGAACTACAAAATGCCTTTTACACACGCGGTGTGTAGAGGCTGGTACAGTTGTGAAAAACTCTTTCTATCAGCATTAATCGCTTGAAGACACCTGGAACCTTGCTCAATGAAAAGTGTTTAGAACCAGGGGAAGGGAATAGTTCCTTAGACGTTTTCCAGTTGATAAACCGGTCAAAAAGATCTCAGTAGTTGGCGATGAAAAGATGGATGAAGTCCAAATTAAGCGAAAGTCTTGGTTCGATAAAAACGCTTGTGTTAATTTTGGTGACGTACAAGCCTACCAAAGGGGAAGTACAAGCCCACCTTCAGTGGATTGGTATCAGAACCATTCTAAAGAGAATTTCGAAGACAAACTAAACAGTAGAAATTCCGGGGAAAAAGAATCAAGATTTACCACAATAATATGTTAAAACCATATTTATAAGACCAGAATGCATCATTCTTCTGATATCTGAAGGATTTAATGAATCACGAGTTTAATATTCCCTGTATTGAAAATAATCCTACGATCTATTTATTATTCCCAAGACAATGCCCAAAATAGTGAATTAGATAAATTACTTGAGTTCCATCAAAATGATCAGGTAAGGAAGTTGCTTATTAGGTATTCTAAAAGTATTTCTAATGATCCTGGGTTAGCCGATTTAGTCGTGCATGACATAGAACTTATTTATAAAAAGTTCTCTAATGCTGAGATAAATTATGGTACAAACGAAAAGGAATGGGCACAAAGTATTTTTACTATACAGAAATTGCATTATTACTTAAATGGGCAAAAACACACCTTAATGCTTGTCACAATCCTCTTGTTTGGTAAAGATAAACTCTAGCACTAAACCAAGACTAAAGAGGTTGGGCTTAGGTCTCTAATTATATGAATTTAAAATTATTCATCGTTCGGGAAGACACTATAAATATATTTTTTTATAAGTGCACTTTGATACTCTCAGTCTTTCAGTTGATTAAGAGAAAAAATAAGCAGAATATTTCAGATAATTGCATTTTAAAATTAAGTTGTACTGTAGTATCGGAATGTGTTTTTATAAATTTTTTGTATTTACATTATGTTATTATTTTATAAAATTTAATAAGTAGTCTTATTAAAATGCCTAAATTATTTTACAATGTTATGTCATCAAGTGTATCTAAGAAGAGTGTAATCTCTACATACATATTAATATTATAATATTCGACACAACATTGTATTTTTTTTTTATATATATAATTTAGTTATGATGGTTGATGAATGTGTTTTTCCGTACAAGTAACAACACTGGGGGTGTTAGGGTTTATCCAAGAAATTTGTTAACATTTATTTTGTTCTTAAACTTTGAGTTTGATTCTATTAATTATTTAATTTGGTCACATTAAGAAAAAATGGTGATTGTACTTTTTGTTGTTGTATCAAACTGACTAGATAACTTTTCACGTATAAAAAGGGATTTTTGTAGGAGGGATGGAGTGGTAGCAGTACCAGAGGCAAGTTCCTTGGAAGTGAAAATGCTTTATCACTACCCTCTGAAAAAACAGTTGTATTTTGTAGCTTTTGCTCAATACTTTGCCACATTTTTTAAAGTACTTTCCCACCGGTGTGCGACCTCCTTTTTTCTTTCTGGGTCATTTCGTATCAAATCAACTAATAAATTATTTTTTTTGGACATTTCCAATTTAGATTTTGCTAATTTTTTTGTGAATTAATTAAACATACGAAAATGATAAACAATACAATATTTCTGAATTTTTGGGGTTAAAGTTTTTGAGGTATGGACCTATAAAAAAGGTAAAATCGAGCAAATTTTGCAATGTTTTAATATTTTCAAATTGCTTTTGATTTAATAGTACAGTCAACTCGCGATGACTCGAAGTCTCATAAGACGAATATTCGTTGATCTCGACATTTTTATTAGGTCCCAATTATATGCCTTGAATAGAAAATAACTACCGAGTGACTCTCGATAACTCGAACTTCGGGTACCTCGAAGAATTTGGCCAGTCCTTTGAACTTCGAGTTATCGTGAGTTGACTGTATGCAAGTTAGAATCCTCAAATTTATGTCATTCTCTCAGTAGTGAGTCGAGCCCTACAGTCAGTGCAAGTGGGCTGCATCTAAATTTGTTAGTTCAAAATTAAAATGATATATTTTACAGTTTTCTAAAATGAAGATCCAATTTCTACAGTAAGAGTAAAAAATCCAATAAACAGCAAACTTCTTACCTCAATACTCAGTTCAAGAGGGAAATAAAAACACTTTCAATCAAGGTGATCTTCCTCCAAACAGCAGATAACAGTGTGTTCCTGAAACGTGTTTCACATTGTCATGGTAACCAATGGAACCCAATAGAACTTTCCCTCTACATAATGTGTAGTGAGGCAGCCTGATCAGCAATTTTCCGACTTCGGCTGCCTCAAAAATTTGGTCAAATGTATTTATAGTTTTTATGCCTTAAAATAATTTCTAGATGGAATTTTTGCAAGATAATAGTATCATCTGAAGGCTAAAAAGTTATTTTAGTAGTTTGCGGTACTATTTTGTTCTGAAAATAAATTTGAATATTTTAAACTCATTATCTAAAAAATCTTGTTTTTAGCACGTGAAACTTCATTTAAACAGTGATAACTGAAGTTGGATATAATCGAGGCCGTGTGCGAAAAACCAAGTGTCTTGCTAGATGCCCAGTTTCACGAGTGGAGTGTTATAGTTGTATCAGGCCCGAAACAACCAGATCGTGACTTCACAGATCAAACCCATCACAAATCACTACTTAGGTAAGATTGCATACGAAGATGGACGAAGAAGAATCAAAGTTGGAATATTTACAATGCCTAACTATATAATCTATTCTAAATTAAAGTATAGGAATAAATTTAAAATTCTTATACTTTTAGGGAATAAATTTTAAAAATTAATTTGTTCAAAATCTTGTTGTTTCAAAACTGATAGGCACTGAAATAATTTCAGTATAATTTTCCATAGAAACTAAAATAGTAAAAAATTATTAAAAAAAAATTTATTTATTTAATCTTTTACTTCGATAAATAATCTTTTATTTAAAACCAGAAATTCCGTTACGAAGAAATTAAGCATTTACCCACAAATTCTCCCTTTTAAGAGATTAATTATATAAAAATATCTTTTAATATTTAAGAAACTTCTCTTATCTAGATTTAAAGCAAAACATAATTTCTATAATTTAGTGCTTAATTAAACAAGTTATATTTTATAATTTAATGACATTTTTACAAAACTTTTTAAGAGTATTACGAAGTAAATTGAATTCATTTTAATTTTTTAGAAATTGGTTGCTTTTCCATGAAGAGAGTTCTAGAATGATAAAGATTATCTCATCTACAAAAGTTTGTCCTTACACATTGTTTCAAATAGCAAATTCAATTAGTATACCTCTTTATCCAAACCTCCTCATGATATGCTGTGGATGCTTGTTCTTGTAAACAAAAACAGCAATTCAGCTGGGTGTTTTTGTATGTAGACTACGCAACAAGAATAACTCATTTAGTTTTTATATGGCTGAAATTATGATGAAAGAGAAATTGAATTAAGAAAAAAAGTTTTCAATATAGCCATCTTAAGCTTAAACAACAATATTTCCTGCATGAAATTGTATTTTATAAGAAATCGTGAATGTAAAAAAAAATTAATTAAAAACCACAATTTTTAATACTTAATATAATTGAAACTATCATGTCCAAACAATAGACATTTCCAAGAATCTAGGACGGAATTTAGGACATTTAAAGGGAAGCTGCCTCACAATTTGTGCCTTGATTAGGAAGAAACCCAGAATATTCTGAAGGCAGCTCGACAATCGACGCAAGAGTGTCCCGATATGCTGTCGTGTCTGTTTTGGAAATCAAAAATTGCATAGCTCTAACAAAACAAATCAAACTCATCGATACCAAGAATTAATTTTAAAGTAGGTTAATTAAAAAAATATATATATAATCGTACAGAAAGAGTGGCTAGTTTTCTTTTCATACTTAGAGATTTCACTTTGTCATTATGAATTTTGACATAATTTTTTAAATGTATGTTAATGCTAAACTTGAAATTGAATTTCAAAAAATTTTCTTCATGTTTAACTCCGATAACTTTTTGAAATTTCTAGAAAATATGAATAAAAACTAACCAGTATTCTTCAACATTTCTAATACTTTTAGAATATGCGAATACAAATCCTCATGCGTTTGGTTTCTTATAGGAAAATTTGTTATTTAGTATTCGGTACTTATACTATCATTATACATATATACAAATTTATAGTACAGAATCACACCTTATTCACCAAAACAACATTTAAGTGGAGCGAAGGCTTAAACTTGTGATCCTCAGGACAAATGTAAATTTTAACTCTAGCTGCTTGGCAAACACTGCCAGACAGTATCAACAAACAGTACTATTTTTTTAAGATTCAACGAAGCATTTAGTCAGACGTTACTCTAAAACGGTAAAGAAGATAAGTATCCATAGAAAGATCTCAAAACAAACCTTGGTACAAATGTAGTACAGGACATTTCTTTGGCGTGAATTTATTTGTCATTTTTTTCTTTTTTTTTTTTCTCTTCAGATAATTGTTGATTTTGGCGACGGATTTTATTTTAAGTTATATTTTAATTGAGTTAATTATTTATATTTTAATCTTCTTTCAGTTACTGTGTTTTTAATTTTGGCAAATTTTCTAAACGCCAAAAGGAGAGAGAAAAAAAAAAGGGGGGGGGGAAATGTCCTATACCCCAGCTGTTTTCAATCCTTACAAAATTACACTTACATCAGGAATGTCATAACGAGCAAATTACCCCAAAACTAGGTTAGATTCCTCAGTTCAAATAGTGAAAATCATTAATAAATTGCTACCTAATAAAATCTGACAGGAAAATAGCTTAGGCTTAATATATAAATATTTAATGTAGTATACATTAAAGATTTTAAAGACCATTTTTTGGAAATGTCTTTTGAAAAAGAATGCAAAAGAATCGCATTTGGTGCGTTATACTTTTAAATTAACATTTTGAAAAAAACTTACTCACCGAAAGCATTGTAAATAATAATTAATATTCGTACGAAAAAAGTGAACCATTTGCAAGTGCAAACAACATCAACAGAACATCAACACAAAATTTCATGGCTTTTGATGTGACGTCAAACTCGTTTAAAAATTCAGGATTATGGACCTTGCAGACTGCGCATCTAGCAAGACACTTGGTTTATCACGCACGGCCTCGATATAATCTTTTTGAAAATTGATTTGAGAATTTAAATTTGCATGAACTATTAGTTGTTTTGAATCTTAGTCAAATTGATTGGAAAAGAAAATGAATTTTGTTAGATTTTTAAATGCAAATTTTTAATGCTTTCAATGTTAAAAAAAATTATATTAAAAAAATTATATATTCTAGAAACGTGATGGAGGTTCATACCATTAAGAATGATGTTACAAACAATTTACCATAGCATTAAGAATAATGTGCAAAATAACCAAAAAAACAAACAAAAAAAACATGATTTTAGAATGATAATTAAGAATGATAATTAAAAAAAAAGTACAAGTGTGATTGTATGTGATTGTGAAACTGTTGGGAAGTGAGAAGGGAGAGGGGGGGGGGGGAGGGAATGTTGAAAAGTGTGTCCGGCTGCACTAACATTTTCGACCGCGGGCCTCCGCTGCATTCTCTTTTAGATTAAATTAACTTTATTATGCTGCCCAACTTATAATTTTCAAACATTATTTTTTTTTTAATAGAACATCCAAAAATATATTTTTGGAAATTTCAAAAGGGCATATTTAAATTTTTTTTAGAAAAAAAAAATGTGTTTTAAAGATACCAATTGAATACTTGTGTAACATTTTTTGGAATGGTTCATAAATAGGTTCCCATAGAAATAATTCGTTATATATATATGATGTTCAATGAAACAATATGTTAAAATTAATTTATGAGACGTCAAGATTTAGACCATTGGTTGATACGACATAGAATGGATACTCCTTACAAGCGTGCCTATTGGAGGAAGTGAACGAAAGTTGAGGTAATCAAAGAACCTCATAGGTTGTACGTAGATCCTGAGATGAAAAGTTTTTCGAAATTGTAAAAGAACTAATCCGACCTCTGGTGGACTTGTAAATAGTTTTATTACGTTAAACTTAAACTAGGGAACTTCGCCCCCTGCTCGCTAACGCTCGCCAACCCCCAAACACCTCGCTGCGCTCAGATTGAGCGGCTTTGCCGCTCGAATTTGTGGTTAAAACATCTTGCTGCGCTCGAATAGGTTTGCCAGCCATAAAAAATGTAACCAAATTTTTATAAATTTAATGTAAGGCCTAATAGAGAAAACACCCAAATTGCAAGTTTCATAATAGAAAGTTAAATATACTATCTGCTAACATTCTGACTTAAAACTTCATTAGTTATGCCCTTACATTGAAGTCCCAATATCTTTTATTTATTCTGATAAGTCGCCCCGTTAGAGAACGACGTCCAACGCGAGGCATTTTCTGAAATACTTCAAAATAATAATTACTCTAATACAAAAATGCTTCAGAAAAACAGAAAAAATCAACTTTGAAACGAAGAGTTTAAAAAGAGCTTTAAAATTAGCAACGGATTTGTTGTTTACATACGTAAGGATAGCTTTAAAATTAGCAACGGTTGGTTGGTTGGTTGAACCCCCGAGCAGCGGGTTTGTTTACTTAAGGATGTTGCCATTCTTATATTCAAAATCATTGAGGCTATGTAGTAGCTTAATGATGAAAAATATTGAAATTTAACTAATTAATAAAGTGTTAATAAATTATTTTGGCACGTTTTGGCAAATCTACAGCTTATTTCCTTTAAAATGACACCTTGATCATTGAAATTGGTTGAGTAGTTTAGGCGGACGGACTAACCCCAAAAAACGTATTGCCTATTAAATATATAGATTTTCAAATGGAAACGGTTGTTTATATGCCTTTTCACACATGTGTGACCTTACGCAAGTCCCACGCCCATATATATTTTTCTAAAGGAAGGGGGAATAAGAATGCCAATCTTTAGGAGTTTCGCTTAAAGTTTGTAAGGAAGAAATCTGTCGTACAATTTTTTAATTTTTATTTTTATGTTAGAAACGCTACAAGTCATGTTTTCATTGGCATAATGTCATAACTTTAGTTTTAACTTTAGATGCAAAAATAAGAGCAGTTTTAAATTGAATGCAATGCAATTCGAAAAGAGTTTGTGATATCTAATTAAGTTTTTTTTCTTATCGATTTTCGTGTTTTGATAGCCTTCTTCAAAACAAATTGTTACTCACTTTAGACACAAATGAAATTGCTGTGGTCGAAATTTGTGTTTTAAAATAAAAGTTTATGGGTTCAGACATGTAAAATATTTTCTTTAAACTAAAATAATATACATCTTATTTCTATTAAAACTTCTCTACCAGTTCAACAAATGAAAACAAAACATAGTTCCCAATTTATTCTGGATTTTGAAAGTTATAATACAATACATACATCAAAATATTATCAATTATGAGCCTCTGTGAGGTCTTTAAAAGGAAAATTTCACCACATTTGGGTCTCGAATGAGTCAAAACACGGAGAACTGCCACAAGGCAACAGATTCCAAGACTATCCGTCAAAATCAGTGCCTTATTTACTCAATCACTTTGAAAAGATTGACTGTAGAAAGCTTGGTAAGGCTAGATTCCGAGATCTGTTGTGTATCCCACTAAAATTCTCTCACTGAAATCAGATAAAACTGTATTAACATTTTGGAAAAAAAAAGAAGAAAAAAAAAAGGAATTCTATTTAAATTTATCTATATTTTTCTTAAACTCGATTCGATACTGCAAAATCGAATTTTTTCAGAAGCTTTTCTCATTTTCATGTTTCGCACAAATTTTTTTAAGGATTTATCTTTATCTCAGTATATAAATGGCATTGCTGTTTAGAAATTTGACATTTGAGAAGCTTTACATGATTACTACATGTGGAATTATTTAAAAAAATATATGTTACTTAGAATAATATAGTATTTATTTGCATTGAAGTATGTTTCTACTCATATGTTGAAAGTATACGTCATTTATAGTCAACACACATTTCGATGTACATTTCGCAAGTATACACACATTTTCGATGTGCAGTAAATTTGTTTGATTTCTTCGCTGTAAAATAATTCCTTAGTTATATTGTATAAGCAAAATTTACATCTTATACAGAAAACAATTATTAATATTAAAAAATTGAAATAGTATGGCTGATAATTGAAGAAAAGTTAAGTTTATTTCGAGTTTGAAGGTATAATATTTTCATTGAAAAATCTTGAACCCATTTTTTATTATTCTTGCCCAAATCAAACCTTTTACCCTTTCCAAATAAAGCTCTATAAAGATAACATTGTAAAATAAAAAGAAACAAATCTAGCTTAAAATGTTTACAATGAAAGTATTACATACCCTGACCTTTTGATTTTCTCCAAACTATCTCTCTAGACTAAAAAAAGAAAGGATTAAAAGAATCGCCGCTGTTTTAGAATTTTTCTGCTACGCGCAGTTCACTGTCGCACTGAACAAAAACTATTACATTCAAAAGTACGGTTATGCACATTTGTAGAGAAATGTTTGGAAAATCTGATAAATTTTTTTTATAGATGCAAACTTTAGATTTGGAGTTATTATATATCAAAGTGAATTTTTTAATTTTTTTCATGGGCTGTCCTCCCCGCGGAAAACTAACCACTGTAGAAATTTAAATTTTTGCAGGCTCACTCTATATATATATATATATATATATATATATATATATATATATATATATATATATATATATATATATATATATATATATATATATATATATATATATATATATATATATATATATATATATATATATATATATATATATATATATATATATATATATATATATATATATATATATATATATATATATATATATATATATATATATATATATATATATATATATATACATAGATATATAGATAGATTACTAACAGCTGAAAGGTATTGAAAAAGATTATTTCAATAATTTAGTAAATTTAACCACAAAAAAGACAAGATTATCAAGTTTCAATTTAAAAAAATTAGAATTCAGATAGTTAAAATAGATACAAAAATGTGACTAAATTAATTTAGTTAACACTTCATTTTTAATTTCTCCTTTTCCCATATTTAAAATATAAAATGAAGTGTTGCCAGGTGTACTATTTTACATACTACGTTAGTATTATTAGTATGCACGAAGTCATTGTGAGTTCATGAAGAATTCTGACGAATCCTAAAGTTTTAAGATGTTTTTATAGGTTCGCTTTGAGTTGTAGGAATTCTTCAGAATTTTCCAATGATGTATTATTTATATTCCTCATTTTTACATAAAATGTTGGGTGTAGCCTTTTAATTACTATTAGTTTTCAAAAATGAGGTATATATATGGTATTTTTTATTATTGAAAAATTTCATGAGATATTTTATTTAATATACGAAATAGTTTTTTTTTTATGTAGATGTAAAAAATGGCTGAAAATCTGGCAATCTTGCATTTGAAAGTAGGGTTTTAGTTAGATTTGATGCCGATTTGAATGTTATTGTTTGCAAATACCATGCGCTCGATATTTTAAGGATGGTAATTCACAATTTATTAATTACCAGGATCACGACTCAAAGCTTCCATTGACACACGTGTTTTAGTCATTAGATATTCTAGTAGCAATCCGCAAGCTTAGCGAGCTCGGGTTTGGTAAGGATATCGATCAGACCATATGACAGCGAAGTTGCGAGCGTTAGCGAGCAGTAGGTGGAGACTCCTAATAGTTAAAAATTAAAGTTTTCAATACAATAAAATTGTAAGCAAAAGTATACTTTTATATAACTTTTATATACTTATATATAAAAAGCCTTTACAATTGCACAATACCAAAAAACTGCTGTTTAAATGGTAAAACTTTTTATATTATCATTCAAATTCTTTAAGAACTTCATCACCTTTTAGGATGCCCTATAAAAACACCACTGTATTGTTTTGTAGTAGGTAATCTTGAGAAACATATGGATAAGTATAGTATTTGGCTTCAATTTGCCCTTGAATTTTGAATCCTTTACCTTAGAATTGGATACCCACGAGGCTATCAAAGTCACGAAAAAGAAGAATCCTTATTACCTAACTGGACTCTTTATTTTCGGTTATTGCGTTTGATTTCAGTTTTTCTCTTCACACGCCATGTACTTCAATTTAGATAAAATTTTGCTGTTGGTCATGAATTTTATGATCAAGAAAAAGAAAAAAAAAAAAGAAAAAAAAAAAATGTTTTAAAGAAATGGCGCTTAGATATTGAAGGATTGTTAGGTCCCAAAAACAGGATAATGTTATGCCAATCAATAAATTATGGATGAAAGTATTTAGAAATATCAACTGCGTAATAATCAATTTGACTATTTGTATATGTACCTGTCAGTTTCATACAATAGCTTATACAACTTTCAGTTGCATTTTAGGTTTATCGAAAGTAGTTTTGAGTGACTGATACTTTCATCAAACAGCAATGGTTGTTTATCTCTGTACTGAAACTTAAAATAAAAAACCACGCCAACTCAATATGTAAAATATGTTTTTATTTAGTCCAAATCTGTAAAAACAGCTGTACCTATACTATCTAATAGCAAGAATATTATATAAAAAATTACAAATTCTTGTATTGCAAAAGTAAATGTAAGCTAACCAATAACTGGCTAGTATTCCAAGTTTCTTTACTTAATGTAAGTGATGTGGACTGCTTATGGTTACAGTCATTCAATAGTAGAATTAGCCTTTATCATTTTTTATGGCTTAAAATCTTGTTTGTTACATTTAAGGTAATTTTTAGTAATTATTTAATTTACATTGTAATAATTCTGTAAGATAAATTGATTTGTCATGTATACTTAAATATGTGAAATTGAAAGTTTTAGCATTGTTGTAATTTTTAACTACATTAGTTTAATTATTTGCTTTCAGTTTTGTTAAGCATAGCACCTCCTAATCCCAGACAGAGTAGCTTAATATAACTTAATTTCCCTCTGTATCACTATTTATTATACATCAAACACAAAGTGAAACATAACTCAGGATTAACATCAAAATAATTTATTGAATTAAATATTATTCGATTGAATAGAAAATAATTATTTTATGTATTCGTTTCTAAAGTAATTTGTTTAAATATAAATTTGAAACCGGAACCAGATATACATTTCTTCACTTCTTTGTATACTTCAATATTCTATTTTTAATGCAAGACACTAAATAGGGCTATAGATACTATAATGATACATTAACTATATAGATACAGTAACTATGCTTGATAAAGGCAACCTTCAAATAAAAGGTAAAAAGAATAAGGCAGTTGGCAGGATAGGATCATTAGCAAATGAAAGCGTGTTTTTTCAATAATTTGACTTCCCAATATTAAAAATGTCTTTCGTTTGTAGAAATGTTGTTAGTTTTGCTTACACTATTGAATTTAACTTTTCTTGAAGCATATAGTTTCAAAACTCATATATGTTTGATACTATATAAAAAATTAAGGTATACATATACAATTGAGATGATTTTCTTTAATTTTTAGGTTATAATTTCAAACTTCTTGGCAGTATATCAGAATTAAAAATTATGCATTTATGTATATAAAATTTTTTCCTGCAATTTTTTAATCAGCTAATTGCAATTAAAGTGACTAATTAGGACAATATTAGAACATACATAAATAAACTTGTAGCGAACTTAAAGATATTATTTTTATTGCAAATAAAAGATATTACATTGACGCATGTTCCTATTGAGAATTTTGAATTTGGCTGCAATGTTTATTTAATTACAAATTTTTTAATAAAAAGTTTTAAAAAATACATAGTTTTTAACAAAAAATTAAGATTAAAATATTCATAAAAAATGTATTTATAACAATATACTCTAGATTCTCCATAGAAAACACACTCACAACTTGTATCTATAGAACAAAATTAGAATTTTGTAAATCGGACATTTTATTATGAAGTTATGACCGTTGGTGTAAAGTCATATAACACCAAAATGTCATTCTTCAGAAAACGCGTTTAAAGTTTACTACACTAATGAACGTGATGTAAAACAGGTTCACAAAATCCATTGTAATTTAAAAAGTAATTTGAGTTTCAGAAATAAAATAGTATTATTTTAAAGGTAATGAATTCAGGAATATTTTATAACAAAAACGCAGACTTGAGTCAAATTTTGCAATTCCCAATGTATATGTATACCTTAATGGCGTCCAGGTGTCTTTGAACATCAAAGTGTTGTGTACCCCAAATAAACCATGGTTACATTGTTAGGAACCCTAAACATGCTATTTCTTCACTCTTCTTAGGTATCTCTTGTTTTCGCTCTTGTCATTGCTGTAATTTTGTTTATGTATGAACAATTATTTTTTGTTTCATTTCAGGTGTTTGCAATATACGGTTCACTTGTGACATTTATGTCTTTGACCCTTGTAAGAGACTTGAAATAAATTAAAAGAAAATTAATTATTTTATTTTTCCAGTTTGTAAAGAATAATCTTTAATAACAAAACAAAAGTCTGTCTGTTGGTGTGTGCGTGGGTCAATCTGTGGCTCTATCCTTGTGAAAAGTGACTTCCAATATGCAGAGAACCTCGACATTTCAATTGTTTTGACCTTTTAATTGTACGTTCTATAAATAAATTGTTAATATTTTATATATAAAAAAAATAAAAAAAATAATTATTTAAATTTGAGAAGCATTGAACTTTCAGCGAGCGAAGCGTGTCTGTTTTGCGAAGCGTTAAAATCCGGGACTTGTACACAATGACTTGTCTACGCAACGCCGGGCCACGCTACTAGTATATAAAAAAAAGTTGATAGTATATAGATAAATATAAAAGGGACATAATTTGTCATTTAATTAAATGTACAACCGTTACAAATGAAAAGTTTGGTGCAGTGAGATTAGGTAGTTCTAGAATTAAACATTTTCAATCCTTAAGTTGATCTTGTACTATGTCGTAAACTTTTTATATATTTACTAATATTTGATTTTGAAATGTGTGTAGGATATTTAATTAGTAATTGAGAATTTAAATAACATTATTTTACGAGTATGGGAATAATTTAACGTGAATCACATTTTTGCTAAGCATTAAAAACACGTTTTCTTTAAATTAAATTGCAAAATAGAGGATTCATAGAATGCATGATAATCCTTTTGCCAGCCTCTTTCAAATTTGATGGACATCTACAATATACAATCTATAATAATTATTGTTGTAAAATATCCTTCAAACATTGCATTCAATAGCAACTTCACTATGTGTTCACTTCGAAACCGGAATCGTCGGAACTTCCAGGTCCAGTGTCTTCGTGATGTATCATTGATCGATTGCAAGCTGATCATTTCTGTGTTCCATCTACTGTGAAACCCATCCACGAATCTCTGAAGCAAATGCTTTGAATTACCAATGCACGCTTGACCGCATTGTCAGTCGAGCCATGTGCTAATCTATAGAATCCATATATTCAGTATCAGCGTTTAAATCCCTTTCAGACGTTTAACCAAACGCTTTCCATTTTCCGAATTTCACGTTTAGGCTGCCATTTTCTAACAGGTCGTTACAGGCTGGTTGGAATGGTTTTTGAAAGTCATATGCGTCAGCGACGTGTTTCGGAAGTAAATTAAGTGGTAGCTAGCCGCCTGATAATAAATCAAGAGCCAAACTGTTCGTTTGAAGTTTGTGCATCGTAAAGTGGCAACAGTGGAGTAGATCGAATGGAATATGATTTTCGAAACGGTAACTGTACCGATGTAGCTGAGTTTAATGACGAGAGGGCGAATACTTGTAAAATTGTGCAGGTAGTGCTTCTAGATTTATCGGCTTTGGAGGAAGAGGAAAGGATTTATATTTAACAAACCTAGTACAGTGTTCAGCCGAGAATTCATAAGCCTAATATCTGCGGATCATTCACATTGCAGATAATAAGTTTGTAAATTGAACAGTGGAACAGGTGTGGATCAAAATTTTCATTTGCATAAAAAAATGCACTGATTTATAAAACATAATTTTTTATTTAAAGTATTTCATTTTATTCAATCAATTTGAATATATTGTATTGTTCACTGTGATATATATTCAACTTATTTCGCAGAAAGTAGATATAACCTTTTCTTTATGTGATTTCTATTCTTATTATTTAGAAGAGCAATATTTCAACAATTACTTCAGATATTTAATAACTTTTAAAACACATCCGTGTTACCATGAACTCCATGAGATTAGACTCAATTTCACATTTTTCATTATTTTAAATCTATTTTAAATTTACTCCACACAAAACCGAACTATTTCTAAAATGCATTTACTCTACTTAACTCCATTCTAAAATGTATTCTTTGTATTAAATGACACATAAATTAATTTTTAATTCATTTTATTATATGAAAACGTCGTTATCCATATTATAAAGCTCGCTAATCCCCATAACCTCAAATGTTAACTCTTGTCTTAATTCCTTTTCCCATTAAGTTCAACATAAACTATTCATTTAAAGAAAGAAAAGGTCGTTCTTCCTGAAAAGTAAAAGCATTCAATATTTATTCGAAAGCAAACACAAAACCACAAATCGACAACAAGTCTAAGCAACAACAACGACAAAAAAAAAAAAAAAAAAAAAAAAAAAAAAAATAAATAAAAAAAAATATTTTTTCGAAAACATAAGTCTAGCAGCTGCCATCTCGTCTAGGTAACTCCAGATTCCGATATTATACGTGCATTAAAAATGGATCACATGATTATGTTCAAAACAGCGCTTTATCAAACCCTTTCAAGTGGAAAAGCTTTTACCGGAACTTTCCTCACAAAAGCGTAAAGCAGAATGTCCCAGGACAGAGGCAGGGAGTTTTCGAATCGTGCAAGAAATCTTGAAAATTTATTCACGGCCGAATTTTTTTCTCTCTTTCAAACAAGAATAAAAGTGGCAGAGCAAGTGTTTCGGTTTTTCTCATGAAAGCTTTAAATCTCGAGAATATACTTGGTTTCGCATGGCCAGAGAATGGCCATTAATCTCTTTTTAAATCCCGGATACATGTTACTATTTTCTTTGTAAAAGAAAAATATGCATATCTTTAATGCACCGACAGAATGGCACTCGGGTTGACGTTTGGATATTGTTTTTCAATACATTTTGCTATCGGAAAGTAGAGAAAAGAAGAGTCCAAAATAGCATTTTAAGAGAAATATAACAAGTCCGTTAAGTAAATCTAACTATAATTTTGTATATTAAATAATTTTATTGAAACGGAACTTGCTTGAAATATATTTAGTATATTTTTCATTAACGTAATTTCGTATTATTGAGGAACACAGATCGAGATTAAAGAGTACTAGATTCTGATAATTATATAAATGTAAATAATATAAGAATTGATTATTATTTCCTATATATATTTGTTAGGTAAGAAAAGAATTGTCTCCATATAGTTAATCTTGTTGTAACCTATTGTTCATAATATAAACAAATGAAAAAATGAAATTCATTATAAATTTCTACTTTAAAAAAAAACAAGAAAGTGGTTGATTATCTTAAAATTGTTAAAATTTTGAAAAATTCCGTAAGTAATTTTCATTAGAACGTGCGCCTTTGTAAATTAAAATTTGAATGGAATGTTACGATAGTTTATTTGAGTATTTCGTTAGTTTCTCTAGAGTCTTAAAAGTTAGAGAAAGTTACACAGAGAAAAACAATTGTTTAATAATCAAAAAAAAGTTGTTGCTTTGTAAAACAGCAAACAAGGGCATTGTGTTTAGAAACTTGCATTACAAAATAAAAATAATTTGTTGCGGGTAAAATAATATGTTATTCGGTAGCACAAAGAGAAGTTCTTAATAATTAAGCATTAAAAAAAATAATATATACGTTTACCAAACTATTTGGAAAGAAAGTTCTGCGATCAAATATGAATTTCAGACAAAGGAAAAAACTTCTTTTACACAATTGTACAAAATTTGCAAAACTTAGTTCTTGTGGTATTGTCCTATTTAATTAAATTTTCACTGCTAAATTCTCTCTGAAAAGAACATGCATTATTATATAAAATTGTTAGTTGCTGTGATCATTTGAAAAACTGCGCATGGTTTTAGAATTAAATAAATAAATGTCATTTTAGTTCAAAAGAAATGGTATTCGCTAACTGAATCTTGTTGATATAAAAATAACTGAAGTTGAAAAATAAAAATTATGCGTTGAAGTTTTAAAAAGTCATTTTTTTAACTGGTTCAATATGATTCTTGAATCATCTTTAGTCCAAAAAGTTCTTTGAAAAGCTGAGTTATCCATTCAAATCCAACTCCCCCGCCCCCTCCCCAATATGATTTTCTAAATATATTATTCAATCAATTTACAGAATCGATGACAACAACCGCTATGAGTCTGTCAAATTATTTTTTGATACTTAAAATAATTAAAAAATATTTCAGTAATTATATAATAGTAGAGTATGGGGCACTTTATTGTACAGTTCAGTTTTGTTCATTGTTCATTGTTTCATTGTTTCAGTTTTGTGAGTGAAAATTCTTAAAATAAATAGAAGACAACTACTTGAAAACTTACTTTCTATTTCATTCTATGAGTTAATATAGACATAAAAAGCTTTTGTAATTGAAAGTAAGTAAAATATGTGGGTTGAATAGGAATGAAATATGGGTATCTAACCTGAAAAAAAACCCCGTCAAATTGAATTGAATGGCTACATAGCGTGAGAAGCTGCAATGAACAAATACTAGCGATGGTTTATTGCACGTCTTCTTGTAGAGAAGGCAATAACATAAATTTGTCTGCTTATTTATTACTTTTTAACTTATAAAACACACCAAAATAAATGTTTTTAAACTTTCACTTATTTCTTGAGCAATATTATTTCAATAACTGAAACTCATTAAAAAGAAATATTTAATTTAATTCACATAGCAAAGAATTCTAACTTTTAATAAAAGCAATTAAGGACGTCTTTTTAGTAGTTTATGAAACTTAAACATCTATAGAACAGAGAAATATTGACTATTCTGTCTATACATAAACCTAATGGTGTGAGAACATAATACAGACAGCGAAAACTTTCTTTCGCACCGTGCTAATTTCATAGCAAATTAAACGTTTACTTTCAGAAGCTATAGCTGGAGGGTTTCGTCTTAACCCTATGTGTTTACTTTATGTCACTTAATTTGATACAAAATTGTTCCTAAGCCAAAATGTTAAAGGTTTATAAAATAAATTGAAAGATAACTGTTTCAATTTATAAACTAAATTAAGAGCTCTTCGCTGCTATTGTAAAATTCGGATATTTGATAAAACAGCTTTTTTCTAAGATTTTCAAATCATGATGAAAATAAGTTGGCAAAGATTTCGGCTGTGTTAAATGAAGTGTTTATTTTCCGCTGTTTCAGAATAACCTAATATTATTTGACTCAGGTGTACATTAGCAATGCGATAATTTTTGGTTAATTTTATTTGAAAAAAAAAACACACAAAAAAAACACATTTCTTACGAAATTTAAACGAATGGACGACATACTGTTCTGACGAAGGTAATTTTCGTAAACAATGAATAATTTCAAACTGGTGTAGCATACTGGTAGCTGTACAAACATTAATATTTTACGCAAAATAAAAATTTAAAGAAAAAACCATGAATTGTCCAATTTTGTCTAAACAAAGTATAACTTTTGAGGAAACAATTTATTCACAAGGTTATAAAGATAGCAGTTAATCAGATTGAATAGAATGTATGCGACATATATACACTACATTCTACAAAAACTTTGTATTACGAAAGCTTCAAGGAAATTATATTGAACCAATTAACTTGAAACTATTTAAAATATACTTTGTCACAAACAAAATTTATCTCAAGCATTTTTGATTACTAGGCTTTTTATCCACAAAAAGCAATTTAGATTAAGCTGCGTATTGGTTAAAAGTTAAGTTTATAACATCTTAAGTACTTTGCATTAACTGTAAGTAGATTTTTTTTTGCAAGGTTGGTTGTTTTCAGATTATCTGGCACCGTCAGCAACACGAGGGCTATAATGCACCGAAACATTGGTCATTAGACAAGCCAACATAGATTTACAAACACCCATGCCTTACACGCGACTCGAACCCGCAACCTCGCGGCCTAGAAGCTAGCACGCTAACCACTATACCGTTTAGTCAGCTTTTTTTTGCAAGGAAGGTCGTCTTAGTTTTTAACAAATTCGGAAGATGAATTATTTGCAATTAAGTATGCAATGAAATATTGGTTTCGTTGATAATATATCGTGACAGAAATTATATTTTAAAACCAAAGACCTTTAAATCAATCACATGAATTAAGTAATAAACATTGCGACAACGTGACAGTGTAGGGGAGGGGGAAAAAAAAAGAAGAAAAAAAGAAGAGTAGTTGTAGAAAAGAACACCCAGTTCAATTTGTTTCAAAAGTAAGAGGAAAAGAATTTGTAAAGAAGAAAAAACAATTTTCCATACTGAAACACATTCTACAAATGGCAAGAAATCTTTATCTGATGATAATAAATAATGTACGAGTTTTTTTTAATTGATTTATAGGAATTAGTTGGATTATTTTTTTGAAAAATAATAATATTGATTTAGAAATTCATCGAAAATCATGGTGGTAATCCTACAGTAGGATTTTGTTGTCTAACAGATTGTCGCAGTAAGATACAATAAATTCTGCTACAGGAGTCATATTTAATCATCTGTTAGCATGTAAATTGAGTATTTTGCGAATCGAGAAAGCTGTTGTAAATGTAGTAAAACAAAGTTTCACCAGATTAGTATTATTGTGAATTTCTGCTGCAAGATCTACACTGCGCCAAATCCTCATTAAAGTAAGATATGGACTTCCAGATATAACAAGAGGTTATTAAAATAACTTCCCTGTATACTCTCTTTAAAAACAGGGCCTATAGAGTGCAAGACGAGTTTTATCCCGAGAAAACTCGCATAAAAGATGAGCATTTTGCCTGTTTGGCACTTCTTTTCCTTAGAGTTTTAGTATTTGTTATTAATTTGTACTGCTTGACTGCCCCTCCCTCCCCATTTCAATTATAGACGGCTATATATTTTTTTTTAATCAAGTACTAATTTTGCAACATTTTATGTCATTAGGCTTTCTCAGGACATCTAGAATTTTCGCTAGCAAGATTAACCAATATGGTTTACGTTGCATTCCTTGATGGTTGGCAAACTTTAGCGAGAATATAATTGCAATTATAATAAGATATTCGAAGGAAACTGACAGTTATATCCAATGCTCAAAATAACGATTATTCCTATGGATATTTGAATATCAGTAGCTTAATGTATCGCAAGTGCATAATTTAATATTTAAACTGACCAAAATGAAGCTAAATGATTATGCCATAGGTTGATAGTAAATAGGAAAATCCAGTTTCAGTTTAACTCGCTACCGCAATCTTAAAGAGTATATTTGAATTTCGTGCTTCATCGTGTTCAGTATACTTCTTTTAATGTGTAATTTAGATCGTCTGAAGCAGATTGGAAAATTAGATCTTTCTAATACAATGATACCAGTTATGCTAGAGAATGCAGTATGTATTTGCTGCATTGAAAATAAAGAGGATATAATACTAATATATTAGTTATGTAGTGAGAAATTTGCGAATTAATTTCCACAATGTTTAATTTACTTAATTTGCTTTTTCACTGTTTAATTCTTTTTGAAAGAACATGTCTTATGTGTTACAACATTTTTGTTGCTTATATTAATCGAAAAACACTTAATTATAACTGCATGCTTTCAAATTTTGCCAGTCAAAATAAATTGAAGCTCAAAACATTGGTGTAGGAAAATTGAACCTTGTTGAGATACTCGCAGCTAAAATTGACAAATAAGCTTCAAGTGTCCAAATTTTGAAAAGTCATTTGTTCACTTATATTAGAGGCAAATCCTTAATATTATCAATGAAAGCCAGTCTAATATGATTTTCGTTCTTTTTGTTTTATTACTCTCTTAAGATTTTATATTTTATTGCGTAGCTTTATACTACACCTAAAAGTCGTAATAACATCATATTTCAAGGGGTATCTCTTTCGGTGGGGTCTTTCTAATTGAATTGACTCATATTTAGGACGAGGATGTGAGAAAATCAGGTTATTTTACCAGATAGTCTGATAAATTCAGTTTATCCTTTTGGGGAATTGGTGATTTTTTATTAGACAGGAAGAAATTGAATGCGATGCAAAACTGGTAGTTCAAAACAAATTTGACTTTTTTAAAGTGCGACGGTTATGTTATAATCGAAGATAGTTATTCGTGAACTTAAGTGGCACAGTACACAAACAAAAAATCCGAACGATGTCTATATCTTCGGTTCTAATTATCGTTGAATCTTGCGGTTTGCACCAAAATGTTTTGTTTACGATTTTCTATATGTCTGCTACAATTTTTTTCTTAGGGGCTGTTTACTAAGTAAATTTAACTCTAACTGGGAAAATTTACCCCCCATCTCTTATCTTTTCATACTATCTAGAATGCTTCGATTGCCCTAAAAATTAAATTTTAGCTTATTATGTTGAAAAAACTCCTCTTACGAGCTAAGGACAAATCTCAATATTGAGATTTGTCCTTAGGTTATAGGGAGAATGAAAGCGGAGAAAAGTGAACCGCAACAGGCATGTGTTTTAAGACGTTACAGGTATTAGTCTAAAACTGCTCGGTAACTATATAGATTTATTGTGTAATTATTAACAATAGGTTAATAAAAAATTAAGAAACTCAATTATAAATTAATTTTAATGTAATATAACTAAAAAAGTTGATAATGGGCCAACTTCATACGCAATGGACAATTCCTGCATTATTATTATTATTTGTATTTTTTTATTCAATTTTAAAGGTTTCGAAAAATTTCTGCTCAATGCTCTCCCCCCCTCCCCCCCCCCTTTTTGAATTTGCAATCAAAGTTCCCTTGTTAGAATTCGGCGAGAAAAAGATTCATTCGGCTCGAAATGAATCTGACGTCACTTCACCTCAAACAACTTGGCTTAAAACGCAGCAGTGGAAACCAGTTTTGCAAGTTTCTCGTGAATCTCGCCAACTGGTATGGGATATTTCAATTTTCTATTAAACACCGATGCCAAACACACACCAACTATTTGGCAGAAACCTAATGATGACTATAGATACGGAAGGATGTTTTGACGTCACAGCAGTTTTGATCAGACTGGTTTTGGCTCGGTTTGGGAGCATTTTCTTTTCTTAATATTTAAATAACTCATTTTTTTAAACAACTTTTGTTTGAATATTTGGAATCAGAAATAAATTATTCATAAATATAAACTAATTTCACTCGTTCTTAAAAAATGAGGGAATTGTCCATTGAGGGACTGAGAAGCAATCGGGGGTAAGTGACTTTTCTTAACTTTTGAGAAAATGCACTTTAAAGTTTCTTATTTATATTAAATTCTATGAAAATTAGTGATATCTTCATCCAAGAGGTTAGTATTTGAACAAAAAATAATTTTCATACAAATTTAATATAAATAAGAAACTTTAATGTGTGTTTTCTCATAATTTAAGAAAAATCACTTGGACCCCTTTGCTTTTCAGGCCCTCAATTATAGTCGGGAACAAAAAATATCAACATATATTAGTTTCGATATATATAATAAAATTGACAGATATAATATTGTTTCGTTATGGTTTTATCTGACGTTGATAAAATTGTTAATTCTGCTATATAGGTCACGCTCATTTCTTATGTGTTTCACTAACCTAAGGAAAAAATAAAAAATTTTATATTTGAATGAATAAAACTTGCCCTTAGTGCATATTTTCAACGAAATGAAAAATTTCATACAAATAAAAACTTTAACACTATATTATTTGAGAATGATGAAATGTTTTATATAAATAATCTTATTCCAATAAAATCCTATCTATATGGACATTCGCAATATATTTTACTTAAGATTATGATCTATTAAATAATTGCTTAAGATGTGTGTGTTTTTGAGTCTCTCTGAAATGTCAATAAACTTCACAGCAATCTATGAAGCGACCGTTTTGTAATTAAGGTTTCAAACACAATTTGGTTGCATCGTTCTTCTTTTTTTTTTATGATGCAAAAAATATAAGCGATGGCTATACTGAGTCAAATTTTGTAACATCTAAACAATTATATTATAAATTTCAAGGGAGAAAGCTTTAAAGAATGGTATTTGAAAGGGATTTTCTTTGCACTTCAAGTATCCAATGGAAAAAGCTTTACATTGAGAACTCAGTACACGCAATTCCTGTTGTGTCTACTTACATTTGAAAGCACAAATTATGTAGCGCCATCCGCCGTCGTTGTGTATTGAACCGGAGTTGTCTCTCATGCTCGGGGAGTATGTTGCTTCTGACCCAGGAGTATAGCACGTTCACTAGATATAACTTACAAAGGAAAGAATTTGATGAATACCCCCCAAAGCTTTAAGTTGCAAAATGTAAAGCATTTTTCAATATTTGTTTGTGACTATCTAGGTAAAAATATAAAAAATGTACCACCTATATTTCCAACAGTTTTAAAAGATGAAATAAATAATTTAAATTTTTACACTGACATTTTTTAAAAAATTTCATTCCAATTAAACCGGAATTAATTTCAAATAGTTAATAGTCAAATTAATTCAAACGTTAAAATGAAAAGAAAAAAATTTCTCTGGGGGATATTTGACCATGATAAATCCAATGAAAGTGAAAAAAAAATTATGTTTTTATTTAAATATTTTTTAAATTCATTTTATTAATTAATAATTAATTATTAAAAAACTGTTTAATGCAAAAGTTACACGTTATTTATGTTTGTTCTGCAACAAAGTATCATTTGAAACAAGAACTACGAAAACATATTTGTTATTTAACAATTTATGATTAAAAATATAATTTTCCTTTTTAACATTAGTTAGACATTCCCTTGTCATTATATAAATTACTAGCCACTACTCTGAAAATTACGAAAATTTGCATTTCGCCATTTTTTTGGATGCGGAATCTAAATATGTTAAAATATTATGAGGTTTCTAATGAACTTTTTGAAGTTTGGATTAGTTTTAATATGTAGAGAATCCCTCATAATAATAAAAAAAAAAAAAAAAAAAAAAAAAAAAAAACATTATATATATAATTATCAAAGATCTTCCACGATTTACAACGGTACTTGTCTTTTTATTTCATCAATTAGAAAACAAGCTATTTTCAACAAGCAAGATTTCAGATTTTTTTCACGCACTGTACAGTGTGCACAGAATTCGGGTACAGTTTCAGTTTGGCTTTGTGAAGTCCATTGACGAAGAGAGCGTGACGTCCTAATGAGGAACGATTTAAGTTGATTATGAGAATTGAATATACTGGAATATGAAATAAAGTGTGTGCGTTTGTTTTAAACGTATAACGATTTAAATTATTTTGATATAAAAGTATTTAAGGTAACATGAGGTGCTTATACTACAGGTTACAGTAAACTATACAAAAACGTTTCTAAAGTAATAGTAAAATATGAATTAGGTAAAAAGATTCTTAATTGCGCATATATGAAATAAGGTATTAACAGGGTTGTTCTAGGTACGCAACTTTCCCAATGGCAGTGGTAACCGTAATTCGTAATTTTAGTAGAGGTCACTGTCTCAAATTTTGGAGTATATTAGAAGGGGGGGGGGGGGGTCGGTTGGTTGGTTGTTTTCAGATTATCTGGCGCCGTCAGCAACACGAGGGCTATAATGCACCGAAACATTCATCATTAGACAAGCTAACATACATTTACAAACACCCATGCCTAACACGTCACTCGAACCCTCAACCTCGCGGTCTAGAAGCTAGCACGCTAACCACTACACCGTTTGGTCGGCATGGTCGAAACGGGCTCTGTTAACATAATATACACTTGCAGGTCTGTCGCTTTGACATCGGATTTGGTGGCGAAACACTGTCGTGTTCCTAGATATAACAAGAATTTGTTGGATTTAGGAGAGATAAAAAATTTGTACATTTGACATTTAATACATCTTTTTCTAATTTACCAAATTTCTACAAATCTATAAGATAAAAAATGTGTTCATTGTTTTGTGAAAAAAATGATACCAGCCTAAGAGAATAAAATCTTATTATGACAACTGCAGACTAATAGTCAAAATTCCCAAGTACCTTATCAACACATATACTTTTCAAAGTATCTGTCACATATATCCAAATCTTGCTCAAAGATATGTTTGCACGTTGCTCAAATACTAGCACTAAACTTACTATGATATCCCATTCTCTGATTGAAGGAAACTTAACAAAATTTTTTCCATGAGTAAGTAATTAGCCGACTCGACAAATGATGAACCGACTTGAGAAATGAATTTAAATTCAGGGAGCTTTTTGATCACTGTACACATTATCTTTTGACAAAGCAGTCACATTTGTAGACTGTACTTTTAAAATTGTCTGATTCAAGTGGTTTATAACTAACGTCATGTTTTGCTAAAGTAGCGAAGCTTTTGACTTTAAAAGCATACCATTGTGTTCAGCAGGTTAAAGAAGTATAGGTACTTTTCAATCACTACACAATACATATCTTGAAGTATTGTTTGCGTGGAGAAAAGTGCAAGCGCAGAAGTTATCTAATCTCAATTACGTTTCTAAAAAAACGACACTAGTTTTTCTTCTGTTACCACTTTATTAATTCTTCTATATCGGGAAGAGAAGGTTTTTTGAAAGACTTTTTAAATCAGTATTATCAATCAGAACAACAAAAATAGAACACTAAAATAACTTATTTTAATGCCACTTGCAAAGAATAAACTTTTGTAATTACGACAACGAAAATTAAACCAAACGATAATTAAATAAGTATTAGAATCGTGACGCGGGCGTAAACTATAAGATTCTAATTATGCACAGTATGACTTTCGTGTAGGCCTTGTGTCATAACAACCATCATAAAGAACATCAGTTTAAAGTTCTAATTTTTAATTTTGTTTTCTTAAGTAGTCAAAAATTGTTGAATACTTTTTAGGTATAAAATGTTATTGGTGTATTTTATTTATCATAACTTAATATACCTTACACTTTATAATATATCTTAATATATCTTATATTATATCTTAATATACCTTATAATATATCTTATATGTCTTGTATCTTATATATATATTATATTATAATATATAATATACATATTAACATTCTTCAACACAAACGAAAATATATTTAAACGAAATTATATTTTAACCATAGTAAAAAGTTAAAATTAAAAGTATATTTCATGAAGATATTGTAATAAACAATATCTTCACGAAATATACTTTTAATTCTAACTTTCTCTTATGGTTAAAATGTAATTTCGTTTAAATATATTTCCGTTTGTGTTGAAGAATGATTGAACAATTTCATAAGTTCCATTTCATTTTAATTCAACCAATAAATCACTTTTACTCCATTTCAATCAAAACAAAACAATGTTTCTATTCCGTGATCCGAGGCAATTAATTAACTTGCATTCCAAAATATTTTAAGAATATGAAAGATGTGCATGAAGTAATATACTTTTATCTTGGTAAGATTATCTTACTTATTATTAAATATACCAAGCTTCATTCTTGGAAACTAAAATAAAAATAAACATTGGAATCATTCAACTCGAAATCTCGTGAATAAGCAATTGACCATAACCACTTTCTTACGAATTCCCAAATCCACTCCTTAGATCCATCTTCTTCGCATTTCTTACCAGAGAAAGGGGAACTGTGTCAATTCGTCCACTACCGCCACCTACCCCCCATCTCAATCCGACCACCGCAGCCAGCGCCATCTGTTGTCCACATATCAAACGAGCATCTCCGCCCCTCTTCCCGCGGTCAGCACTGCATTGCAAGGTATGCCCGACTCAATGGCAGCCACTGCCTCAGTCTTCGAGTGATCTCGAGAGCAATAGGAAGTGTTGCCAGAGGCCGGTTAAGACGATTTCCGACTGACGAAAAGGAAAAAGTCGTCTGCAAGGGGTCGTCGGGTATCCGCTGGCACGGATGCGGCGGATCGGCATTTGTTGAGCGAGTTGTGGCAGCAGATAATTTCTCATTTGGACTTTCAGTTATTGTGGGAGCGGAGACTTGAGGAGATTCGAAGGAACTCGATGTGATTGAGGACAATTTGGAAGAGTTTGACTTTTTGTTTTGACGGGGGTGTTCCACTCTCTTTCTGAAGAATATGGGTAAGTCAGAAAAATCGAAAGTTTTTGTCGCAGTTTTGGCGGGAAAATTGAACTAATTAGAATTTAAAGTAATAATATAAAACAAGGGCACACATGAATTAGATGACAGATATTTTACCAGTATAGTTTAAAGAAGTTCTGTTACATAAGTGTACAATGCAAAATTAAGAAAATAATCAGTTTTATTGAGTACCTGCGTACCTGCGTACTTTAAAATATTTTTAAAGACATGTTTTATTAAATTACATGAATATTTGCTTTTTAGTTATATTTAACCTTTTATGAACGGATTCTATTTATTGGAGGCAAAATAAAACTGTAAGAAAAACCGTTTGAAAAAACAATTTTATGCAAAATTGAATAAAACAATATGTTGCGAGTAAATACAATTTTTGAAATTTCTATCGTTTTTAACAAATTAAAATAATAAAATAAAAGCTTTTATTAAGATTTATAAAGGGATATCCGTGTAATTTGAAACTGTCTTTATTTTAAATTCATTAAATTTAGTTCTACGAAGATATGGATTTGACATTCCATAAAAAAGAGTTAAGTTCACACAAAGTTATAAATTTAAAAATATAAATTAAATGTGGGATAGATTATGCTTTTTAGTTGGCAAAAAATTGTTTAAAAATACTATGTAAAATATTAAAATATATCTTGTCCATCTTTTCAAGATTGTTTTCCATTAAAATTATTTAAGGAAAATAACCATTAAAGCGAAAGGGAGTAGAAAAGAAAGAATTTACATCTTAAAATGTCACATGCCTGGTAATTGAAAAGTATAAAGTGTTTCTTCCGCTCTTTTCCTCATAATTATATTGTATTTTTGTTACAAACATAACGCGGAGTTTTAGGTTTTGATATGATGTTTCACGCGCTTTTGAGAAAACTTTAAAACCATCGAAATACATTAACTTATTATTACATAAATAGATCACGGAATTTAAATAGTATTTCAAACTAATACCAATGTTTTATAAAAGTCAAACTATATTGTTAACATTGACTGATAGTGTAAATTATGTTTTCTTCGTTTAAAAAGATATTTTTAAAATTAAGCAACTCATCCGAATTGCAATTTTGTTGTTGCATCTGTATTTCCTTAAAAGTCGATTTAAGTAATCGATTATTCATCCGTTAAATACAATTGTAAAATCACTCAAGTTTAAGAAGGATTGTCATTGGAAATGAAACCGTTCACTAGAAAACGAAATCTACAGTTTCTACCTGATGATTATAAACAACTCGTTTTTGTCTTGCGTGTAGAATATCTGTTTTGTGTTTAGTCTTAAAGTGTTTAGAGAAGGTTAAGAGATGTTTTTTTTTTTTTTTTGTTTTTTTTTTAATTATATTGTGGAATCTATCGAGGCTGTTAGTAAATAAATAGCCGTCTTTGGAACGTTCATTGTACTAATTTGCGACTCACGAAAGGTTTTGTTTGAATGAGTGGTACGTTACAGTACGATTGAAATGTAGGAATCACAATTATTCATCGTAAAAAAGTGGTATTTTAAAAGGATGCTTAAGTTGTAAGAGGACAATAAGGAAATTAAATTCTGAAGTTAATTATAGAATAATGCAATTTTTCTTCAATCGTAGTTTTCTCTTTTGGTAGTATCATCGTATTTACTTACATGATTGTGTATATTTTTATATTAGTTTACAGTTTACCGCTTAAAATAAGTTTAAAATGTGGTGTCATTTATTTCTAACTTTTGTGTTATCACTTTTGTTTTTAATTTTCAAGCTTAAATTTATTAGTTTAAATTTTATTGCTAAGGACCAACAACTTAAATTATTTTTAAGATAAGGCATTTTTAAATATACTTTCCAGACTAACACCATTTTTACGCATATTTTAAGTTAATTATCAATAAATAATTAAATACTTGTACCATCGGATATTTACGTAGTACTGTCAATAATCGCTGATCTTTATTACTGATGTGTTTATAGTAGAAATTTTATGAAACAAAAAAAATACTGTTTCTATAATATTCAGTGTAATATATATTTATTATATTTTTTTAACTTTGCAGTTTTTTTCAACAACGGATTTTCGATAAAAACTTCATGTCAGTTGTAAAATGTAACGGAATTTATTTTTATTTAACTAAATGTAATATTTTAATCCTGTTAAAAGTTTCTAAACAATAGTTTTTAAGGAAATTGCATTTATAGTTGGACTCAATAAAAGATTTGTCAATATAAAATAAATGAATTCATGTCTCTGGTGATGATGAGATGGTATAAGCAAATGATTTTTTTTCTGTGATACTCTAATTAAGTTGGTAGACATTTTCAGTCAATGCTTGTGTTGAAGGTTATTCAGATGTTTTTAAAAGTCAGTACTAATGATGTCTAGAATCAATTTTACAAATCAAACTGAATTCTTTTAATATATTACCTGAAAAAACATAGTGAAAGTTCGCGTTGTAATAAATTTTATGATTTCACGTAATGACAGATTATTCTATGTATTATTAATGTATATAAAGTGTGTATGAGCAAAGTATACCTATTTTTATTAGTCTGGGTTCAGATGAAAATTACATAGAAATTCTAAAATTATATTCTGAGACTGATATCATATCCCTTTGTTTCGGAAATTACATATTGCCCTCCATTTAAGAAAAGATGATTCACATTTAAGATAATAGACCGTAGAAGTTTCTACAGATGATTGAGGATTCAGTATTTGGAAGATTTCCAGCGTTGGAAGTGACTCATAATATGGAACTGTTAGACTTCACCGCTTTGTGGACATTTTTTGTTTTTTCTTTGAATTCCTTTATAGGTAATTTGTCTTCGTTTGTTGTTTGTTTGAGAACGTATGGATGACCAAATAAATGAAAATTCTCTTTTTACTTGCCTGAGTTTTGTTTTATGGTCTTAAACAATTTACCAAGTTACAAAATATTTAGGGTCAAATAAATATGATTTTTAAAGATACTGCATATTATTTAAATATTGAAAAATAAATTCGAGGAAGTATTTTTCTGCGGATAGCTTTAAAATAACTTGAGAAAATTTACGCTGTGGGTTAAATTTCCAGTTTTAGAATGGTTGACGGAAAATGTACGTATGAAAATTAAAGAAAATGTTGCTTCATTACAATTTAAGTCCAACTTTCAAAAAATTGTTCAAAACACTGGTCAGAATGACCTAAAGTTTGACTTTTGTATTCTCGAAGAAGGAGAAACTGCGTGGCACAAGAAAAGAAAGTATTTCGAACTATGTTTTTCTTATACCATACCATTGCTTTTCAAAGCCATGATTTACCGTAGGAAATAATGCCACGTTTATTGAAATCAAAACTTTCGTTTTAATTATCCCTAGGTGATTATAATTAAAGTGCAACTTTCAAAAATCTGAAAAAAAAAAAAAAAAAAGAAGAAAAAAAATACTTACCTGATCTAAAATTTTACTTGAATATATGTGAAAAGGGAGAAAGTTTTATCTTATAAAGGAAACAAATTGTTTGAAATAGATTTTTTTTTATTAAATAATATATTGTAATATCTTCTAATTGCACCCCTCCGTATTTAACGTTCATTCATCACCTTAAATTTTGCCACACGGGTTAGTTCAACCAGTGAACTGTATGATGGCGCGCTTAATTTTTATAAAATTAATAAGTTTAATAGATTAGCTTAAATTTGTATTCGTGCACACATGTAAGAAAATAATGTTTGGAATGAAAACAAATAACATACCAATAGCAGGTACATCGCCCATAACAAGCAGCAATCGAATGGGGTTTAAATTACTTTCGGAAACTTTAGAACAACAAAATAAATTTTAATACTTTTGTAAAACAAAAATATATAAAATTTATGATGCCATAAATATTGATTTTAAGGTATCTGGCATTTAAAAACGCAAAAATATTAGAGTCTAAAGATTTATTTTTTTCATCGATATATTCAATATTTTTAGCAACAGGAATGTTTGAATATGATGTTTTTGAAACCATTTCAATTACCCTTTTTGATCATATTTCACTGCATTTTATCTTTCAAAAGGAATGCTTAAATGTAAATGTTAAAGATCCCTTTTACCTGAGTGATAAACAGAAAGTACATGCTATACTTGGTATCACAAGTGTCTGAATTCCAGTAAAAATGTTGGGCAAAATTATGCTTTTTGGGATGTTACAGTTGTAGAACGTGTTCACTAGCTTGTTGAGGAATGTGTTAATTTGAATTAAAAATATGGCCATCTATTTTTGGAATTTTATATGTGGAAGAACAATATGTTTATGGAGAATGATTCATTACTTAACAAAATACTACATAATTAAAAAGCATACCCGAAGAATGAAAATACAACTCTGAGTAGAGTATAAGAAGTAATGATCCTGAAACATTTCATCTGTTTCGATATGTTTTCTGAAGGTTTCTTTTTCAAAAATTCCCTGAAGTTATGTGGCGTGCAAACTATAGACTTTTGCTTATTGCAATGTTCTAAATAACCTTGTATGCTCAAAAATGAGTCACTAATTCACCAGGGATAAGATATGGTTTCAATGTGGCACTAACTTTCAACTACCCATATGTTAACAGAGGGTGATGAAAACAATGCATTTAATATTTTATTTTTTAGTTTTGCATTTCGACTTGTTTAAGAGCGTTCAAGAAAAAATATCTGTGTGTCTGTATGATTAGCATAACTCCCGTCTATGGATATACTAAACTCCAACTTAACTTGACATCACTAGACGATAGATCTTCACAGTGCTCATAGGCATTTAATCCATTTTAGAGGAGTGAAGACATAATTTTCGCCAAACCTTATAGCCTTTTGTTCTCTACAGGGTTGTGGTTTGGCGAATATAATGCTTTCACGCCGCCAAAATGGATTAAATACCTATGAGCACTGTGACGATCTACCGTCTAAGTGATGTCAAGTTAAGTTGAAGTTTAGTATAGCGCTGATCATGGGACTTGTCATTAAGGTTTCCATCGCCAAAATTGCGTATACGCATAAGGTCGCTGCTATTAAAAAGTTTAGATTTTTCAGCAATTGCCAAAAAATGGCTTTAACTATTTCGATCAAAATCGCTGTGGTAATGCCTTTTAAGGTGCTCTAAACATCACCACTTCCAAAATTTCCGTAAAGGTGTAAAAATTTAAATAGCAAACGTCACCAGTAGCACATATATTCTTTTGAAATATTGATTCACAGTTTTCAAATTGAAATATATTTTTATAAGTAAGCTAGGAGGCCTAAAAAACATTTTTTGTGATATTTTTGACATGTTCGAATTACATGATATGTTTGACATGGACGATGCTCGAATTTCGGCCAGGATTGGACGATCTTTGAAAACCCCTGCTTTTGGTATTGGCCAATGTGCTACCTGGGGTCTTTAACAAAGAGTTCTCTTCTCTTGAGCATCGCTCATCAACGACTGTTACTCCACTGTTTCACTTATAAGACAGCATTCTGTAATATTGATAAAAAAACATATCGCCAATTCCACCGAATTGTCGGTGTTTTTTCCCCAACATAATAACTATCGCCAAAAATATCACCAAACTGGCAATTTTTTTAAAAAAACTAGGGGTGTGGAATACAACACAACTTTCAATCACTCTATAATACTGATGTCAATTTATGCCATTTACTGTTTTTATATTTTTACAATTCATTAAAAAAAAATCAGTTTGGCATCACCAATCTGCACACCAAATTTGAATATGATAGGTCAATTTGTTCGGGAGTTATGCTGACCACATACACACATACAGAAATTTTTATCACTTTTTTGAAATTAGGATGTTCCAAAACATGGAGAAATGCACAAATAATTAAAATTTTATTTTTGATCAAATGCTATAATTTCATTATATGTATACATATGGGATAAATGAAAGTAAAAAATAGTGAAAACATAAAAATGAAAATTGTAAATTACACCAATCCATGGTAAATTTAAATGTAGTGACCAGGTTTAAATGTTATTGAAAGTTGTGCGATGTTCCACACCTCTAGTGCTTTACATATAATTCATATATAATGAACATGAATCTAAGTCTAGATCAATTAGTAGTCGTCATTGCTTACAAAATTTTATTAGAAGTACTAACCAAACATTCAATTTTTTAAGGGAATTGGAAAGCATAAACTGGGATCAAATTTAACGAAGGAGGTTTTAAATGGTTGAAGTTCAAATAACATCAACCATTTAAAACTTATGGAGTATAGAACTTTCATATCAGGTACTAATTCGAATTATTTACGTTTTAAATTTATTCGTGCTTTTAGTATGTCATTTGATGCAAGTTATTCAGTTTCATACTCAACAGTAGTAACCAGAGCTAGAAGTATGGGTAGACGTGGGGTGTCGCGTACCCCCACTTTTCAAGGAAATACCCATGCGTCTCCCCGCTTCTAAAAGCAATGAAATCCCCCCCCCCACTTTTAAAAGCATTCAATCTGCCTAAAAACAAATAATAAAAAACAACATTAACCTTTAAATGTTTTGACACTTAGAAAAAGTGTTTATTTTTACATTTGTAAACTTTAAAACTATGTATGGTATATATATATATATATATATATATATATATATATATATATATATATATATATATATATATATATATATATATATATATATATATATATTATAAAAAAATGTGTTGTACTACTTTGTATAAAGATTTTAGTATTTTTACTAACAAAATACAGTTACAATCGGTCAACTTTTAAATTTGGAGGAACTTTCTTTTAAGTTAAATTTCTATTCTTCTTTCAAATAAAAACAAGGTATTTTTTTAAAAAAAAAGCTTTTTAGAATTCTCTATTAATTTAATTTCATGAAAGTATGCACACACATTTATAAGTATTATTTATATCTAAATAAACAATTATATATTTAACATTGAATTATTATCTAACTTTATCTTTTACTTTTAAGTAAAAAAACTAAGTCGCCGAATATTCATTAAAATAACAATACATTTTGGACCCTCGTTTAATGTTCATGTTAGGAAGTATACATTATTTCTTTACTAGTTAATATTTTTAGTATAAGTTACGAATCTATAATATCTCTTTCTAATATAAAATCTATCGTTGAAGATGGGCGAAGGGGATGGGGAGGGGGGTGAATCCACTCGTCACCAAATTTTGGGCGTCTCCACACTTTTTTTCGCCACTTCTACCACTGGTCGTAACATAACACCAATTATTTTTTCTTATGACTAAGAGATGCATGTTAATTCCAACTTTAAATATTTACATGATGAAATAAGACAGATTAAAACATTTACAGATTAAAAGAAGTTAACTGTAATAAAATACATTATCAGGTTGGTTAGTTGAACTGAAATTTTCATTTGATTAGAGGAAAATGAGGGCCATACTGCACCGTAAACATCGTTAAAAGATCTGGATTGCTGATAGTCATTCGATTCTGAAAGAGAGGAACGCGTCCCGAAAAGCTATTAAGGGAATATTCTCCATAATAATGTCCCGATTGAAAGAAAGCCCATAATGCTACAAAATGCCGCCCCGAAATTTAATACATAGGTTAGGAATTATCTGGTCTAATAGAACGTGTATGTAATTATTTTTTAAATTTTGGATTGTTCATATGTAAAATTGAGGCAGAATTCTTTTGCATGGTAGGCAAACATTCTGAAACTAAGTTATGAGTTTGTTTTACATTACACGAATATGAATTGGAAGACCAACAACAGACTCAAAGTCCAACAGAGAGAGGAGACATAAAAATTAAAAAAACTGAACTAAATTTGCAGAAAACATTATACAAAATATGGAATTTGCAGAAGGGTAATGCAGTTTAACTTCACATGATAGTCTCTAGCTACGTCTTTCAGACTAAACGTAACAACTCAATTCATACAGTCTAAAACTAAAAGATGAATCGATGCATGAACGTAAGGAAATTGAGTTATTTTTGAAAACTAGCATTTGGCGCATTTCAACTAAAACGCCCTAAATCAATACTTCATTTTTAACAATAGTGTTTAGATAATTCCCAATTATAAATTTCCTTTTCGGTAAAAGACAATTGCGATTACAAAGAAACAGATGTATACATCCCTTGAGTTTGAGAAACAACTCTCCGCAATCATTCCCATGAATGGTTAAACAACTCAATACCATCTCCATCAATCAGTTACTAATATTGTAGAGAGATAGGGTTTTTATAAGCGTTGACATCATAACGCTTCCGTCAAAGGAGTTCCTCAAGTGAAGGGAGTCTCATCATCGAAAGTAGGATAAAGAGAATGATAATCATTAATCAGTACAATCGGTCCATTGCTAGATAAAGATAATTACTCTTTCAATGAGAGTGAAAAAAATACCAAATAGGATGAATAATGACATTTCTCAGCAAGGTAAAAATCTCTCGTTTATCCAAGGAGAATTGTCATTTTTTTTTTTTTTTTTTTATCATCTTTGGTTTTCTGAGGTGGAAGATCGGGAATTAATATTTATGGAGTGTTGTCTGAGAAGTGTGGTGGAAGAACGTGGATTTTGTTTCTTGTCGACTGGATATTAGAAGTTGACTTATTTGGATTATTTAAAAGATACAATGTAATTTGAGATGGATTTATTCTTACGGAAAATTTGGATGTGCATTATGCGAGGGCGATCTAAAAGTTACAGGACATTAAAAAAATCAAAAAGTCACGAACATGTAAAGGTATGACGATATGATTCAAAAGAGGTATTTGGGAAAACATAAGATTTTGATGTAAAGCGCCATCTTTTGATAAAAAAGAATATATTTACTTTTTAGGTAAAAAGTTAAAAAATGTTCTGTGGATTTCTATTAAAGCTCATAGCTCTATTTTCAAATATTTATGAATTACTAATTTTGCATAAGTCGTGTTACTTTCGGATCATCCAATATTTAATAATGGTTTCATATACTTAAAGGTGTTGATCGTGCATTGATGTCTCTCGTTATATGATTGTAGTTCACTGTAAACTCTACAGACAGCATAACTTTAACAAGAAAACTTTATTACCCTTAGCCAGGTACTTTTAATAATATATATTGGTTCAGATCTTATTTACTTATATTGCCAAAAACAATGGTAAAGATTAGTTTTTACCTCGTTACACCCAACAGCAATACTGCCGTTAGAAGCTGAAAGACCCTAAACCCCCAAAAATGTTAATGCATATTTTGACACTTTTTGTTTAGTCCTTAGAAAATAATCGCTTTACTTCGTTCAATTTATCAAGTATTAAGTCATAGAAAACTATAAAACAATTAAAAAATATGTAATTTCAGCGGATGGATGAAAAAGCGTACAAGTACGCACTTGAATTGTTTTTGATTTAGGTTTTTTTTTAAACTTATGACGGTAGAATAGTTGTATAATGAATCTTAGAAGAATACATGAATAATTTTTTTTTTTTAAGGAAATTGATTTATTGGGACCTGAAGTGCTTATTCTAGATAAGATTGTACATGTATTTTTAGAAATATAAAATAATATAATAATAATAATAATAATATATATATATATATAAAAGAGTGAATTTACTGTAATTTCATGTCAAATGAGGATTTTTCTCAGATGCTCAAACGCAACCATCTGAAAAATGTTTAGCTGTCTAAATGATCAAAATGTCTAATTCAAAATGAATTGTTTGACATAAAAAAGTTAACTTGTTATTGGTTATTGAACACCCCAATAAGATAACGACAAGTATTAAAAGAAAACACGAAAAACCAATTTTGTCAATTGACAATTCGAAAACAGTAGAGCAATAGATCTCCAATACCAAAAATATCCCCCCTGTCAAAATATTTCGAGAGAGAAAAAACTCATCCACTTTTCAAAATAATACATTTAAGCATGCCGTCCATCACAGTGACAAATTTTCTCCAGAAAACCATATTTCTTCACGCAAAATTTCACCCCCAGTCTCTGAAATAAAGTCCAGTTTTCCGATGTTGTAAATACTTTTCTCAGCCCCTGTGACAGTCTCGTAACGAAGGAAAGAATTTTTGTCCTGGACAAATGAAGGAGAATATGTTTTTTGACGCTGATTTGAGATTTGCGTGTTTGAAAGAACGCTTGGATTTTACACGCGGAAGAGAAGGGTAAGCATAGAAGCTTAATTCAAAGAGAAAAAAATTAATTCGCTTTATCCAGGTAGTTTCCTTCGTGGAAATTTGAACAAAATGTGGTGCTCTTTTTCGCACCTTTCCCTAATTGTTTACGGTCAAGAAATTAGGATTATTTTCAATTTTCTTAAAAGGTTGAATTTTGAGACGATAAACTTAAAAATAAAATTCTAATTTTAAAAGGGTCCCCCTGAAGTTTGTAAAATATAAACAAAAAATCATACATAGTAGATTTTGGTGTTTATAAGCAATATCATGGCTTTTGAGTAAAAGTAATGTGAAAAGTATCTTTACCACGGTTTGCTAAATCGACATATTTGGAAAGAAATGTGTTAAAATTATTGCAATTAATAAATTTAGTTCTATCATCAGAAAAGGTTATTTCTGGTGTAGTTATGCTCATAATTCACTCAAACTGACATATCAAGTTTATGGGTTTGGGTTGTTTTTAATTTATTGTAACGTAAGTCCTACATAAAGGCTATACTGCACTAAAACATCGTTTTTTCACCAGGACTGCTCAGATAAAATTAAGAGTTTACAGAGTTAAGAGTTAAAGGAACTAATGTTCTTTTTCATTGTAAACACGTTTTGTGAGACACGGATTTGATGCTCAGGAATGATAACAATGCAGATTGTGAGTTTTAAAAACCCTATTTAAATGCAAATACTCTTCTTTAATATTTTGGATTTGCTCTGTTTTTTTGTAATTAATAATAAATTAATTTTTGTAGATGCTAGTTACAAACCCATTAATATTAAATAATGATGGACCTGAGTATTATATAAATACTAATTGTTTAATTAAATCTCAATTTTTTTTTAATTTTTTTTTTTGTGAAAATTAAATACTGCATTAAAACAATACATATTGAGCTAGAAGCATTTAATATTTTAACAACAATCGAAGTAAATTCATACCAGAACTTTATCCTTGACTTTTCCAAACTAAATACAAAATGATCCGAAATAGAAAAGCACAGAGAAAGAGTAAATTGCAGTTTAGATCAAAACCAGAATATAAATGTCCACATCATCTTACGCAAATGCGACTGATATTTTTTCTCAGTTTTCTCCCAAAGTCCATTACGCGCGAAGTAGAGTGAAGCTGAGTTGTCCTCAGGGACTGGATCGATCGGGCTCGTCATAATTCCGAGTGAAAGCCCACTTCAAGATTCCTTTAATCAATGGTCTTTATTGCTCGAAATTTCCAAGAGATTCTGGCCCGCTCGGCCTTTTAATAAAGTTACTGACTGGGGATGGCCGTAAATCAACTCAACTCGATTTTGTAGCTCTCTTTTACATACACTTCTTTCGTATTTGACTTTGAGATGAAAATAAGAGCAGACGAGTGATTGGATTGGAGATGAAAAGTTGCAGTTTGTTGATCCTCGGTGGGAAAATATTTTGGTGTAAACTTTTATTGGATTGTGTTTTACTACACTGAAAAGAGTAGCGGTTATCAAAGAAGAGAGTTGGTAACTATTAACGAACACTAGTAAATAATAGCAATTTGTATGTAGGTTATCATTTCTCAAATTGAACCAGTAAATTAAGGTATTTTAAAATTTTATTTAAAACAATAGCATATAAATTACTTTAGTGCAAAATACAAGTTATAAACATGAAGTATTTTGAAAGGCGGAAGGTTTGGATGAATTGAACTTTTCATTAGCAGTTTTTTAAAAACTATCATGCCGAAAATATTTTTTTATTGAACTACAAGGGATCTTTCTTATTAGCATTCAACTTTAAAAGCTTAACTTATTTACATAACATTATCACTTTTATTTTATAGATACAGTCTGTACACTATAACATTATCATTTCTATTTAAGTCTATACATTTTGATTTTCTAAAATGTTACTTAGATTAAGTACAATTTTACTATATTTAATTTTAAGCAAACTAGTTTACAAGACTTGTGTGTCGCCTTAAACCTCATTACCTGAGGGTTATGTAACGACTCCTATTACATTATGTCCAAAATCATCTGATACTCAATATCTACATTTCCTTCACATGAAACTTGAGAACATATTTCTTCGAAACAGAAAGTTATTTTCCATGCAAACTAAATCTCTTTCTCTCCCAAACTAACTTCCACCACCTGACACCGATTGCAGGGCGTTAAGGAGAATTATGACCAAAATCTACATCGCACTCCTGGCGCGCATATATGTACAACGACAGCCAATTTGGCGTGAAAACGAAATATCAGTTTCCCCATAAACACGGGTTGTCAAAAAGGCGCCATGCCCTATACATCACATAAGCCCCTGCTGCAACCCAGAGCCGCCCCTGCCCCGATATGATTTACGGCTCGGCATTAGCCGTTCTCTCAGTATCCAGGCCGTAACTTTATTAACAGTTGGAAATTTACGGTAATAAACCGTCATTGATTAGCTGATAGGGAGGAAAGATGGCGGAAAGGGACATTGATTTTCATCGACTGCTGGCTTATTTTGGCGTTTTTTCTTGTTATTATCACCAGGGAAAGTTGGTTAGTGTTTTTCTGGCGCGTCTTTTTCCTAGGCGTGTGAAGTGGTGATAAGGGAGGTCTATCCTTGGAAATGAGTCACCAGTAGATATTTTATTAGATTCTCCACTCAGGTGTGTTAGATAGAATATTCGTTCTAGGGATATTCTATAGTTGATCGCTGGAAAAGTGTCGAATATAATGCGTTATATGAATACTTCAGTCATAATATATTAACGAACTTTTAGAATAATGTATTTGTGATAAGTATTACGTATCTTAAAAGTAAATATTAAAAGTTTGAAAATGAATAACCGAAACTTTTTTTATGTGAACCTGGACACCTCAAAATAACATCTTTAATGTAATAAATATTTCATTCGTAAAATATTTAAAAAAACAAGGTTGGAAATATGTACAATAATCGTATTAGTAATAAAATACACTCTGAATAGTTTTTTTTTAAATTCTTTTTGTTTAATGTTCATTGTCCTGGTAAAATTATTAATATCCTTCGTTTTGACATTTTTCAACAGTCAAAACAACCTTCACTAATAAATGCGATATTTTCTGAAATAATATAAGTCAGACACATAAAATACTTTCCATTTTGAATATATAATAGAAAACTAACTGAATATCAAGGTGTTAAATATATATTATACATATTTTTTTAATGTAAAATATGAAAAATATTTAGGAACAATATTACTTTATTAAAATCCATTGTGACGCTGTTAAATCATAACAAATTCGAACGAGTGACACTAAAATTTGTTAAATACAGCCGAATTTTGCCAAAACTTTTGCTTAGTGTATCCTAAATATAGTTAATCTGTTTAATCATAATTCTGAGTTAAAGTCTTCCAAAACTTTTTTAATCCATGGTAGAGAAATGTCTTTATCGCTCTAAATTTCCAAGAGACTCTTGCCTTCTCCTCCTTTTTTGAAATGGAGATAGCTGTAAATAATTTGAATCCTATTTTGTAGTTTTCTTTATCTGGGTATTTATACCTTAGACGTGGAATTGAAATATGATAGAATATTGGACTGTTGATGAGAAGTTTGAGTTTAAAATAAACTTAACATCACAAAATTGAATCTTTGTCTTGTTCCAAAACGAATCAATTGTTTCTTCCTCACCTTTTGCATTTTTTATCCAAGCACACCATTGACTCAAAATGTTCTGTAATGTTTTGCTAACATTTACGTAATTGAAGACACACTGAGTTCTTTAATTTCATTGAAATATGCTTGTAATAAAAATGGTAAATTTCAAAGAATTTTAAAACTAAATTCATGAAAAACACCGGATAGTGAACCAGCAAAATATTCAATTTAGCTTTCCAACCACGTTTTGCCATAGTGCTCCTGTGAGTAGAATTCGTCCTGTGCAAACAGGCGGTATACCTCCTGGTTCACGTGAAACATAAGGAAATCTCGTAAAGGTTTATTCGCGGATAAACCCGAATTCTTTACCTTAGAAGAGGAAGATATGATTCTGGCGTATGGGACTTTTCCTTTTAGCCACGCTAAATAATCAATGAATTCCTTGTATTAGTTTTCTCCTTCTCTTGAGTTCAACTCAAGTGGACGCAATGTCACAAGCAATTGACTACTTTTCTCGAGTAATTTTGTTTTTTCTCCCCTGAAAGATGGAGAGAATTTGTTTTTAATGCCTTAGAGGTATTTGGGGATAATTCCAATTGTGGGATAGATAAAGATTGGTTAAAAACAACGAAGGCGCTTAAGTTTAAAAGTTTTTGATAGATATACTGCAACAGTCCAATTACGACTTTTAAGATTAGGATGTTCTTAAATAAAAAATAAAAAAAATGCTTATTGTTCAGTTTAGTTGCTTTTTATCTTAAATTAAGTGCACTGCTCTGCCACAAATAAGGTGATTATTTATGCTTGAGTAAAATATGGGTACTATTATGAGATTTTGCTTCTAACATTGAATCAGCATTGAAGTATCTATATAGTTATACGTTTTAGGAGTACTTACTTTTAAAATGTGATCGCAAACATTTGATTTTACACAATACAATCAAGACATGTCTCATGGTTTTTCAATATTCTAACTAAATTAAAATATTCTTATTTATTTCGGTACACTTAATACTAAATATTGCGTATCTAAGAAAAGCCTTTCAAGAAAACTTTGCTTTTATTAAAATGCAATTTTATTATTTATACTTGCCTTAGAAAATAAATATTTAACTATTGGCATTTTCTATATAGCATGTTTGATTCCCATTATTTTTCTCTTATAATTCTCAGTTCATTTGATTCGGCTGAAATTTTTCATTGACTTATCTTCGCTGAGATTTGCAGAAATAGAAAAAAATTCGTCAGAAAAACTCTTCAACAATTTTTACGCAGTCTATTTTTCTGCAACTTTTAAGTCTTACCGAGTTAGAGCCGTGTATAAAAGCGCATAAAAGGAAAAAATAACGAACTTCGAAAAACCCGATGCATATTTACACTAGAGATTATAGCCCCTGACATATGCATTGGCGGCACCCCTCTTCTTAAAGCAGCATCAACAAAATAAGAGTTGCTTGCTAGTCTTAAGCCCGCATGTGAGTCTAGTTTTTATCTTCTGTTTCGGTTGGGGGCTTAGGTGGGTAAAATGGAGAGATATACATACTGAGGCGATGGAACCTTATAAAAGTTGTTTTTCTTTTGACCCGAGCTCAAATATTGGAACAAGATCTTGCGGATGATGTTGTGCCCTTTAACATTTTGTTTCTGGATCCGGGGGGGTGTTGGAAAAGAACTGTAAAAGGTGAGAAATGAAACATTCTGATTCTTTTTGGAACAAGACCAGAGTTCCATTTTGCAATGTCATGTTTATGCGGATTTTGTGTCTTTACTTTGAGAATTTCTTGAATCATATTCTATTGGAATGACATCAGAATAGGAGGTGAGGTTATATTTGGACGTTTTACAGTTTCTATTAAGTGAGAGATGGGGGGGGGGGGTGCACATTTTATTTTTAATTTCGCTGATATAAATATAACTTTCTTTTGTCAAGGTATAATCACATTATGGTCATTATATAAGTTTAATAGCATCATTAACAAATGTAAAATTCTTTTTGACTTTAAAATTTTTTTCAAGATAAATAAAAAGGGCAAGCAGTGAATTTTTTAAATTTTTTATACGTATTAAGAAATTACTTACCGACAAACATTGTGCTTGGATTAAATAATTATATTTTTAGACTAAGATTTTTTTTTTTAATTTTTGAATCATTTTGTTTTAAAAATTGAAAAATAAATAAATTGTGCAAATATTAATGAAATTTCATATTTTTGATACAAGTTAAGTAATTTTTTTATCGAAGAATATTGTCCTTGGTTTCAGAATAAATTTATATTGTCAAATCAGTATTTGTTGTATATTTTAAATGATTTTTGCAACATCCTTAAGAATACTCTAATAATAAAAAAATTCAATTCAGAGTTTTGATTGAACCTTGAAATATATACGTCAAATTATGTAATATATTCTTCATTTACGTTATTTTTACGCGATCATTAAATACTTACAATCTTTAGATAAAGGAAAGATACTATTTTGTTTATAAAAAAAATATTAATCTAATCTTTCTACTGTGATAAATTAAATTTTTTTATTTTTTTATGTGTCAAAAGTAGTTTAGAAAAGAAGTCCACAAAATTATTTACTTTAAATATAAGATTTCGTTGAAAGTGGATGCATTATGATTTATCCAAAATGTTAGTATGTAGCTTTTGATAAACCAAGATAAATACTTATATCATTGCCTTTTTATGAGTTTATAATTTTAGTTAAGAATAGAAAAGTTATTTTTTTTTTCTTTTCATTTTTTTATTCAAATTTAAATGAAAAAATTCGTGGCTTTATTCCAAAATTTTCTTATTTACCTTAGATATTAAAAATATTTCTTATGATAAATATATTTACCAAAAATGTATGCTTACACGGCCATTACAGTAATAAAAAGTTTGAAACTGTTTTTGGAATTTATTTAGATTTATTCTTAATTTTTTTTACCACAGGCAATGTATTTATAATCGAAGTAAATTAGCTATTTCGTTCCTATATAGAGATTAGGATGGTTAGTTTATCACGTGCAAGTAAACAAGATTGTATCGCGCTCCACTGGCGCAGTGAACATTAGCCACTAATGGCACTCTAATAGAGCGAATAGAAAAACAAATAATCCTCAAATCAAAGTAGCAAAATTGCCTAGGTTACGTATAAACGCATTTTTAACACTTTACGCAGCCATGCGAAAGCGAAGAAAAAATTCCGTAAAGATCCAAACATAAAAGGACACGCGCACATGAAAAAAGACGACCGAACGTCCGAAAGATATTAGAAAAAATACGACGAGGACACTCCAAAAATATTTTTTGAGATCTAGTGTTCTTTAATATCTAAAGGAAGTTCAGGAGGATACTAGGAGAAGAATTTTTGCATTCCAGGCTTCGTCACAGCAGTGGATATTTTTTTGTATGCAGCGCCATTTCTCCTTTGAAGAAAATAGAATCTGAACATAACACGCTGCAATACACAAATCTGCAAGAAGTATGAAACCGTGGTGTAATAGACATTGATTGTCTTAAGATGCATATGATGTCTAAAAGTATGATTCATCCGCTTTTTCTGGGAGGATTTTCTAGATTTGCTGCATAGAAATAGAGAATAATTTTGTTTTCAGAAATATTTTTTAAATAATGTTTAAAGAAATGTGTTTGAGCACGAAGAATACACAAATCTTATAAATGCAATACAAATTTGGAGGCGTGGATTGAAAAGAAATGTTAATTGATTTGGAATACATTGAGTTTAATTTTAGTTGTAAAAAAGTATATATATATATTTAAATAAATTGCATTGAATATTATTGATGGGTTTCAATTTTAATTAAATTTAGGAAGTTTTTATAGCCTACCAAGAGGATTTATAATTGGAATATTATTTAAATCACTATTCTGATATAAGATTGACTTTAACCCTTTCAAAGCTTGGCAATTATAAAACACTATTTCTATAATATTTTAGTTTAGCGTGTCTAGCTTGATAAAAAAGCTGCATTTCATGAAATAATTCTGTAATTGGACTCATCGATATACAATTTTATTCTGATTATTTTAAGATGGAGAGACACTCGGATATCACCTACTGCTGAGGATTTAGATTTCTTTAAAGTTAGACTAAAAATGAACTTTTTTTTAACCGGAAGGGAAATATGAGTAACTCCCAATTTTAAAATGATAAAAAAATACATTTTCTCTTAAATTTCCCAATTACTGAATTGTTTCACGAAATGCAGTTTCTTGTATAATATGGCACCTACCTGTGATACTATTTATTATATCGTTTTATTTAAAATCTTCTCTAATTCTTAAAACATGTTTTTGGAAAAGTCCTCAATTACACTTTGTCAAATCAAATATATTTCTTAAATAAAAAAAAATAAAAAATTACAAAATGGTAATGGAATTATTAAAGTCTTAAAACGTATTAAAATGTTATATTATATTGCTTGCAAAAAGTTTTACGAAATAAAATACAATTTTGAAACGTATATTAATTGTTAGACCACCTTTTTTTTTATTGCTATGGTGCGAATATTATAAATGGTTAAATTATTACGTCACATTTGAATTAAAATAAGTTTGCACTTCTTTAAATATAATTTTAAACAACCAAAGGATACATTGATTATATGGAAAACACATTCTTTCTTATGAACAGTACGCTTTTTTATTTTTTCTCATCGCTGCAATTATTTGGAGTTATGTCTGACGCCATTACTTCTCTCATTTGGCGGGAAACCGTAACAAAGAAAGCAATAAAAGTAGGAATTATTGTTGAAGGCTCATAAATCAGGCAAAGAACGCGGTCGAAGATGAAATGTCGCTAAGTACCCCATCAATTAAAGAGCACTGCCAATATCAGGATTGAATTTTATTCTTTTGCCATGCATCCTCGGCTAACTGATTTCGTATGATTGATGCTTTGTAATTTATAACTAGAACAGGACGTAATTTTTGAAGTTTTCTTCCTTCCAAATAAAAGAGAATCTTTGTGTTTTAGCATTCACATTTCTCTTTAATTAGGTGGGGGGTTGAACTTGGGTGTTAATTTTGAAAACAATCAACGTTTAGATTGTATCTTTTTATAGGTTGCATATAAAATATGGCATTTTTTCTCTGTGTTCAATGTAAAATTAAGTCTCAATTAAAGAGTTGTTCAGATTTTAAAGATTGATATAAAAAGGATTTCTTAATTTAGAGTTATTACCACAATTAAAATGAATTAAAAGGGATGTATTCATTAAGATATTGAACACATGCGTTTAACATTTATTTAGACTTTGTTATTTTCGTAAAATTTTTAGCCTACAAATTGTTATGGTTTAAATAATTCAATAAGTATAGTTAGCAATACGCAACATGTATTACTATTGAGCAGATATCGAAATAACTAACTTTAGAACATTAATATATCTTAATAGTTTTATATCTGAATTAAGTTATAGATTAATATAATTGACAGTTTACAAATAATCGATTCAATGTTAAGTATATTTACTTAAAAGCACGATTTAAACCAGAGGAATTCAGAATATTGGTCTGCATTACCAAACTAATCGTCAACTCAGTGTGAAATCAATGAGACAAAATTGTTGGCTGCTGAAACTAATTCGCTAACTGGCACAGATGCAAAAGTGTTACAACCATCACGTTTATATAAGGCTTCTATCCAGTCTACGAGATAAATATATTTACTTTTTATGATTAGTTGCATAATAAACTGCATCCAATTTAATTCACAAGATAGGTATGTAACATTTTTATCATCACAAAGAGGTTTCTTCAAACACCATTTTATTTTTTATAAAAAAAACTATTTCATTATTTTGGAAAAATTCCTTTAAAATTTACGAATATTGTTAACATTTTGTATAATACAACATAACTCCCTAACTAATTAGTATTTCCCAAAACACGGTTGATTATTTATTTACAAGATTTGAAACTATGTGTTGTGAAAATGTGGAGTTCTACTATTAATATTGTAGCAAGAGACAGGTTAATATTTTTCAAAACTGTATGAAGTTATGTATTTAACTCTTGACTGCTGTGGTTGGTTTAATATTTTTGGCTGAAGGGGCAACACGCGGGCCATACAGCTCCAAACAAATTGATGAACGTCGGTTAAAGAAAAGGAGAAAGAAGAAGAAGAAGAAAAAAGGTAAAAGGGAAAAAAAAGGGAGAGAAAAAAAAAAAAACAGTGTAGGAAAAGAGTAAATAAAAGTTAAAGATGAAATATTTTAAGAGGTGGAATAGTTCTATGAAAATAATATGCGGTCTGTAAAATCATTTACAATTTATTAAAGGTTAATTGAAAATAATGTCTAAATACGAATCGTATTAAATCATAAATATAATCCCCTTGCTCCACGAATGTTTGATTTTAACTTCACCTTATGTTATAATTCTGAGACATTTACACTCTGAGATAAAGGGAGAAAATGAAGAAAAAATTAAATAGTTAACAAATCATGGTAAATTGAATATGTGACCCCAAACACCTTACAAAGCAGGTTTTTGTGTGTGTGTGAGTGTGTGCTTTTAATAGTTTATTTAATTAACGATATCTTATTTAATTAAAATTACTTATAACAGTTTACACATTGTGGTGTATAGATAAAGCGAAATTTGTAACGATTTTGAGGTCTCTTTATTTAAAAAATTTTGTACCTCCGTAGGTAATGGAAATTTTCAAAAATCCTACAGTTTAGGTTGTTATTCTCAAGCCTATCTTTTTTACATGATTATAATTCTTCTTTAAAAATTGTACCCTTTAAAATAGTGACAAAATCAATTTCAAGCAAAATTGTATGCAATTCTAACTTTAATATCGTATAACTTCCGAAATAACTACTGTGTCAACGAAAAATATTTACAATTCTTATTTATAAATTTTTTAATTAAGTCGCGAAATTTCATAATTTTCGAAGCTATTTTTGAGATACGATGAACAAAAACAGTGGGAAAAAAATTTAAAATAGCTCTTTTAAATTGTCAGTTTTTTTTATAAAGAGATAAAGTGCAGTTTAAATTTATTATCATATAGACACTTTTCAAACTATATATTTTGAATAAATTGTTTTCTGATAACCTTTAGAAAACAATTTCCAGAGACACAAATTTAGGATTTGAAGCATTTATTATCTTCAGCTGTTTCATTTTAATTTTTACTATTAGTTAAGACGTGCTACATTAAGCACACAATCTCGTTCGCCATGCATAATCTCATAATAATATTTTTATCAAAACTTTACATTCGAATAGCCATCTCACAATCTTCCATCACCATAACATCTGATTCATCAAAAAATTAACATCCGATTTTAGAAGATCAGCGTAAATTTTTTAGAGTAAAAAAAACCCAAGGAAGCATTTAAAAACAACTTTAGGTATTTACTCTCTTCTGGAAGATTGCTCCTCATCACAATTTAAACTGTTGACACACTCCATTACCATTTTCCGGTCCTAAACTACATTCTCGTTCATTGTACCAGAAAACATCTATGATCTAGTGTCTTCCTAACCGATAAGATGTACAACATGTATAATAGTATAACAATGATAAGCATGGACAATGCTTATCGGCCTTCCAATCCTTTGTTACTCAGCGAAAGACTCTTGTCATGGATGGTAGAAACTCCTAATCATCATCACTCCACTGCATTTACTGATCAATGGAAATTATTGGACTGGACGCCTTATCAAACATGAGAGGATTGTTTAAAAAAGCATTTGAACAATATTAATGTTTTTTTTTTAGTTGGCGAATAGTTTAAAACATTTGGATTTTAAATTTGGCTTCGTAAGTTTGCGTGGAAAATATTGCCACTAATACTTTGGAAATTTCGTCAACTGTGGAAATAAATTGAAGCACGTATGTAAAATCTAATAAAAAAAAAAAAAAAAAATCAAGAAGCATTTTAGGATGTGAATATACAGCCATCATATGACTTTAATAAAAATAATTTTTTATTAGATTGATTCAATAACTGTTTCCTCATTTTGTAATACTGTTGCATAGTGGACAAGTTTTAACCAAAATCCAAGACCATTAATTATTTACTGTATGTCTATCAGAAGAATAGAATCAGCCAGAAAGTTTGGTTGTTGGAGGTCTCTATAGAAACAAAACTTGTTGATTTAGAATAGGGATGTGCGTGCAGGAAATTGACGTTCAAAGCCTATAAAGAGTAGGTGCATTTTTATTAATATCTTCTGAGGAGAATGGGGCTAACCTTGTTTCCACCGCTACATATAATGCTGGACGGGGGCTACTCATGTTATAGACAAATACAAGGTGGATAAGTGAAATAACATGACGCTATTTACTTGTTGTTATACGGCAATGTATCTCAATTGATTTTTTGTTGCGAGAAATATACTAGAAAATTTTAGAATATCTTTATTATTGTTAATTTATAAATTGATTGCATACTGATTCATAATAATTATATTAATAGTTACCCTATTTGTTAATATAGTAATAACCTTAAATTATTCATCTTTTGTTTGGCAGTACGGTATAATTCGTGATTTGGTATTAAGACTAAAGAATTCCGTACTTCTTTATTATGTAGGAAAATTCTTATCTTATTAACCTTTTTGTTTTATCATTTATTACGCTATAGTAAAAATCCTGTGTCTGACCCAGATCTCGAAAAAAGTTTCAAAACATTACTGAACCAATCCAGCAGTAAGGTTACTCGGAAAAATTAAATTCTAATAAAGCATTAATTAAATCCAAATAAATCATCGATTAAATCCCAATAATGCATCGATTTATTTTATAACATAAATTTTTTTACAACTCGAGCGTAATACAAGATAACGCAAAAGAAACTAACTTTACTAAAAATAATACAAAATAACATGCGAAAACAATGAATTAGATACTATATACCAGTTAGGGCATACCAACACTAATATACTCGTCATAGGTCAGAAGAGCTAAGATACAAATATCATCGTAGTGTATTGTATTAAATTGAAAAAGTTGTGTAATATGATAAAAACAAAATTACAAGAAAATGTAACTGAGCTGAAAAAGAAGAACATGCAATCTTAAGAAATATTATTCACTTTACCAGTTTTGTTAAATGTTTAGAAAATAAAATATAGAACTTCTAACTAAGTAGAAGGACAAATATTTTAAGCCAATTTTATATACATACCCTTTCCTACTTCCATTAAGAATAAATGCATCCTAAATTCTTGGATGCTTGTAAAATTTAAAAGCATCAGCAGCGTCTTCATTTCTTGGTAATATCTATTCCCATTATCAACTCTGTGCATTGCCTTCTAATGGGATTTCGGTACCTCACAGAACACTAAAAATCTCTTTAGAGAGGCAGACACTAAGAATCTATTTCGAATCTCCAAACCTTCTATCTCCACTTCTGGGAATTAAAAAAAAGTATCAGCAAGAAGAAAAACTTATTTTCCCGTCTTATTTATCCAGTTTTGCTCCTCATATATATAAAATAATACACTCTAGCAACGGTTCCATTTATTTTGCCATCGAATAGAGTCGCTGGGAACTGTTATTGACAGCGGGATGGTAAGAGGTAGTAAAACTGAATTGGTGAACGGAAAAACCTTGCCTTAGAAATATCCGGAGCATTTTGGCGGCATTAGGTTTTTGTTTGGGTCATCCGGTTTTAGCCGCGGAATTTTTTGTAGTAATAACTAAAAACCTTAATGGAGTTTCGATCAGGAAGCACCGTTAAAAAAAGTTTTAATTGGTTTTGCTTTTGGAAGAGCAATGTCGGCCGTGAAACAGTTTCTCTTATTAGTGATGTTATTACTTTCAGATTGTTTTTTGTTTGTGTTCTTTCAAGTAGATTCTAAAGATTTTTAAATCTGCATGAAAAAATAGCTTAGTGACGATTAAGGTAAATGAAATTATTTGATAAATCAGTCCAGGAAATAATGATTTTTAAAATTAGTGTTACTAAAACTAATCGAGTCTACAAATAACTAGTAAAAGGTTCTGGGGAACTAAAATAACATATATATTATAAACAGTAAACCGACTTCTAACTTGAAATTAAAAATCTTTATATTTATGGTAACTGCATGCGCTACACCCAGTAGCACGAATTCGCTGGCCAATCCCGATGTGGACAGCTATGGCCGTTGCTATGGATCTTTGTAAATCTCTCCCAGTGCTGGGTAAGATATTGTGGAAGTTTTGAAATGTTGATGCAGAGTTTTAAAATTGAAATATAGTGTTATAAGAAAAGATGGAGGGATAAAAAATATGTTTTGTGAATGTTTTGACTTGTTTATTTTTAACAAAATCATGTATTTTGGAACGATGCTAGAGATTCGGCATGGACTGGCCAATCTTCCTAGAACTCCTGTTTACAACCTTTTCTAATACCGCTGTGCTACCTGAGATTGCGTGCTTTTCATTGGAATTTATTTAATACGAAAATGGCAAAATAAAACACGTTACCAACTGTTAGCTTTTACACTACCCTAATATAGTGCGAAACATCTATACAAATACTCTGTACGTTCGTCTACCTTAAGTTAAGATTCCCAGATGAAATTACAAATTAGAAAATATTACTTCTTATACCAAATTTCAAAGGAAAGTTACGATTTGAAGTATTCAAAATGAAGATTGATTGTCAACTTGTAATTCCGCAAGGTTAAACTATTAATGTTATAAACATTTATCATAGATCAGTTTAAAGGTCTTAATAAGATTACTACTATTACTTAAATATAACCGGAACACCCGATTAGAAGTGCTCTAAAGTCAGATTAGAAAAGTCTTTCCATAGCTTCTTTATATATATATCGAAAGTAGGTTTGTTTAGTGACCTATTTTCTTGTTAAATTTATCTTTAAACTCTTCAACTGGCATCATTTATATTGATAAGAAACTACAATTTAACAGTGTTTTTGTTATTTGCCAGAAAGATTAAGTTTCAGTTATTAAAAGTCGCTAAATTGTAAAGTAGCTACATTTTTATAAATCATGTTTTAAAGAACCTATTTTACTAAAAGTGGGCATCTGTGAAGAAAAATTGTATTATATGAAATCGTCTCTGTGCCATTGCCTTTACATCTAGACACATTTTATGGAACCATTTTGTAATGACACATAATTAATCGAATAAAATTTTTCTTTAACAGCAATCAGCGAGTTTATTTCTTGCTTTAAAATTTTAGTAGGTAAATAAAACTTATATAAATACAATATATTATTTTTCTTAAAATAAAAGAAAACCCTTATAGTTTTATTCTATGTATATTACATGAGATTTTATGGTAGTTATATATTAACCCGTCGACTGCTGGTGAACTTTTTATAGGCGACGAAATATTCGAACCGACTAGTCTACTTGGAGGACTAAAAGTACACGTTTTACAACTCGCAATGAGTATAGGTAAGTTAATTATATTAATTTAAAATTATTGACATTTTAATAATTTTAAATTAATGTAATGTATTAAATTAATGTTTAATGTATATGTTATTACCCGTACTGCTTTGTATGCATTTGGTCTTATCTAATAAGATTGTATCTTAATATAATGAGCTTTGCATTTTGAGATAATTATCATTTATTAATAAAATTAGAAAATTGAGTATAAAATATTCCTCTGTAATATTTATTAATATATGAAAATATATTAAAAGGTTTAACCAATGATAATGCTTTAGGCTGTTTCTAACTTTTAGGCTAATCAAATACTTCATTTACATAATTTGAGCATGTTGTTTCGCTGGGGAGGTCAATGATTCAAAGATAGTTGCTTTGAGACTCTTGTAATAAATCTATGAATATAATAGTAAACTAAACTTTTGTGTGGATGGTAGCAAAATTATGATAAGAGATAGGAAGATTTATGCTACTTAGAATATTAAAACTCACGAAGAACAAACAACCGCATAACCAGAGGCACTAAATTTCCATTAGAAGTCAATCAAATAATCCTTACATTAAAATAATCTTTTCTAATAAGTTCTCTGTCTGCCAATGGTTTGTATTTGTATATAGTGTAATGAAAGGCAATTATAGAATTTTTTTTTAAGTTAGGCAACCGGTCTTTTCGTTCGTAATTTTCTAAACTAATTTGCTGCTTATAAAAACGCGGAGAAACTATTTCTTGTGTAACTTGACGAAATTGAGTCGGCATAGGAAATGCAAATAAAAGTGGAATTTGGAAAGATTGCTTTCAAAGTTTAATGAGGTGCTACTTTTTTGTAGCTTCCAGTTTTGTTATTGAAATTTGCTTTTTTGGAAATTTTTTCATATAAAAACCAATTTTACAGGCGGTGTGTTAAAGAGTGTATACTTTGAGCTTTTTTTTTTTTTTATCTACAGAGAAATTATTTTGACTTTGATCGAGGAATTTAATTAAGATTAAATTGTAAGCTGAATATATATTTAAGTACACTTCGACACATAATATTTAGACTTAAAAGTTTCAGTATAATTATAACCATGGAAAAAACTATATAATAATGTACAATTTATTGAAATATTTCCCTTCTTGAATTCTCAGAAGTACTTAACTCGTTGAGAAAATTGGAACTACCTAAATTTTCTTATACTAAGTATGTATTTGATTCCTCTCATGGAATAATATTAAGATAAAAACAAATGAAATTGCAAACACTGTGACAGGAAAATAAATATAATCACATGAATAACTATAACAATTCATCAAAGAGTAAAGTATAAAATTACCTTGGTAAAAAAATCTAGACAAAGAACAAATTACAGTCTATTTGTCTAACTTTATCGGTTCTCCGAATCTTTCATGTTTGTTTCCTTAAACACAGCGCGATAATTTGTAATAGAGGTACATAATTATACTAAAAAAATATTCAAACATATATACTATCATTATTTTTGTGATAATCATCCAAATATTGTCGGGATATTCAACATTATTTATCAGATACATTCTTCTTTAACTGCACACTATATTAACCACTCACTTTTTAACATTAGTGTTGTAGCCAATTAAAAAAAAGCGTCGAAATCTTAAAATAGGAAGTAGTAGGATAATAAAGAGTAAAAAAAAATAAAAAATAAGGGTGTCTTGAGTCACTGCATTCGTGAGTCTTCGAACTTTCGGACAAGAAAAAAAATTAGAAGGCAAAAAAATTCTATGTAAGTGAGTTGGTTTGCTCTACAAGTTTTCGTATGACCTGTTTCCTAACGGAAGTTTTACAGGACATATGAAAAGTAATTTACCATGACCTGTCAATTAACTCAACGGGGATGGATGGATTGATTTTAATATCATAGGATTTTATCCATACATTGTTTTACTAAACAGTATGAGATAATGCATTATCTTTTTTAATCAAAATGTTCTGATTTTCTCATTCCGATTTTATCTTGTATAAATAAGTGACAAGAAAATTATATTTTAAACACCTTGAGGAGTTCTATACTTTCTTAAGATTTTTAGAGGTACATGTTAGAAAAATTAATACACAGGTTCATGTGAACTGATATTCAAAATAATAGATGATAATTTTTTTGTATAATTAATTTTGATACTTACTATTTAAATATTTATATTTATGCTATTCTTATGCTCTTAACATAATTTTTTCAAACATTAAAATTTTAGAAAATTTACTATAAAATCAATTTAAACTTGCTTTATTTTATGCTTTATTATCCATAAGTATACTTAATCTTAAGGATTTTTTTTTAATCCCATAAGTAACTTAAAATTTGCTCCGGTTCTTTTTGTGCTAGTTTTGGTATGTTTTATCCGCTTTTTGTGCACAAAAATGACTAATTGTGCTGGTACCTACATATTAACATTGATTCCAAATTACAGTGAACGTCCATTACTAATCCAAATTAGAAACCTGGCAAAATTTTTATAATCTTTCATGGTTGCTTTTCTAGAATATTAAAGTAATTTTTGGGTATGTTACACAATAGGACTCAAATAAATAAACTTTCAGACAGCTAATAGTTATATATATATATATATATATATATATATATATATATATATATATATATATATATATATATATATATATATATATATATATATATATATATATATATATATATATATATATATATATATATATATATATATATATATATATATAAATAAATAAAAAAAAAACTAAAGAAAACATCTTTCTCTTCAGAAAATATTAATTAGTAGAACATTAATATTAACTTTTCATTAGAAAAAATTACTTAAATCGTATTACATGAAAAAATTATAGGATATTTTTTTGCAATTTAATAAGAATTAGACACTCATCATTAATATAATATTTTCTACTAACAATTTTACAGTATGTGTATTAGACAAATTTTCATTTATAAATTAAAACTATGTGTATATACTGCGTAGTATATCAGAAGAAATCCTTTAAATGACGTAGGCAATTTTAATTATTTCTCTGACACATAATAAAAAATGTCCATACTATACGGAAGATCTTAGTAGAGGAAGAAACAAATCTTGATTGAACATGCATAGAGAAATCTATACAAATCTATGCATTTCATTAAGTAAATAAAAAACAGTTAGACGACAAAAAAAAAAAAAAAAAAAAAAAAAAAATCGTAGAAATAAAAAGAAGTCACAACATTTATTTTTTATCCGATGAGAAAAATTGCAATATAAAGTTATCTACCATAGATCAAAGCTAACATTCTTTACTGTATTTTTTGTCGAATCATAAAAATCTTTCAGATATCGATCGACACTGTGATATCCATCAAAAGCAACGCAGATAAGGCATCTAAAAACATGAGATTCTCGTGTTAACTCGGCTGCATTAAACATTCACGAGGGGGAAAAAAGTGTCGTGAGAACTGGGTTCCTTTCCTTTCATTAGGGAATAAATAGCTGTTTACTACTTTCTGTAGCAGGTGCCAGGACTTTAGGTCAAACTTTCTTTTCCAAGGGAGAAAAGGTGAAACAAAACAAAAAATCTGTAGCTTTTCACGACTTTAGGCTCCAATTTCTTTTAGAGTGAAATTAGCTTCCGTTGGAAGGCAGCTACTGGGAAGTGTCTATTCAAGAGGAGTGTGCATTACACGATTTTAGCATTTTTTTTCTTTTCTTGCTGAGATTCTTTCTCAATAAAGCACGATGCGGATAGTTTACGTACGAAGTAACTGATATGCTAAGATTGCTTGTATATTAGGTGTGCTGTATAATGAGTAGTGAATATTATTATTAGAAAATGAGTTAAACTTCCTTTAAACTGGAATTTGGAAAGTTACGAAAATGCTAGCATGTAAATGTAAGACTTTGCCTTATTCGCTAATGCAAATTAATTTATTAAAATCTAAAGTTTTAAGATTAAATGTCATTAAATAGTCTGACATGGTAATAGTTTAATATGTACACTTCATAATACACATTGTGTAACCAATTTTAAAATATCTTTGCCATTAAGAGGTGATTACTTTCATTACTTCGTAAATTAATTAACATATTAGTCACTAAACATGTATTACACTTTAAGATTTTAAAATTTAGCAAGCAAACTATAGTTAGGTGCAAATAATTGAACTTCAGACTTATAATTACTAGGCAGCTTTTGATGTATTATGCAAATTTAATATTTTGCTTGGTATTAAAAGTTATGACTTATGAATGGGGGTGACTCTACAGAATACCAGCACAGCGACTCTTGTCTGTTGTACTGTGGTATTAAAAGTTAAAATTCAGTTTTAGATTTGCACTAAGGGGCATATTTTGTTTAGATTCAAAGTTACTATAATAGCCTCATTAATAGAAGAAAAAACAGTTCACTATCATATTTCTAAATACTTGTAAATAATTTACAATAATATTTAAAGTTCATTTCTAGTTATATTTATTCATGAATGTTTCAAATCTTATATAATCTAACTTTTCTGAGTTCAAAAAATAATTTTTTAAGTTTCGGCTTGAAAAAAAGAGTATTTTTATCAAATAAACTTTAATTGCTTTGTGAAAATTTAATTTTTATCATGAAAGAGTAACTGTTTTTCATTCTAACATAAATCATTTTTAATTAATTACACAAAAACAAGCTTCACCAGAAACCAGTTTTCGTAAAAAAATTTATCGCTTCTTGCATGCGTCCGATGACAATTTCACAAGCGAATAAATGTATGGTGTCCTTATACAAAAACAATTCAATGATGCAGCTACATTTTTTTTTTTTTCGTTTTCTCTTAACACGCTGTATAATTAAAGTTTGAGTTTATCCCCCCCCCCCCCTACGTTGAAACGGCATTCTACTCTGCAATTTACTCTTCAAAATCGAAAGGCGCTTTAAAAACAATTTCGAAAGAAAAAAAAAGACTGCGGTGACGAGTGCTAGATACAATTTTACCCTTTTCAAATAAGTTCCGGCTGTAGAACAATCAGGAAAAGAAACTAATACTTTTGTGTGCTTTTTTTCATCCGTAGTGGAAACTAAAGGAAATCTTAATTGTTTTCCCATGGTTGTGGTAAAGAGTAAATTGAATCTTAAACCGAGTTGGAAGTGTTTTTTCGTATCCAATAAAAATGGAACAAAGTGTGAAATGGAATTGGATTTTTTTGACGTAGAGGGTAACTTTATTGTCTCTGAAATTGGGATTTTGATTGTGATAAAGAAAATTCACGAAGTTAATGAATGCTCTGTAGTTGATGTATTTTCAATCATTCATGCGTAATTGAGTTTAGATTAATCTTAATTGCTTACTTTAAGATACATAATAACTTTTTCCTTCAAATTAAGTTTTTAAGAGATCGCAAATACACCCGTGGTATTATTTCACAATCTAGAAAGAAAAACATTTCAATGATACTTATTTTGTTTTTAAAATTGTAAACATTTGAAACGTCTTTAAGTAAGTAACTTTGTTCATAAATTTTGTTTATTGAGTAATAATTTATAAATTTTTGATACTTTCGATTTTGATTATAAAAACAGGAAATGCACAAATGGAAATCAATCACTTATATGCAACTAATATGATTCCAATTATATTTGCTGCAATAAATTAAAAAAATAAATAAAAAAGAAATTTAAAAAAAAAAAAAAAAAAAAAAAAGGGACAATGCTTTATTTATTGGTTTTAACATTTGCGACCTAGATGCCATATTGTATGTGCTATGAATAATTATACAGGTGTTATATATAATTATACAAAGTGTTAAGGAGTTTTTAGTATTTTTATTGGATATAGGGCATCAGTATAAATAGGTAAAATTTTTAAACTAAGGTAAGTAAAGTAATAATGCTATGTAAAATAGTTTGATTTTCAGGTATTATTGAATTTTAAATGCTACAGAATTCAAATTTTATGCAGTATTTATTTAGTCCGGGAGCAAATGTAATTCCGTGGGCCACTTCATGTTGCAAACATAGAGGTGGTGTCATTCGCTTCGTATGAATGCGTAGAAAATGAAATTTGATGGTGGGTATTTGGCATCCTGGTATGAGTGGCGCTACAGTCGAAAATCCAAAATGGCCGCCACCTTACCACCTAACGTACGCTTTTGCCGAATAATAGTTTCTCAGCTCATTTTATCAACTAGTTGACTATTAGAACACTTGTAGGAAATAAAATATTCTTTCCAATGGTATATAACACCTGCATCTTAAGATAAATTACAAAATTCAAAATGGCCACTGCATCGCGATCTTAAGTGCGTTTTTTATGTTGTTTGGTTGGTTTTAGAGCACAGAGAGCTATACTTGTGCACAATAATGCCTAATCAGGCCAAGACCTGCAGATTAACGTGGATTCCGAAACACAAAGAACATCCATGCTTAACCCGGCACCTTTAGCTTACTAAGTTAGAGCGCTAACCACAAAGCCATTAAGAGGCAATACGTTTTTCTGAATAATAGCTTTCCTGTGCACTCTAAATCCTGTGCACTATATGAACATGTTGGTTATTAGAAAACTTTTTGAAAATAAAAAAGTTTTTTGACAGTAATAGCACTTTTACATTGTCACTTCAAGATTTAAAATTCAAAAGGACACCATTATTGGCCCTCTCTTTGGGACTCCAATAATAGTTTCCACATTATATTGTAAGATAAATGAGTATAACAGATAGTTAATATTTACAGATTGGAAAATAAAATAAAACTTTGACACTTTTCACAAGAAAATAAACAACAGACTGATAATTAACTACAGAAGCTAAAAATTGATACGATAAAGCTTTTTAATATTTTTTGAATGTGAATGTTACAGAAGAGTGTAATAGTGGAACAGTTTTTCTTATAAGTAACAAATGTTGTAAACAATATTAAGATTTTTCTTATATTGTTCATTAAGTTAAATTATATCTTCATCTTCCTCATTATCATTCATTATCAGGTCAACAATTGCAGTGTTGTCACATAAGTCATCATCTCCACCAGATGAGCACATCTCTGTGCAATGCAGATTATTGAGATTGCATTGGCAGGGAAGTGCACACCGACGCTTCAGACAGGAGCACTTAGTCAACTCTAAAAGCCCCTGCGGAGCACAAGGTTCTGTACACGTAATAGGCTCACAATTCCCATCCACAAGCGATCAGCCAAAATCAATAAGTTGATGTATGTCAGGATGCTTTTGAGTATCTTGTGGCCAAATCATTGCTTGATAGTATGCACGTAAGACCTGGATAGAGATACGCTTTTGTTAATGCAAATGTAAAATGTTTTAGTGAATTGCCACTATCTTACCTATCCGATATCTGATATTTTGGTTCATGGTACATACGCCTGATAGACAAATGCCTCTAACGTTTGTAACAATTCTGTGGAAATGGTTTCACTTTGTGTTGAATAGGGACCCATCTACCCTGACATTTAACCCTGTGAAATGTACATACCAAACTTCTTTGACATTTGTCTGACAAAGTGATATGCAAGTTCTTCACAAGTCTTGACAGCCTTAGGTTTATCAATGGAATGCAGCTCTGCCTTTCCATCAACTACTGCATGGCTTAGGTCGCTTCATCTACTGGAAATGAGTTGCGTGAGAATTCGTTTTTCTCAGTAGATGACAAGTATAGATTTTGAGGAAGCTCCTCCAGGATACCCAAAAGCTTGCTTTTTTATGATTAGTAATGCATACCATCCATATAAGGGAAACAAAGCAAGTGACAATAATGAGAATTCATAACGACAAAAAATCCCCTTCAAATCTATATCACACCGACTTCTTGCTGCAGTCATCAGTTTAGAATATATTGAAAAATCAGCTTTTAACACTTTTTTCTTCAGTTTTACTTTAATATTTTTGAATGCTGATTTGCATGCTTGAGTTTCACCTTTTTCATTGGTGCCCAAAACTGTACTGAAGTCTTTAATGGTACTGATTCTTCTGTTGGCACTGTTGGTTGGTTGACCATTTTAATGCGTTCCTCAATGAATTTAGAAAGAAGACTCTCACCAATATCAGCAACTGTACACATGTCTTTTTGGACGTCAGTGGGAAGAACTTGCTTTGTCACCATATGTATAAGATGTTTTGTGTTGCATTTAAAAGAGTTGGTTGTCAATTTAAAATCTTCTATCAACTTTTTAACTTTGTGATACTGACGCTTGCGAACTGATAGAAAATGTTCATGATTACACTTTGCATTGAGGGCGGCATTTATTGCTTCGGTTGATGCAGCAATTCTTGTGAATGCCGGATCTTCCAGAAAGGATCTTGTCTGAACATTCTCGTTTATAGTGATGTCTGTAAGTCCACCTTGGACTTTAAGTATGGTTCTCCAGAGCTTCATCGACTCCTAAAATGCAAAACGGTATTTTGGTTTCACTGACAACCCACTTTCCATGCTGTAATTCTTGCCATATAGTTGTATGCTTTCTATTAAGTCTTTCCATATCCATCAAGTACAGTGGAATCATTCTTGCACAGTTTAGTCAATTAAATGCAAAGAAATACTTTACGAAGTCATGTGTTGCTGTCAAGTGTAAATCCCAGTGTGCATTTCTAACTGACCTAATGGCTGTGTAGTTAGTTCTCTGGTTTTTCATGCTAAAGCTGCCGGGTTTGAGTCCCGGATTAGGCATGGATGTTCTTTGTGGTTCGGAATTCACGTTAAGTTTCAGGTCTCGGCCTGATTAGCCGTTATTGTGCACAAGTATAGGTCTCTGAACGCACAAACCAACCAAATAACCTGAAAAACGCATTTAAGATAGCGATGCGGTGGTCATTTTGAATTTTGTAATTTAACCTAACATATATATGTTACATACCATTGGAAAGGAAATTTTAATCCCTACAAGTTTTTGGATAGTCAACTAGTTGATAAAAGGCCATTATTTGGTAAAAACGTAAGTTAGGTGGTAAGGAGGCTGCCATTTTGGATTTTCGACTGTAGCGCCGCTCATACCACGATGCCAGATATCCATCATCGTATTTCATTTTCTACTCGTTCATACGAAGCGAATGACACCACCCACATGTTTGCATCATGAATTGGCTCACGGGACCACTTTTTTCGACATTAGTGCCCTGACAAATTGGGAGAAAATATAATCTACAAAAGCATTTCTGATCTCAAATCTCAGTAATTTATAAATAAAACTTTTCCTTTTTTTAAAATTAATCGAATTATAATGATTTTAAATTTAATGATCCTCACTTATATTTAGAAATGTAAATTTAATTGCTATTTGCAATGGTGTAAAATCCGTTCTGTTACAATCTGCTTCAAACGTTAAAGTAAAATGTTCTGTCGAATAATCGTTTTGTTTCGCACGTGCATTATCAGATGCAAATAATTACTTATCTTTAGAAAAGCTTTAATATCAAGATTAAAATGATCAATTTGGTTAGCGTCTCCGCAGTCCCCTCATCGTGCATTTTTCTAAAATGGTACAAGTCTTTTTTTGAATTTCGCATACTTCGTTTAATTTTACAGATAAAGTTTAGATTTCTTTAGCTTTCATGTGATTTGACGTCGAACAATTTTTGACTTTGTTTCCTCACAGGGTTCACATAACAGTAAATGCTTAAACCTTTAACATGAATTTTATATGAAAAATATTCTTTTTGTTGATGTCTTATACTATTTTAAGCACATTTTTGCAATTCATACCTGCGCTTTATAGTTTATAACAAAATAAGTAAACCTCATAACTTCCACTTGAACACTATGTTTATATTCTCTTTTTTCTTAATTCATTTCTTAAAGCGGTTCGAAACTATGATTAGCAACGTAGTATAAAAAATTAATACGTTTCATTATATTGATATTTTGTCATATAACAAGGTATTGTTTAAATTTGTGTCTGTGATTTAAAAAAATATCGTCTACGCCTGTGTTTTAGTTTATTATAATTTAATTAGAAAACAAAAAACTGCACATAAAGCTACACTGTGGGATACACATTTCACTTCACATATTAATCAACCCATTGGTGATACATTTTTTACATTGTATCATTTCTTCAAAAAGTATTATAATAAATCTAGTAAATTTTACTATGTTTTGCTTTTGAACTTAAACAGCAAACGATGCAGTTGCCCTTCAATATAAGTACTTTATATCAAATATTCATTTCCGCATAGTTAAATTAAACCAATTTATAACTTTTTTTTATCATCACCGTTACTCAACACCTATTTATTCAAATGACCTTTTCAAGCGTCCATCACTCCCTTCTCTCCGACTTCTGACCTGGGCGCAGCTTAAACTCTAAGTGACCGCTCCAACTACCATCTTTTTTTAAACAGTTTCATTGCCATTATTTCACTAGAATATAGGCCATCCTGCTCCGTTTCCTGATATCTTGCCCTCTTAAACCCTGCTATGAGAATGCATTAACCGGAAAAGCATTGTGCACCATAAAAAAAAAAAAAAAACCCTTAAAGTGGTGAGATTCATCATTTACTTTGTGGTCAGAAGGGGAAAGGGTCCAGTTCATTTGACCGTGGCCTTGACTACCATGATTACCATGACTACTAGGGGAAAGAAAATGATATTTTATATAAAAAATAATTTCTTTTTCTCAGCGTGAATCCTCTCTACATCTGTTTGCAATTGTCGCTGGCGGGGATAGTCTCTTAATAAGAAATATTACTTCTTTTTCATTTCGGCTTATTTATTTGCAAGTTTGATATATAAGGTTCATGTTTGTTGGAGATACTTATAAGGTTTTCTTATTCTTTATGGCGTGTGAGATTATTAAGTCGTGCCAAGGTTGAGATATTGCTTAAAAAAAATAGGACATCTGATGTGTAAAATGACGCATCGCATCTCCTCATTTTGACAATGTAATATATAACTTACATTATCCATTTCCAAAATTTCATTCAAAGCGCTTGATTTTTTTAATAAAAGTCTTAGAACTGGTTTTAACTACTACAATGATTTAATGAAAATCATTTTTCAGGTATGAAAAGTATATATAAATATAAAAAAATATATATAAAAGTCGATTAATTTGCATATGATATTGGTACGTAATTATAATACCGTTGTTCGTTCAAGAGACAAAAAGTTCGCTAAACGGATTTCTTTCTTCCGTCAAAACGGTTGGTCCAGACGGATGCCCGGTTAGCAGCTCAATCCATTTGAGGAGGTTCGAAGCTAGTTGGAACCAAACTCAACTTCTGAGAAGGCCATGTGTTTGAATTTTTTTTCACTAAAAAAAATTTCGCCAATTCAATATTTAAAGGTTTTTTCATAATAGATAATGTGGTGTAGGGTAAATTACGTTACCCTGCTTTCTATTGTTCCTCAACTATCTAAAAGGATATAATTTGACTAATAGAGACTTGTCACTAACCAAAGTAAAAACTTTGGAGCCAGTATATTAAAACTTTGTTTTTTATACATAATTCATTCATACATTTAATTTTCCATTTATTTAACGGTTACTTAATATTTATTTTTTCGAATAATACCAAACTATTTATAATTTTTGTTTCACTATTTTAATTTTTTTTTTTTTTCAAAAATGCATAATATTATCAATACAAATAGTTTTGAATTACATCTACACCATCATTATAAGACGATAATGAAAATCAATAAACATGTTTCCATTTTGATATTTTTCACAAATTCAGAACTGTTTTCACATTATTAAATATAAATTGAATGTAAAATATTCGATTTTATATAATCAACTCAGAAATATTATTCTAACAAAAAAATGCAGTTATAAATAGTGATTTGCATTCGCAAACACTGATTTGCTAATGTATTTGATGAAATTTGGCTTAACAGATTCTAAATGCTAAAAGTACCTAAAAAAAAATCAAACATTTGAAAGATGTGTAGGGTATTTAGGATTTAACGAGAGTCATTTGGCACCGATCCCAATTCTCAGTTTTCTGTTTCCTGTAATAAGAATAAACATTCATCATGGCACAAATTTCTTTAAGCAACACAATTCAAAAACGCACTAAATTTTGTTTTGTTAAGTATTAATCATGGTTATTTATTTGTAGTCCATCTGAACAAGTTATTAAATTTAGATCTTAATGTTTTCTAAGCGATTAAATCTTTTACTCGAATAATTTGATTAAAGCGAAACTTTTGACTTTTTTTAAGTTGTTAAAACATTATGTCGAGTCAAGTATGATTAATTACATACTGTTTACAATTTTTTAATAAAGAATAGTTTGATACTTTTCTTATATTTTAATTAAGGACTCTTAAATTATTAACTGCATTTCAGTTATAATATTTAGATAATATATTTATTGATAACATACAAGTAGGAGTAGCTTTATTACGTTAGAAGTTTTAACTATATATATTTATAAATAAAGCGAGAGAGAGAGACAGCGAAAATAAGAAGTTACATTTTACCCAGGATCCAAGCAAATTGACGAGTGACACACGCAACAATGCATCAAAGCAACAAACAAGTATACTTATCTAATGGTGCTTTTGTATTCTTAAATTAATAATGTGTTGCATACTTTTGTGCTGGAACAGGTTAAAAGAATGTTGAAAACGATTGATAATAATATCGATATCGTGCTTAAAAGATAAAGAAAAAAGCGACAAATTTATCTTTTGTATTTACAGTTGATTGTAAAACTAAAAGAATGAAAACGTCTCTTTAATGACCCAAGGTCTTATCAATAAAGGTCAGTTATTAAATTCTATCAATGGACAAAACTTATTATCTTAGTATCAAACCAGAGGTTTCATCATTTTGATAGATATGAAGTTGGATAATTGTAAGTTCTTTGACCTTTTGATAATTTGTACTCTTTCTACTGTGTTCTTGTATTGTGTTTGAGTCTAGATTACTTTTTAGATATGGTAGACTATTTTCATATATCCTATATTATTTAACCAATGCATGTAATACAGGATTATTACAAATGAATCATCGGGTTTTGATACATTACTATGTCCTACCCGATGATTCTTTTGTAATAACCCTGTATATTGTAAATTTGCATTTTGAATAATAAAATTTAATAAATGAATGACGTTGAAGTGTGTGGTAGGTGAATATTTGGATAGTATTTCGTAATTGTATTGCAAGTACCTGTATTGTTAAATTACTGTAAACACATGAATTCATAGTTTGAATTAAAACAAGATGCAAATATCAAGATGTTAAGATTAATTAAGCGTATGTTGAATATAAGTATATAATTTAACAAATATATGAAGGGTCCAGAAGAAAACCACCTTGTAGAACTTTTCATGAAACTGAATTGTTAGTGTTTATCATGTCACCCCTCCCCCATCACCGAGGTTGCTTTGACAATATTCTATCGTGTCTGCTATTCAAAAAAATTTTCACTCCATTTACAACTAGTCATAAGAAAAGCGTTTAATATTCTTTTTCTATGAAATAAGATTTCATTTGCGTTTTTCGTAAAACGAATTAATATGGACATTATTTGTTTTAAACTTTGACCTGCCATAAAATACTCAGCAACCTTTATCTCGTGTTAAAAGATGTTTGTTATTTATTGATAAATATGATAACAATAAACCATTTGTAGAAAAAAAATTCTTACTTGAATTAATCATCAACATGTTAATTTTAAACAAAAACTGATTAAAATCGTACAAGGGTTATATGAGTGTTGTTTTTTTAGAAATAGTTCGTTATTATCAAAAATATTAGAAAATAAAAACACCTGTTATATAAGAAGAAAATAACTACTGTTAGACAAATATTTAGTGTGAGAGGAACCTATACCAATATTGAAGTGAAAATATTTTTAAGAATCTGCTGTAATATAGAGGGTAATTATAAATAAAGCTAAATGGTACTTTTCTATTAAAGGGGGCCATTGGTACTTTCAAGTACAGTACGGGTTCTGCGCTTAGAATTGTTTACATAAAATTGCACTAAATTATGGCAGCCATAGGCAGTTCACTTGTTATTAAAAAATTTCATTTATTGGCGAAATTACCTTGGCTCAGTACCCGTACCGTGCTTGTAAGTTTTACCCATATTTTAATATATTGCCAATGGCCCCCTTTAACGGAAAGCTGCTAATAAAGAATTACAAGTCCAAATGACCAGATATTGATTTGAATGTATGATAAGAAGTGGGAATGGGAATTGTGATGGGCTTCTCCGCCTACATTCAGGACATATTTCAAGTCACTCTGACTAGATTAGTAGTTTTTTTACAGCTTTCTGAAAGTTTCACTTTAATTAAACTCACCCTGTTTATGTATTGAGACAATTGTAATTACTTTGAATATTTCAAAAGCATTCAAATGTAATTTTGATTTTATCTTATACTTCTTATACAATGGTTATTCGAAAATAATTAACAAATATACTAAAAACTAATCGTGGGATTTGTAGCACTGTTTCAAACGTATTTTAATTACTACACCTTCACAACTCAAATATCGGAATCATTACTAATTAAAAATATTTTATGAACAATGCGAGACTTACTTATCTTCAATCTTCAATTGCCCTCAACAAATCCCTTGTTAAATTATTGCTAGGAAAACAAGAAAATGCGAATTCTTATGCAAACTAAACTAAGCTTAGAGTCTAAAAACACAAATAAAATCTCATCGTTTTCTTTTAATTACTTTTATTTAAAAGAGAAAACTAAAAATTTAGTTTAAATGAATACACCTTTCTTTCGTGGCGAAACCTTTCTTAGTGTTAAATAATATTTTCAGAGATTATATCTTTTGCAGAAGATGAGTTTGTGGAAGATTAATTTCCCCTTAGGTACCCGCGTATCGCTTGTTCATTTACCTTGTTAAAATAAATTGTTTCTTATCCAAACAAACGAGATAAAAATGTATTAATCTCACGAGAAAAATTAAACTTGTTAATGGTTTTTGATAAAGTGTTTGCATATTGTTTGGTAGCTGGTGAAAATTCAGCAGCAATTTAGCCACGATGAGAATTAAACATAATGCAGAAGTGAAAAACGTTTTGGTTAGTTTGTCATACAAAGTAGGAATATGTGTCTGTTTTATATGTAATTAAACATTTCAATTATTTTACAGAAATTTGGTTAAGAAATGAAAGAATGTATTTTCAAGTTTCATAATAAATAACGAAGAGAATGCTTTTAAAATGTGTAAGATTAGTTATGATAATGTAATGAATCTGTAATGAGCTATAAAGCATGGCTTCTGGGCTCAAACTTAATCAATATAAAGGGTTTTATTTGCCAAAAGTCACTCAATGTATACATTTTATTCAATTAGTATAAATACATCTTTTTAAATTTGTAAATAAATGGATTGTTGTAAACAAGAGCTAGCAAAGTAATTTACTACGTGTTGGTATTTTGAGATACATTCTCCATATATACTACTCCACTATACAATTCTACTGATAATATAACACTATTTTATTTTTAAATGAGATTTTTTTTACATATTTAGCATGAAATATTTTGTTTTGAGCTATGCGAATGCTTCATTTGCAATGTTTTCATAAAATGCATTAAAAAAATAATTTTTCCTGAAAGTGTGATTTTTTTAATTTTTTTTATTTCTATTAGAAAATAAAATATTTTTCATATAATACGCTTGATATTCTGAATTTAAAATATTGTTTAATGCTAATTTTTTATTTTTGCAATCAGTGGTTGATAGTTCAGAATTTAATTTCATATATAATATAACTTTCGAAACTTATTGTATTACATTTGAAGTAGTTTATTTTTACTGTGCCTGATAAACTGCCATTCTTGAGTCTACTCATTTGATTTAAGTCACTATACTAAGATATTATACCTAGAACTGACGCGAAAACAGTTTCAAAGAAGATCCTTTAGAGTATAGCATTTTTAAATTTTCGAAACTTTTATAGGCGCTGGATAGCAAGTAATTCATTCATTCTTACATGAAACACGTATTTCGAAAAACATCGCAATCAACGCTTTCGACCACAAACTTCTCCTGTGACTTTCATCACGTGGCTTTTCTGTCTTCAGCTCAAACTAACAAACAAAACTTCAAAAAGAGAAATAAACAAAATAGAAGAGTACAAAGAAAAGTAACATTTCAATCTTTCAAAGCAAACGGAGTGCATTTTCTAAAAACTTTCCAATTGAACTTTTCTCTAAAAGCGGTAAACTTTGTTTTTCATTCTTCCTTTTCCACTGAATGATTAGAGGGAGAGAAGAAACGTCCTGGGGCGAGATGTCTGTTCGATTTGTTTTAATTGCATTAAAGGAAATGTCCATCGGTCTTTGTCCACCACGTAAAGGATCCGAAAACAAAGACAATGGCTATTCTGTCTCCAATTTCGATAGAAGAATTACCCCCAAAAAAATACCGGGTATAATAAGGTAAACACAGCACTGTGTATTTCAATTTTTCGTCTATTGTACATAATAGCGATAAGTACAAATTAATTATTTAACTAATATTTATATGAATTTAAATTTCATATATATACCTTTGTGACAGATGAGTTGATTAATTTTTTATGATTTTCAATCGCCTTTAAATACTCATTTTTATTTGCTTCACATTTAACTCACAACTTAAATGATTTAACATATATATCTGCAACATCAAATATACATACAGAACTTTAAAATATAATCGTTTTCTAAAATCTATATTTACATGTAAGTTATAACAAAAGGATATGGCACTTTTCACAATATGTTTATTCGCTGATTAACTTATATTTACTATTTTAATTGTCTGATGGTTGGTTGGTTGTTTTCAGATTATCTGGCGCCGTCAGCAACACGAGGGCTATAATGCGCCGAAATATTCGTCATCAGACAAGCCAACATACATTTACAAACACCCATGCCTAACACGGGACTCGAACCCGCAACCTCGCGGTTTAGAAGCTAGCACGCTAACCACTATACCGTTTGGTCGGCAATTGTCTGATGATTTGCTAGACTATAACTTTAAGTTTAGATAATGTTGAAAAGAAAGATAACTTGACGGTAATTATATATACAGGATAAGTTCAAACAATGATCATGTATAATGAAAAAGGACCAAACCCCAAAAACATTAAAATCCTATGAATAAAAAGGGCAATTCTATTAAAAACAAAAAACTCTCTAAATAACGTTGTGAACGAAGTGACATTTTATGTTTCTTTTTTCTACAAAAGATATTTTGTGTAAAGAAAATTATAAACTACATCACTTTCAACAGTTATTCATATTGATTAAAAAAAAAAAAAAAATTCAAACTCTTATTTTTCTTTCTATTTCCATTACTTTTCGATTGATAGTGCAACATTAAATTATTGGGGATTTAAGGAAAATCTCATCTATAGTGTCTTTACATTTTAATGAGGTAAAAGTAAAAGATAGCATTCCATCAGACATTCTAAACAGATCCATCGTTAAGAGAAACGAAATTTAAGACTGTTATTTGAAGACGCAACAAAACTTGAGTTCCTACCATTAGTGTACCTTCTTGAAACTTGTGTTCCCTCGTGGAAGTCAGGGAATTTTGGTGATCCAATTAAAATTGTCTTCTTGGGCTCTTTTAAGTGGTGACGAAAGGTTTTGTTCAAATTCGCGGATGTGATACGACGCTTAAATAGAAAACTTTTTTAAAAGAACGAAGTTGGCTAAAGCACTTTTGCCTTATTGCATTTCGGAAGAGAGGATTATGCAGAACTTTTAGAACTATAAGAATTTTTAGTTTTACGAGATGCATTTAAGAGAGGATACACTATTTAAATATCTGCATTTAAATTCAGAAAATGCTTTTGAGCAAATGCTTTTGCTCCATTTAAAAAAAGAGAGCTGAACTTTATCATGGCATTTTTCCAGACTCTAACTCGGCAGAAATTTTGATGATGCACAAGTTTCTTATTTTGTCAGAGAACGTGCACATGAAGAAATTTCTAACATTGCAATTTGAGCTTATTTTATCTGTACGTTAAGATGTGAGCATCATTTACTATTGTAACTATATTTTCCCCTTTAGAAACATTGTAGCATGTCTGAAATTAACTAACTTACTAGTAACCGCTCATTTAATAATTATATTGTTCATAATAATACATAAAATAACCGATAAACAAGTACGATACCAATATATTTAGTATAATGAATTTCCAAACCCATCATTAATCTTTAAATATCTAGTATTCAAACGCAGTGCTTTTTATTATTAAGGAGGGTTTTCAATCGTGACAGGTTTTCCATGAAACGAACTATGCAAAATTAATGTCTAAAGTTTACGTTAATTTAACTCAACTAGTCATATCTGAAGACATATTAAAGGAATTCACTAATAGCTAAGCTCAAGACAGCCCCAATTATGAAAATATTCATTTTGTTTTAATGCATTGTTTAAATTAACTAACCGACTGCTGTAGTAGGAAAAACAGTGACTAAACATATTCAGATGCATGGACATGATTCTCAATAACAATGTTCATCCAAAAACTGCAATATATTAAACAAGTATATTTTGTATAAAGCTGTATCGCTAACTTTAGTCTTCATATTCAGTATTTATGAACTAATAATAGGCTAAACATCTCAACTGCAATTACAATAACATACACTTCATAATATAGTCAACAAATTTCCATCTCGAAAACCTTCAAATCTAAAAAGATCATCCATTTTGAAAATCATTTCAACATTTTAACTAAACCGTCATCAAACTCACTTATTCCAAGCTCTCCCACCCTCTTCACATAATTCATAACTTTCCATTCTAACATGCATTCACCCCAATTCCAGTGCTGCCGTCCAGTGGGTAGCGATCTTAAGTCACACCATGCAAACACATGCACTGAACTGGACTCTAATGACGCCCCTTCAGTACATCGTACTATTAAACAAAGCCAGCGAGAGACTATTCTGGAAGCCCTTATCGGAGCCAACACACATCCCCCCAGCATTGCATTGTCAAGCCGGTTGTATGTAAGCCTCTTCAACATTGTCGTCTATTCCTTGCTAATGAAGTCAAGTGTTGCAACCGAGCATTGTATCCTCTTTTCAGAATCCATTCCGTGAAGATAGGCAAATATTTTGAGACTGAAGTACAAATTGTGTTTGTGTCGAAGTTTTGTACGCGATCAAGTGTTTGAGGAGTTGGTTGCAGTGTGAAGTGTATGCTTGGATGATCGGCGATTAAAGGTTTTAGAAGTGTCGCTTTCATGGCATTGGGAGTTTTCATTGTTAATTGGCTTGAATTGAAGAGAATTTGAGTTGGGATTTGGAAAAATAGAGTGAGGTGTTGTAGTTAACTTTAGAATAATATGTCAATACAGTTGAAAAGTCAAAACGAATACGTAAAATTTGACATTAAGCTCTTAAAAATCATTAATAAAAATTAGCGCTAAATATTAAAAAAAAAATTAAATCGGTATTAGTTCATGTATTTGACAAATGTAGATGTACATGTATTGTAAACTCATGTACAATACATGCAAAATTTATAATTACCATATGCTTTATATTTAGTAGCAAACGGATGAAGGATTATGAACTGAATTGTCAGAATATTAATAAATTCAAATGTTACTTAAAGATTAGAATATTTATTAATTCAATAATTTTATAAAGAATTTAATTTCATAATTATTCAAATTAAATATTTGTTGAGCTTTTAATGTTTTAGCTTAACTTAAAATTACTTTATTAAAATTACTTTAAAATTACTTTACTTATATTTTATTTATACTATCTCAATTTCATAGAAATGTATTTTCTTTTACAAATCCTCGTATTGCTTCAATTTTAAACCATGGCATCCTCATTAGTCATTATTATAAATAGAATACGTAATTATGTTGAAAGAAAATAAATATTTTTTTTAAATATGTATTATTTGATACTTTTTAAATTCTTCATTAAAGATTTTTTGTATTCCTTTGACTTAACGATATCTCATATTCACATTTTTTGGTTAAAGTAATGGTTCCTAAAAAGTAATAAGCAAACTAGTTAGAAACAGAAGCTAGAAATTTCCATATAATTCCCAATTTTCCCGTTTTCTGGAAACTATATTATCAGATATCTCATGACGCAAAGTTGAAAAGCGGTCAACCAACAGCTAAAGAAAAGTTATGCAAATTGTTTGAGTTTCTAGAAGGTTGTTAACTATGAGGGATTGCATGAAAAGAAAAAATTTCGATTTTTCGCTGTAAGATTAATATTAGTAGTTGGAAGCACTTCATGAAATATTCAGTTTTATTATCTCATGAAACTTTATTGTTGAAATATCCCGTTAGAAATATTGAGATTATTTAGAAATCTGAAGTAAATGCTGGTTGTTTTGCTTATTAAAACTAAGAGTAACTTTGTTGCATTTATTTAAATGTAAACTCTAAAGAGTTCTTAAAATAATCTTACCTGACAAAATATGTGCATTGACGTTTCATAGATAAATAAAGCTTAAGTAGCATATAAGTACAGTGGTTGTAGTAGTGGTGGTGGTTTACATGAGTGTGGAGAAATCGATCATCAAGATTGTATTATTTGACAAATAACACGCTCGAGTATAATTAAAAACAAAATAAAATTTTTAAATAGGAGTATGTGTTTTGTAGGATCCTTCTTTGATATTAGCCTCGATAAACAAATAATAATATATAACATAATTTATCTTTTACTGAATAAAAATATCCTTACATTCTCTAAATTTTTTTTTATAAGGCACTGCATTTTAGTCCAACTTTATTTACTAAAATTCTTTTAATAATATTTACCATGTTCTATCAAGAAGTCATCCAAAAAGCAGATCCACACCATTTACAAAATCAAGATCCTTAATCCCTCTAAGTACTCGCAGATATCCAAACTACCAGACAGTAATTGCGACCATCGAGTTTATGGTCTTCCTCAGACAAAAGCAAGACCAGCTAACTAAGCTGCTTAACCTGAAGACTCCGGCGACGTGTATTCTAATTTTAAGGAGGACATTAAAGAAAGAATACTTGCTTCTCGTTGAGTCCTCCAACCCACCGGATTGATCCGGATCTTCGTTAACGGCGTAACTGGATCTCTCGAAGATAATCATAAGTGGAAACCCCTTTTCCCGGAATTGGCACTAAATTACCAGAAGCCGTGTTTTATGGGGTTAGTTGGGATCAGACTCCAAAGAGTTAACAACAACCTGAACTGCAGGATAGAAAGTGCCTGCTAATTAATGGCGGGGATTGATGAGTTTTCTTCCCTATCTTGGACGGTAACTTGTCTTGAAATGCAATGTCTTCTTGAGAAAGTTGGATGATTGCACGATTCGAGTTGGGGTTATTTGGACTGAGATACTAATTTTTGGAACTTCATGAGAAGAGAGTAAAAGAAAACTTAGTAGCTTATCTTTAAAATCTTTTTTTGGATTACAATATACTTAAGGAGGTATTATACTATAAAAGTTCTGTAACAGTGGTCATTTTAAAGTATTAAAAAAAATACAGGATTGCAAAGTGTTTATATATTCGAAGTGAAAGTATTTGGTTTGGGAAGAGGAAGGCAGGTTTAGATCTTGGCACCGAAAATAACCAATGACAATATTTTTAATTAAATATTGTCATTGACTATATATTTAGTTAAATATTGTCATTGACCAATGATAATAATAATTTAAAGATTAACCAAAGTTTAGGAGAAATATAAAATCTCCATAGCTGGGGTTTCCTTCAGGGTTTTAAGCTCTTTAAATAATTTTCAAGTTATCAGTTAAAAAGGTCATAGTTAATCGAGATATCATTTTATAGAATAGAAAAAGTTGTAAAGATATTTGAATTTTACAAAGGATACTAACTTATATTGAATCTTCTCCTCAAAGAAAACCCTTTAATGATTTACAGGCATACGTAGAATTTCCCATTAGTACTTCAATATATATATTCTGCAATAAACTAAAACGTGGTTTATCCAAGTGCTTGTCACATCATTATCTATTTAGGATACAACATATTCATAGTTTTAAGTTTTTTTCCCCACTTTTTTGTATTATATTTGTTACGGTAAAGGTAATAAACTGGTGATTATATGTAATAACCGGTAATTATGCGTAATCACCACTAAATGTGATAAAGTTTTGAAAATTTATCAAATTAACCGGTTCGTTTGCATAATTCCCAACTCGTAATGGTAAATGTGATGAATATCATGACTGATTGGGCCAGTAGAATAGAGTGCAGTTTTTTTTTGTTTTTTTTTTTTGTTTTTTTTTTTGTAGTTACTACTCAGAAATATTTTTTTTTGTTGGACACGGTGACGTAAGAGACCACGAATTACAATATTGTATATTTTACAATTAAAAAGTCAATAAAGGGTTATTTTAAGTCACATACATTTATTTAGCCTGAACGAAATTTGAATAAGGGACTGACAAATGTTGTGAAATGGAAAAAAAAAAAAAAAAATACAATTTGCATGAACTTGTACAAAACAGTTGCACATAGAAAAAAAAACTGCAGTTACATATAAAAAACAAACTAAGCCCATATTCCAGAGAAAAAAAACATCATTTTTTAAAATAACCTTAAATGTTAATACTACAAATTACTAAATATTTTAAGTTTACTTATTTAAGCATATTATATTGTCATGACATTTAGAATTACAAAGTTTGCCAGATTTTTTTACATTTGCTCTTATCAGACTTGCATTGTCCCTTACAAGCACATCGCTGATATCCCTGACCTCCAGAAAAATATGTCTTTTTAACGCATTCTCGAAGTGATATTGCTAGATCTGGAACATCGTCAAGCAAAATAAATTTTTCTTCACAAATTGTAAATTGATTTCTGGTACACAACTGACTTTTATCACATTTTCCTTTGTGAGTTGGGAATTATGCAAAAAAACCAGTTAATTTGATAAATTAAAAAAAAAAAAAATATCATATTTACCAAATTTAGTGGTGATTATGCATAATTACCGGTTATTATATATAATCACCGGATTAATCACATTTACCGTAACATATTCATTGGCTTATTTAAATGAATTTTTCGAACAAAAAAACATTCTTATAAAGTATTCAAATAAGGCATTGTCAAAAGTATTTTGTTAAGTTGTAATTTATTTTATTTTGCATAATTAGAAAAAAATACCCATCAAAGTATTCATTAAAACAAAAATGACACTCCTAATTTTTCACAGAAACAAAAGAATAATTTAAAGTTCTATTATCTCTTCCTTTTTATTTTAAAACGATCGCTACTTTAGTTGAAAACTTCATTCGCTTCGTTGTTCCTCGTAATTATTAAGATTAAGTCCGGAAAAAAAATCTTTGTTTAAAAAAATAGGACTCTAAAAGAAAGAAACAAGTATTAAAGCACAACTCTACACACTTCACAGGCTGATACCCCCGGCTAAACACAATATGACAAACTTAGAAAAGAACATTCTCTCGCTGCTTCCGAATAAGTATTTAACACTACTGGATAGAAACACTTTTTAAAGAAGCACGGGATCTTCAGCAGAGAAAATAACTCACTTTCCTTCTTTTGAAAATAAAATAAGAAAAATATTGAAAAAATAATAACGTCGCACACAAAACAAGAAAAAAAACTGTCTCCCTTAAGAGTCTTCAAGTTTGACGAAAATCGCTTTTTAATTGAGTGTTTGAGGCGTTCCAAGAGAAGGTTCAAGGTTTGTGCCTCGGAGTCAAAACATTCATCTGTTTATGTGTTCATTGCATGGGCTTTGCGCCCACCCTTTTGTTTAGAGGTCTTTTGACTGCTCACCCAATAAAAAAATAGGATATAAATCATCAGAAAACGGAAGATTCAACTTTAATATAGTGTTTAAACCCCGTTCCCAACGGAAACATCCAATTAAAAAACTATTAGGAATAATGGCAAAAAAATAAGCTACCGCCTGGGCAGAATACAGTACAATAGGATTAAAGTTGGGCGATTATTTAGATCTTTTTCATGCATCTCTTCCGACAACTGTAGTTTTTTGGCGCCTAAGATATTATGCAGCTTAAAAGAGTTAAGTAGAATCTTTTTTAAGATTTGAAGAAAATCTTTTTAATGCGTAGGGACGTTTATTGTCCGCACCAGTTTTTATTGAAAATCCTCACTTATTTTACTTTGCATTTGGATTTTTGGACGAATGGTAGGGAGTGTCCTTTAATGAGGCAATGGATGAAATTTTTGAGCCGCAATGAACTCGATGAATAGTCGATTGAATTATTTATATTATTTTGTTTGTTACTCAACATCAATAAGATTGTCTTTTTTATTGAAGGAACAAAATAAGGTATTTTATGAGTAATAATTTTTTACGAGGTCCTGATTTTCTTACCTGATATTGTACACAAGATGCTGTTTTAAGAAACTTGGGTATATTGGAACCAAACTATAGATTAATAGTTATAAAAACAAATTAAATACACGATTTCAATTATTGGTAATTATTTAATACTGTATAATTGTGAAATCAGTTTCCAAATGAAAACTGATTCATTTAGATAAATTTAATATATTGCATTCAAAGTTGAAACGTTTAAAAACACAGTTTTAAATAGTTTTTTTATTTTTATTATAAAAGGTAACAATTAATCTTTATAAAGTGAGTTTATTTGTAGAAATTTGTCTTAGACTAAATTTAATTGAATTACAGTTAATTTTTGCTGGAACAGTTAATGCCCAGTTTTGAAAGTGTTTTTTCAAACTTATCAATGTTGATTTGAAGAGAATGTACACGTCAAGAAACTTTTCTATATTTATCTTTTACTCACATACTTGAAACTAAAGTACCCCTCTTCCATATGTTTCAAGTTCCCTTTGTTCCAGCCTATTATTTTCAAAGGTAATTGCATATTTTACTCATCACACGAGAAAAACTTTCGCTACTTTTCCACTCTTCGTCACTATTCAGTTCAAGAAGTCTATTTGTGTCAACTCTTAAGAGGCGCACTCTTTAAGAACCAATTGAGCATGTAGAAATTGCTTGACGTGGTAACAGCTAATGGGTTACTTTTGTGAAATTTTAAGCACATTAGTAGAAAGTGGGGTAGTAAGAATTATGTCTGTAGGATATTTTTGAGGTCGAAGGGCTACAATTGTGATTTGTAGTCAGAAGTAAGTGTTGTAAAATTATATATTGAAGGGTTGTAAGAAAAATTAAGTGAATTAGATTACACTGCTTGCCAAAAGAATATGGGGGAAAAAATGAAATTTGCATCAAAAGTTAGAAATATGTTTACAAAATAAATAATATTTTTTTATTCCAAATATTGTGGGATTTTTAAGAACTATAATTAATAATTTACTTCAGTCAATTTATAAAAAAATGAAGCGATATTGTCTCAAATTTTAGACAAACCTTAATTTTAAAAGAAGATAAGGATAGCTTAGTAAGATACAGATTTTTCACTTTTCGGTTAAGATACAAAACCCCTAAAATAAATGTCTTTGTACGTTATTAGTTCGCTTTGGTTTGTAGTCTCAAAGAACATTTTTTGTGTGCATAATATTGATTAATAAGGCAAGAATATATAGCTTAAAATGGATTCCTAACCACAATGAACGTCCATGTCTCATTCTGGATTTAAAACATTGGCTTGCGAAGCCAAATCACTAACCGCACAGCTATCAAATAGGCGTTACTTCTTCACAGTTAAATATATCAGTGATTCACCTTTTACCCAAAGAAATTTTATTTGAAAATTATTAAATGAAATAACACACCGCCAAGAAAAAATTGTACTGCTGATTATGAGGAAATATTAATTTGGCGAGCTAATTTTTATGTCCCTACTTTCTTTGTAAACATAGAGGGGACACTTTTCGCCATCTTTTGGAATTTTTGTTTGAATTTAAGGAATATGACATGATTTCAAATCTGGTACTTTTACTGTTTCCGATAAATTATCGTTTTACAATATTTTATTTCTCAAAGAATAATATTCGGAACACGAAGTGCGGATGAAATTTGAATTTGTTGTACGTAATTTTTTTGTGAAACCACCATCGTTAAAATTATTCATTTTTGTTAGTTATTCGTTGGTTTCTCAGCAAAGTTTTGAATATTTGTTTTTAATATTATTACATAACCATAATTTTTAAAATTTGATGAAATATCTGGAAAATATTTATTTTTCGATTTTAATTTCTACAAGATAATAATATTGTTATAAGTAATCCACATATTTTTCAGCATGCCGATTATTACAGTTGAATTGCTGTTTTATATTTGTTCCATGGAGGAGAAGATTTGTATATTTTTGGCACTCGTAATTTAATGTTTTGTCAGTTTATATATAAAGTTTCAAATAAATGCAAACTAAGAAGTATTTAGATGTGCTAAATTACTCATAACGTTTACATAGTTGCGAATACTTTTTCCGAATACTCATTAATGAAAAACTGCTGCATCTAAACTGTTAGCGTGAGAAGTATTTTTATTTTTGAAATTACTAAATCCAAACATATTAATATAATATTAAATATAGTGCAACGATACATTAGATGTTGATTAAAATTGCACCCAGTTCTTTGCATTTGAAAACTGGATCTCTATTTATAAAGTAAAATATTTTACAATACAATAATATAACTTTTATCACTTTTTAATCATAATAAAATGTGTAAAAATACATAAAAAATAATTCAACAAAATGTTATCGTCACTTATAATGATAATTTTTCATATTTTACTGTGCTGGTTAAATTGATTAAATCCTGCAAAAAATTCAATACTGATAATTAATAAAAATAGTTTCAAATATAAAAGTATAATATCTTTAAAACTCTTTGTGTAGATAAAATAAAACCCACTATAACATAAGAGAAATACGCATCTATTTACATTCCACGAAGAAATAAAATTGGCAAGAACTCTTCAAAGATAACTGCGCCTTTTTACTTAAGAAATTCCTTCTTGGGTGAGAAAATCCCATTTCCTAATTGCTAAACATTATGCAAGAAGATTCCACCCGAAGTTTAAGAGAAAGAGTTCATTCCAATATCGCGGAATTCTTGCACCCCTATTCAGCTGTGAATTCTAACTGAGCCCCGATTTACATTGAAGCACCTTATTCGAAATGAGATGGGTTCGTCCTTCTTCACTTTAGAGGAAATCGAAATACTCATTCAATGTGAAATCGTCCAACTCTTGGCCATTCCAGTTAAAGCGCCTTTTTTTTAAATTGTGTGAAGGAATTTTGAGAATCTTGGGGTAAGTTATAACAGTAAAGATTAAGTTTATGAATATAGGGAGAAAAAAGGGGACGAGTTTAACACGAATTTTGTATTTTCACACATTTGCCAGGTTTTCTTTTTTATTCAATATTCAAAAATATATAATTAAATGGGTAAGTGTATTAATGAATGTAAGCAAGCATATTCTGATTTGCAAATATAAAGATTATATTATTTCGAAATATTGGTTATTGCTATTTAATGCTTACAAAATTGTATTGTTTTTTTGTAGCAATCTATTAAACTATGAACTTTTGCTGCAATAAGAAAAGTTGCCATATTAAACACTAGCGTGCCTTCGTCTTTAGTAAAATAATGTATAGTGTGTTTTTAACAAGTAATGTCTACATTTTCAAACCATATTCCAGAAGAGTATATTTGTAAAAAATCAGAGGTATAAGAGTTTATAAATTAGATGTATTTGCAAGTGAGTATTAACCATTAGTCCGATTTTGTAGAATACATGCATTCAACAAAATAAAATATAAACACCACTGGGATTTTACCAATTCTAAACTTCATTGTTTATTATTCCACTGGTTCAGAGCATTTAATTATAAGCTATTCTCTGATTTTCTCTGATCTAGAATACCAGTGGGAAAAACTGTAAATTCCTCCTCTCCCCTTATAATATGATTATGATTAAATATGAATAACTTCATTTTTGTTGAAAAAAGATTCAGATTAAAAAAAAAAAAAAAATCTTCTAAAAATAAGAAAATGCAGTCTAAAAGTTGACTTTAATAGCAAATTCAAAATTGCAAACATATCAGTTTTCTCTTCTTCGATATCTAATATATAAGTTTAATTACATTTGAACTAATTATACTGAAAGTTTAACTATACTAGTTTGAAAATATGTGGTCGCATTAATGTATTCCAAACAGAAAGATTAGCTTTAAATTGTACAATAACAGTTAAGATCAAAAGACTTGTTATTTGCAGAACTAATTATTAAAAACGGCTTAAAATAGAAACATATTTTCATAAGCAATGCTTCAATCATACGCTAGATTTAATTTTTCTTTAAAAAAATCTAAATCCACCCGAGAAAAATTTAAATAGGCTTCAATGTTGAATAAGATACTTCATAAAACATTATCAGGAATCGTATAATAAAAACAAGTCCGAGGATTCTAAATTATGAATATGAAATAAGTGAAAGGAAATGCGTGGGATGCTTTGTATACAACCTAATATTACTTTTAAATTTCTATTTGAATAAAGGAACTTCCCATTTATATAGAGTATTTTTCACCCTGATACTCAATATACTCTTCAGCATTGTCATTAGCCAGCAAACTCAGACGCCTCTAATCCTTTTTGAAATTTAATTTCGTGACGTAAAAAGGAAATAATAGAAGCCGAACAAAAAATCTGAAAAGAAAATCTCTATATTTCTCGCATGCCTCGTGCCATATTTCAGCCAGCCCCGTCATCAGGGCTGTTTTGAAGCGTCAATCAGGCCAGACCGAAATAATAAAGCCGGCTGTATCTTTTAAGGTGGGGTGAAGGGGGTGGGCTAAAATTTGAGGAGGTTCCCCCTGGCTAACAAAGGACTTTTTCCTGTCATATATCCTTTAGGTTCTGGGTGCACATCGATCAAAATGGAGCATGGACCCATCTGGGGAAGAAAACTTTCAATTAGTTTTTGCCTTCCTTTTTTCGTCGGCTTCCTAATTTCTAAAGGCTAATACATCATCAGCGCTGTGCTACCTAACGCCAATTATTGTTCTCGGTGACAGAGCGGCCGGGAAAGTGCCAAAGAAGGTTCAGGCTTTTTTTTTTATCCTTTTGTTTCTAGCGCAGAAGGTGAGAAAAATTGTGGCAATTTTGTGAAGAAGGTTTGGGAAGAAGGACGGATTTAATTTGAGTTGTGTTTTGGGAAGAGATTTAGTTTTGAAAATGGATGTAAGTGTCTTGTCCTGGTCTCAACTTTAGAAGACACTTAAGTTTATTTTATATTAAAAAATGGATTACCAGAAGGTTTTGATACTACTTTTAGTTTTGAAATGTAAATATTAGTTTGCCTTGCAAGTTACTACAAATCTAAAGTGTAAAACATGTTTCATTAAACTTGTACTCAACTTAAAACATGTCAGTATATATGTTGAAAATAAAATAAAACATTAATTTAATAGTTTTCTAAGACACACTAATTAATCATCAAACATACACATAAATTAGTTATAGTTAAGAAATACGTATATGTGTTGTATGTATTCTAATAAAGTATTTGAAGTATTCCAACTCAGTAAATAAATGTAGTTATGTGTAATATATGTGATGAATTTTTAATTAAGAAAATAAACATTGCATTAGATTTTTATTTGTTACTAAATATTTCAGATTCTTAAATATTACGTCAGCAATGAAATTTGTGTTCATTAAATGGATTAAAAATTGTATATTTATTATTTATGGTAATATTATCATTTTCTTTTGTTTGAATGTGTCTGTAAAATCTTTTTTTTTTTTTTTTTTTTTTTAAACAAAAAACAAGAATAGGAAGTTAATTTATGCTGACAGTTATTGAAAAAAATTATGCGTAGAATATATAAATATCTTTTAATTAAAATACCATGTTAAATGAATTTGTCATGGTAATTGTGTCATTAATAATAAATGCAGAAACTAGATTTTCATCTATAATTAATTGTCTAGAATTATATTTTCGAGAAACGTTACTTTATTTCCGAACTAATCTTCAATTTAAACTACAGGGAATTGATGATAGAGGAAACATAACTATTCAAAAGGATTATCATACTTTAAGTCAAGTACATTGCATATACTAAGAACAGTCGTGTGTTCTGTAATTCCAGCAGTGCATAATATCTTACAACACATTTTATTTAGTGTTTGCATTATTATTAAAAAAATACTTCAAAACGCATTTATGTTCCTAAGAAATAAGACAGCAAAATGATTGACTTCCAAAACCGAGCCAACTAATTTAAATATCAGTTGATACTTCAACCGCACTCCATAATTAAACCATCTAAGATCTCGAGACGGTTATCAAAATTTGCATTTTTATTATAGAAAACCATCATTTATTCCAATGTTCAGTCTCACAATGAAAAATCCCTATTCTGTTTTCCCTTCTGGGAAGATTTATCTTCAGAAATGAGAAGAACCCTTGAAAGACTATCTCATTCCGTTTGTTTGTCTAACTCATTTATTAACGACGCTGCCCGCTTCTTCTTGTAGAGGACTTAATTCGAATGCGGTATCATTATTTTCTAGACCAAGATATTTGCTTTTCTTTTATCCTTCACAAAAAGAACAAAGAAAAAAAAAGCACAAACCAATCTTTTAAAAATAAATGAAACATTGTCTGATGTAAATATCCAAGTCCCTGAGTACGCATATTTTCTTTCGGTACCTGTTTATGTATCGTATTAAGGTTGAGCCTGGGGGCATTGTTTGCGTTATTCGAAGTCCATAGGTGTTATTCATTTCGAATTGAAATTTCACAACAGAGCTGTAAAACAAAAAGAATAATAGGATAAAATAAATAAGGGAATTTTATTTGAAAAACGAATTTTTCTTGTCATCCGCTTTGTTGCCGAGAGGGGAATATATAATCGATTTGTGGAGTGTGGGAAGCTGTCTCATTGACGGCAGGTGTGTAGGTTTGCTTTTTCGTTGCGATTTTTCTCAATTGAATGTGTTTTGTCCTTTTTGAAATGACTGGTAAACTTTTGTAAAAGTATCAAAGGAAAAATACTTTAGTAGGTCTCAATTTGTTTCTTAAAGTATACTTGCACTTGGATCACAGGTTTTTGATTCTTTGGTGTTTATGTTACATATCTTTGTAATTAATTTTAAGAGTTTATGGAACCATTGTAAGTGTCAATAAATTTATGCTATTAAGAAGGTATATGTCATACATCATGGATCAAGTATGCATGAATTATTCTCTTCTCATTACAAGAAGTCCAAAAGTTTCATTAGTTGGTGAAGATAAGAAGGTTAATTATTCATGTACATTAAAATTAATTAGAACAAAATGGTTGGTTTATGCAATTAGTAGTAATAAAGAAAAAGATTATTCAAAAACAATATAGCCACACATTGATTTTATGTAATACTCAATTTACTTTGCTATGATATTCAACATTTATGATGCAACTGTATCTTTATAAAAATGGTGTTAAATTAGTGATTTACGAGTTAATAATGTGTATTACAAAATATAAACGACTAATTTTTTTTAAAAATACATTTTCAAAATCAATTGAGTGATAGGCAAAACACTCGTTATTATTTTGTCCTTTATATCTACCTTGCTTTGATAAAAAATTCTAGTAATATACTGTTTTACCATAAAATTGTAGAACATTTCAATGCCTTTTCATTTTTAAAAGTTGTCAATCGAAAGTTCTTTGTTTTTTCCTATTGAGTTACTATACTGTTTTAGCTGAGTTAATTACCTCCTTCGCAGAGAGCTACTAAATGAATTTAGGTGGGAAAAAAAATTAGTTTTGGTTTTCGTTTGATCCTTTTAAAGTAAGTATACGGCATTTGTTTTGAAAATTTGCAAAACATAGCAAATATTTAAAATGGTGCATTCATTTATAAATGACATTTTTGAAACTCCGTCAAATTTCCCATTTAGGAAATAATATTTTAGTGAAAAAACTATCAAAAATAGTTTTTGTTACGTTATTGTCTGAATTCAAGATCATTCGAATTATATTTATAAGAATGCAGTGTGAATCCGAAGTTTGTATAACATTTTTGCCGAAACTCCTAAAAAGCCTTAAGTTCAATTGACCGTATAACAGTCTATGACGTATTTATGCATTTAAGGAGCAGTCATTATTTATTCTCATTAAATAGGCCTAATTATATTCCAAATAATTTTTTGGCAAAAGTGTTTTAACAAGATAAATTCCAACAGATTTGAGTTAATAGGATGTTAATTAACTCATAACTATGGATAGAAAGAACATATTTTTCTGAAAGTAGAAGTACGTTCAGAATATATTTCACATTGGCATAGCTTAAAATGTGGTAATGTATACAATACCTCAAATAAAGAGAGCCACATTCTAGTTTAGATAAATTGACTGTAGTGGCTCATGTTTCTTGATTTTTATTTATTGCGTTATGAACAGTTTCTTTAATTATCTCATTTCTAAAATCGACAATTTTTAAATAAAAGAGCACACATAAACAAACGTCATTTATATTATTAAAAAAAAAAATCAAAAAATTCAACTAAACAAGTACAAAATACCAACCACTAACAGGATGCAGTTGTGATAACACATCGCACCCCTTTCCATTGTCCAAAAAATAAAAATTACGTATCCGGCTTTTTTGAACATTTGCGTTTTCAATAGCAAGACCTCAATCCTAAGCTCACCAAGTAACGCCATTTTCCCTAAGCGGACCGCAAGAAAGAACGAAAAATTGAGCGAATAAAAGTAATTTGTAATATGAAGTTCATCTGGAGTTAAGTGGGCAAGTCAGAACTGTCTGCTTTTCTCAATACCTTACCGCCCATAGTGGGATAGCGGCCCTTGTCTTTTGTCAGCTAACATGCGTACCACATAGTTTTCTTTGCACAGTCCATTCTCTTCAGAGAGATGTGTTTGCTTTTTAAAGACGAGATCATCAGGTTGACCCACAGACTAGCCTAGCCAGGTTCATCAACCCGACTTGCTTCTTCGGGCGATTTCTTAACACATTAGGAAACCGATTTGGATTAACTCTGTAATTATAATGTTTATTTCAATGTGCAGGGATGTTTTTATATCAGAAGCGTTTTCGTGGAAATTTTAACAATATATCATGGTCCTTAGGCAATTTCTTATTAGTTGGCTGTATGTTAGCCTTCTAATTAATTCAAAGAAGTATCACCAGATGAATAGCAATAAGAGATAACATCGTATATATTATTATATTATTCTGTGTAGTAATACTTGATTTTATTTATTTTTATTTAATTTATAATAATAATTAATACTTCATTGCTGAAGGTTAATAAAGTTTCTCTAGATCTATTTTTTTTACCTATTCAATTATTTAATTGATACAATTTCTTTTTTAATTCAAATCACTATTAACTCAACTATGAAATGTTGAAGCCAAACCATTAGGGATTTGACAACAAAATGAGGCTGGTGAGACTGATGTATGTAGTTTCATACTGATAACATTCCGAGGATTTAGGCATTTTGAGTTTAATTTAACAAGAAAACCCATATATGTTCAAAACATCTGCAAAACATGCTTATTGATATCTCCAAACTGTATTAGCAATTTATCCCAATGTTTTATATTATAAAAGCAATAAACATAACTTATTATGAATACGAATTCCTTGACATTTACAGAAATACACGATTCCCAAAATACAATCTTTCTGCAGTTTTATTCCTCCCTTGCATTGGTCACATCACCTGTGCCTTAATCCCTTCAGACATTGGAAGATTGAACAGCTTTGAACACGCGATAGTTAAGTGAATTAAATCCTCCAACAAGAACACGGTAAAGACTTGACTTGCTTTACTGTCATTACGTTGCAGGCATGTGTAAAGGTAAATTATTAAAAGGGTTTACGTTGGAGTGATGTCGCTTGTAGCGGGGTGATTTCCTAGTGGATTCGGAAATGATGTTTTTGTTCCAGCCGGAAGTTGGACGGGGGCTCTGCTAAAAGTGGGATTAACAGGGATTAATATACGAAATAAAGATAAATTGAAAAAGGGGGTTTCCAACTATGGATGTTTTTGCTAGAAAATTGAGTAAACGTTCTTTTGATCGATGCCATGATAAAGCAAAGTTATAAATGGTAATATAATTCATTTTTGGTCTGTTTTACAAAATCTTCTATTGTTAAATGTAGAGAATTTAACTCTGGGTTTTCAGTAATACTCTCACCGCTGTTCCAGAATGTTTCTGCTGTCTCACAACTTAAAAACTATTTGATTTAAAAGTATTAAACTTTGCCCATTTTTTACGAAAACTGTTGATAAGAAAAAATCAGGGATGATAATTTTAGATTTTGAGTTATTTTATGTCAATTGAAATTTCTTTTGCATACACCTTTTCCAGGAAAAACTAACTACTGTAGAAATCTAATTGTTTGTAGGCACATTGGTATATGAATTACAAAAAGACTTAACTTCGCCCTTTTTTAAATTTCGATTTAGTTCTAGTTATTAACCCACTGATGTTCATGCACGTATATATGCGTCACTTGATCCCCTGTTTTTCCATTAATACGCAACATTTTAAATTTTATAAATAAAATTGAAAATTAAATATTTTTTTAAATATTTTATTAGGATGATAGTTTATAACCTATCTAAAACAAAATAAATACATAAAAAATTAAAAAATAATATATTTGAATCAAAAATATAATTTAAAAATTATTGCAGGCCAAACAACTATAGAATTTCGCCCATTCCCTGAACCATCCATGAGTTAAATATCCAAATTTAATTTTTATTTTTTATTTTAAGCTCGCGTGATTGATCATTCTCTCACAATACTTAACAATAAAGCTCTTGTAATATTATTTTATTTTATAATAGTATTGAATAATAATTGTTGCAAATCTTTGTTTCAAACAATAAAAAAGATTTATTTTTAAAACTAGTTGCACACGTTTGTACTTGCAGGTAAACTGGATTTTTTTTTACAAAGTATAAACATTTATTTGCAAGAATTTTGCAATTTTTTCATACCATAGTGGAGATTATGAGGCAATTTTCCTGGTTTTCGAAACTAATCAAAGCGATTGCGAAGCAACCCCTGGGGGTACACGAGCGGCGGGCGGAGCCTCTAATACTTTTAATAAGAGATAAACGCCTTTATAAAATTGATTTTTACTATACAGTAGATAGTGATTTTAATTCATTAGGATATTTGTAAGATAATGTACTTTCATGTAAATTTCAGCTGTAATATTTTCATCAGATAAAACCAAATAAAAGTATTAATTAGGTCACAAATTGATCAAATAGTGAATGAATGAAGTAAATGTATTGGTTTTAAAACATAATTTGTGAGTTTATTAGCTTAGTTAGGTTAAACGTTAAGCATATGAATTCCTCATTAATATTAGAAACATATAATGCTATTCATAATTTTTGTTTCTTGAACTTAATTGAAAAAAAGTCCTCAAAATTAAATTCATAATTCATGAGCATACCTTCAAATATTCTCGAAGTAAATCTCCAAACTTATTTAATCAAATCTAAAATCCATTAAATAACTGATAAACTGAAACCATCCCCAGCTATCTCTTTTCGAACTTTGATCTTAAACCTCCACATAGTTCCTCATCAACATAATCTATGATCACGATCATGTCTCAAACAAATCGAGCCGAAAATCACCCCAACTAATTCACGACATCCCAAGAAGCAATAATCTTCCCCCTACAGCTATAAAAGTCTGCTTCCTCTACCCCCACCTTTTAGAATTCGTCTCTCAATCGACCTTTTAGAAGTGGAGAAAGTCTTTAAAAAGAGCCTTTTAAACACGTTTAAGGGATCGACTCTCGGTGACTATCCATGATTTGACTCACGACAGCAGCTCTTTGGAGGGCATCATCTCGATATACATAATAGAAAATACTCAGCGATCAAAAGACGAAGTTGAATGCTTTCTGGAGCAAAGGGATGAAATTGGAAATCCTGAGCTTCGACCAACTTCCTTTTATGCCGAGAGAGTGAGGGATTGGGAAAGAGTTGGAGGGACTATCAAAAATTGCTTTAAAAGCATTCCCATGCTTAATTTGAGATTGATAGATTTTCTTGGTGTGGTACATATGACGTACGTGATAGTATTTATGAAGATTTTTGTGAGACTTTGAAACAAAAACCTCTAAATCCAAAACTGATCAATGTTTTTGAGTTACAATTTTTAAGGGTTTCTTGGTAAAGTGTGTATTTCGATATAAATTTAATGGGTTTTATATGGGTTTGATTAAAATGAAATTTTCAAAAAGAGCATTTATTGATTTTGGTTCCTACACTTTTATTGAAAATGATGGATAATGTTATAATTGGTATGTTGTTAGTAAATTAGTTGGTAATTAAAAAGTATGAACCTTTTGCGATTGAAAATTTTATAAAAAATCATTATAGATTAATACGATTAGGGTATTCATGTAAAGAATGCAAGTAACACGCTGACTGCCACAATATAAGAAAAATGTGACCGTTTGTCACATTTTTTAAATTTTTTATTTGCTTTTAAAATGTTTTTAACTTCTCAAAATTTGTGGTAATTTTGAAAAAAAAAATTTCTATGACTTTTGGGAATGAGTTGTATGTAAATCATAGAACATCAAGTCTAATATAACGTACCTAGCCAAGTTGAGCACAAGAAACTTCTTTGCAAGTTGAAACATGCATAGTTGTTCACGTTAGAGCCTGTTAAAAAGTTAAGTTTTATGCCAAAAAGCATGCATTTTAGCATGTTTATAAATATTGGTTTATTTTAAGTTTTATTTTTCTAAAAATAAAGAGTTTTTTTCACATGAAAATTTGTCTCAGTTCCAAAACATACAAAAAGTTGCCTTTTGAAGAAAAATCCAGGTCAAGTTCAGTTTTTTTTTTCTTCTGAGGCCATACAAAATGTGCCTAGATTAGACTAAAATGGTATTTATGAAGTATAGACAACTCACAGATCAAATTCGATGGAGTGTGAAAGGAGTTACATTTAACTCACGAAACCTCATGGACACAAAAGATGTGAGTTGAATGCAACTTATATGGCAGTCAACGTGTTAACATATTAGGGGATTTAAATTTCGCATATATAATATAGGTATCTGTATTTGTTGCAGGTTATTACTTCTGGTTATGTATGGTAAGGAATTAGTTAATTAGTCTAACAAAGGAAACAAATTCACAAATGATACATTATATTGTAATGAAAATATAACTTAAAGTTAATAGTTATTTAAAAAACGTGGATTTTATAACTTAAAGTTAATAGTTATTTAAAAAACGTGGATTTTATAACTTAAAGTTAATAGTTATTTAAAAAACGTGGATTTGATCTAGATCTTAGTTTGCAATATACGAAAAGTAAGTTGAATAAAGTGATATATATATATATATATATATATATATATATATATATATATATATATATATATATATATATATATATATATATATATATATATATATATATATATATATATATATATATATATATGGGTTAACAAATGTCGAAGCTTTCAATATTTGCTAGTTAATCGAAGCTTTGTTCATTCAACGCATATTAGCAAAAATTACGGCATTATTTTACATACGAAAAAATAAAGATAATATTGAGCTTTTTTAATTCTTTAAATAATTCGTATAGTTTTAAGTAAATTTTATCTTCATTGCCTTACAGTAGTTTGTATTAATGTTATATTCTAGTGATTTTTTTTATTATTATTATCTTTGGAAATTTTAAAAAGCTTTTCTTGCAACCGAATATAAATGCGGAATTAGAAAATGTATTGACTTTATTTTTAAATAGCGCTAATTCTTATTCAATTCTTATTTTAAAAAAATTCACTAGAAAAATGTTTTCTTATCATGCGAGTTTTTTAACTGAGAAGAATTCATTATTGTTTATTCGTACTACATCACATTTTATTTATTTTTAATAGGCAGTCCTGAAAGAAATTTCAATGAATATTTGTTTACTTATTTTTTCTAAGAAAGAAATAGTTGAGTACCGTTAAAACGAGATTTACGCAGTCTTTAAAAATTTAATTTTATTAGAAATATTTGAATTGATTAAAAACATTGTTAATCACAAATACTGTGAAATAAAGGGTATCAAATTCTTATTTACTTATGCAAATACTCATTTACTCAAATATTTTTAAACACACAACAAAATTAACCCTACTTTTAAGAAAAGATTCGCTGAATTTTCTCTTTACCCTTTCTTATTATTCCACCACCAAAATAAACAAAAACTCATTCATTATTAATTGGATCTTTAGTTGAGGTGTTTTTAATCTCAAGCAGTGATCTTCCCCGTTTATTGAAGACGCATTAAAGCAATTAATCTCTTCTGGAATCGGATACTTTTGGAGAAGGAAAAAAAATATCGTGACTTCATAGGTGTCAGCTTACCTATTTAACGGTTTTTTAATGCACTAAAAGTGATAAAATCGGGTGCAATCATATCGGGCAATCTTCATTCGTGAAATGTGCAGTAAAAATGTGTTTTTGACTACTTTAATATCGAATATTAAAGAAACTGCCAGTCAGTACTTGATGGAGGGTACAATTAAACTCACTGATAATATCTCACTTAACACTCCATGTATTTAGTAAGAAATTAAAATGCATGTTATGTTTTAAGTTTGTCAATTTGTATTTATGGATTAATGACATTGCTAAGTCAAGAGATGAACAGGAAATATTCAAAAAAAATAATTTCATATTTAAAACATATGTCTTTAAAATATCAGTAAATATTTATGTATGTATAAATAAAATTTGGTATCTCTCCGCTTGCTTCAGCATTTTTATTTGAATCCTGCAATTAGATAATTAGTTTTTTTGACATTAAATAACTTATAATTAAATATGCATTAACTTTAGATTTCATATATCCTATTATTATATGATATGTTATGGGGATTTTTTCATTTTACCCAGAATATTTATAAAAAAAGAAACCATTTCCTTTTTTTATGCGTAATTTCAGTCGTATCTGGATACGTATTTTGCATTGTCTGGTCTTTATCACAGTAATTCTCAACATCTCTAGCTTTGATTGCTTTACTATCACTTGCTCCATAGAAATATACGGGTTTGCGAATGACATCTCACAATAAATGTAATGTATGGACAGATAAAGTTGTAATGACGTTTTATATACCGAGTTTTTCTAATAAAAATGTAACCAACTTCTGATATAAAACTTTATAACTTTTCACAATCAAATATAGTATCATTACAATGGTTATGTTTTCTAAGAATTCAAAAGTTATACCGGAAACTAAATCAGGAAAGTGTCTCATTAAAATATCAATATACATATTTAACAACATTTGTTCATAAACGTTATTGAATTATTGTATTTTATCAATATAAGTTTAGTAATAGGTATTTGTGTGTGGTATTTTAATATAAACTTTTTAAAACTCCAATAACGTAATCCTGATCTGTACACATCACAATAACACTTCCAATAATTAAAACTAAACATAAACGCAATTCCAATAATCCAAGAATTCGAACTACACGTATTTGAATTGAAATGATACCTTTCCCCCTCTGCTGCCATTGTGTGAATGAAAGTAAACATTCGACAAACTCATCAGCTTCTCGGGAATGAAATCTTCCGGGAGCAGAACTCCGTATTTGACACCGAGTCCCTCTTTGATGAGAGTTAAGTAACGATTTCTGTACTTCTCTCCTCCATATTGAACTTTCAGGACGACAAAACTCGGGCTCCCGTTAGATTTCTGTTGAGCACTTTTACAAACATGATTTAGAAACATTTTTCGCCGAGTTCTCCTTTAAAGTGATTGAAAAGGCAGACGATGTGAAACGCCTTGGGATAGAATTTTGATCGAGGAATCTGGCATTAAGAAGTCGGGTTTGCATATTTTTCTTTTAATGCACCATTATCGAACGATAAGAAAGGAATTGGGCGGGAACGGTAAATTGGTATCTGGGGATTATCATTGTTGCAAAATGTTGCTTGTGCTTGTGTAAGCTGTTTTAAGTTGATTTTTGGTTGAAAAATAAAAAGCGATATAAGTATCACTCTATATATTTTAAAAGATTTTGAACCTTTCACATTTTGGTTTTTGATATTTTGTAAGAGGGCATATTTTTGCTTTAAATGTTTATAAATATTGGTTTTTACTTTATTGTATTGGAAATAATGCCAATAACTTATAATACATCTCAGTAATAAATAAAAAAACGTAACTATTGTCTTCAATATTTAAAGTGAGAAAATAAAAAATTTCGCAAAGCTTTTTTCTCTAACTACTAAGGACCATAGAATAAAAACACCTTGAAACATACAATGGCTCTTTTAGAAAACTATTGTCTTTAAAAAAAAAAAGTTATCTAAATAAGTGTATTTAAGTAACTTTTCATTAATTGGAAATTGAAAATAAAAAATATTAAATACATTGTCAATAAACAGTGTAAGTAAACAATTCATAAGTTTCCAACAAGAACTGATTATGATACGACAGCACGTCAATATGTGAGGAGGTCAACTGGAACTTTGTCCTGTGCAGAAACAGGAGACTAAGTGCTTTTTTTTTAAATGACAAGTAATGTTCTATGTTCTTTTATAAAACCAAAATACTATGAATATTGTCATTTTATTAAAAATATTTACGAAAATAGTGTGGATAATTGCAGCGTGGTAGCAATACAAGTTCAGTATATAATCAAAACTAAAATCTTGATAGCGTAGGTAAGTAGTTTCGCTGATGAAATAGTTATAAAGATGAAAATTAATGTACTTAATGGTATAACTGAAATGTATTTCGATCTTAAGAAACTCAAATCATAATATACAAAATCCCATAATACATATAGGTAAAAGATTATTTAATTAAAAAGCATCGTTGATAATGATAGTTGATATTTTGTAATACTTTCGATTACTGCAGATAATATATAGAATTGAATCTTTACATTTGTGAGATTATACTTGAAATTAAATGAAAATGTCGATTAAATTTTGAGTGTTATTCATAAGTTAGATTGCCCATCTGATGGTTGTGTAGTTAGTGCTCTACCACGCATGCCAAAGATGCCGGGTTCGAATACCGGATTAGGCATGGATGTTCGTTGTGGTTTGGAATCTACGTTAAGCTGTAGGTTCCAGTCTGTATAGCCGTCATTGCGCATGAAAATGGGTCATTGAGGGTATAAACCAACCAACCAACCAACCAACCAACCAACCAACCAACCAACCAACCAACCAACCAACCAACCAACCAACCAACCAACCAACCAACCAACCAACCAACCAACCAACCAACCAACCAACCAACCAACCAACCAACCAACCATAAGTTAGATTGTATTTTATAAACAGGTTTGCTTGTTTCTTTACTTAATATGATCTGTTCTTTGAGATAATGCTTCTTTAATATTTCACAAAATTATTTTATTAAAATAAAAAAATTTAATGCAACGCCAATATGAAAAATATCAAGTTTATGTATTATGCTTAACATTTATGTATGATATGCCAACCAAAATGAAAACCGAATCCTATGTATGTACCTGTACCTCTGTAATGCTTAGCTGATTTGAATTTCAATGAAAAAATATGTCCAGATAGATAATCTGCAGCACTACGATAGCAAATCGAACTACATTAACTAAATCCATTTCAACGTCCTACGTGGAATATTAAATAAATTCAAATGAAGTTCAATATGCAAATATATATCCATCTACAAATACTGAATTTCATTTAAAAAGGGTGACTCAGACGTTAATTTCTCAACGTCGAACAATCAATGTACCTTCAACATTAGAATTCCGTGATATGGATTTTTGTTAAGATGCAAATCATTGTGTTTCGAATTCTAAATTTTCAGGAATGTTCAAAAACTTACTGGAAAAAGGGAATCTGTGAAACCGCCATTATTCCATTACTAAGTTCCATTTCCCATTAAGCAAATTTGAATGAAATGCAGGATGAATTTTGCCGATGGATAAGTACATATGTGATTGAGCCTTCAGCGTCGTTAAAAGCGCGGGAAACGGTTGGGTTGTTTGATGAAACGGACAGAATACATAAATCTGAGTTTTAAAATTGAAGCCTCCATATTTAAAAGTTAAACAAAATCTTTTTCGAACATTGAAATAGATAAAGTCTTCTGATCAAAGAATCTAAATTGTAAAAGGTGGGCAGGGAGGAAACTTGAAAAATAAAATGATTCGAAGAACATTTCCTTCTGCAAGGGACTCTTTCTTATTGATTCTTTTCCATATTCATTTCTCGGAGTTTCTGGTGCAAAAATATTGGAATTCTATGAACATTTCCGAAATATTTCCGCACAAACAAAAGACGGAATGGGAAATTATTGAATTCCTTTACACAAAAGAATTGGAATTCTATCTTCATTTGCATGAAACTGTTATCGAGCGGGTAATGGCTCGTGTTCTATCTTCGGACAGCCATTTTGTCCGGGGATTTTTTTTTTTTATAATGATGGGTAATTAATTCATAATTTCGTACTGTCCATCCCTTTTCTTTCAATGATTGCCCGATGTTGATTGACGATAGTTTTATTTGAACGGGGAGGGAACATTTTCCGATTCGCAAAAGTAGCAGGTGGTGAAGGTAAAAAGCAACTGAAAACTACATACTAAAGTTTGCTATAAATAAAATTGTTTTAAATTGAATCCTTACACAGCTAGTTGTGGAATTAATTATTTTATACTGATGAATTATTAAAAATATTTATTTGCTAAAGAACAAAAGTTACTTTAGTAAATATAACCATTAATAATTTATTGTAGGTTGTAAAACTGTAATAACTAATTTAATACTTAGAAACGTTTGGTTTGAAAATTTAGTTATAGAAATTTATCAATAAAAGTGGTGTGATGAAATTAATACGATTATCTAATTATTTAAAATGAAATTTAATTTTGAAATTGATTGCGATATAGGTTGAAATTATTAATCCTAATATTTTTATATCAATGCAAAAATCAATAAATAGTGTTGTTTGCTAGCTCATTACTCAGAATTCCGAAACTTCACAGCTATGGGATATTTCTGTGTAATTTTGAGAAACCAGTTTCAAAGGATATACAAGAAATTTTCTAAAAAATGTTTCTTAATCAAAAGGCGTAACACCTAAAGGTCCAGTTGAACATTTACAAATTCAATTTCAATTAATGGACTTTTAACTACTCGACTACATTAGGATACAAGATGATATTTAAGCATTGCTTAATTACAATTATTATTCAATTTCACATACCCTTAATTAATACATTTAAATGGCTCTTAGCAACCTCAATCCAAAATACTTAGAAAAAAACCTCCAACTTGCTGTTTTATTCGCCTTTTTGTTTCAAAATTGGAAAGAGAAGTTTATATTCTTAGATAATTGGGATATATAATATTTAATGTCACTGCTTAGCATTGACTTAACACAAAATAGGATCAGTATCATTGACCATTAATACCTTAAGGGCATTTCTAACTGTAATTGAATGGTTAATTAATTGATCAAATTCACATATTCAAATGTAAAAAAAAATGAAAAAGTAACTTTAAACAAAGCCTTTAGGAATTTATTTTAACAAAAATTAAATATTTATGTAATTTAATCTACTTAACACTAAAACATACTTCCTTTATATATAAGCAATTTACATTGTGACCCTAAGACATATTATTTCAAAACAAAAATGATTGTAAATACACTATAAATTGATCTATCCTCTGAAGGAGAATTTTTTTGGAAAACTTCTTTATAAAATATTATACTCACATACAGCTGATAATGTTTCGATGTATACATTTTTTAAATTGCCTATCACAAGTAAAAAATGCATCGCCAAACGTAAAAGAAAGACAACGTTTCTTCACAAAATGTGTTTTGAATTTAATTCCCTGGAAACTTGTATTGTTGGAGTTAACTATTAAGTCCGAAATATTTATATCCACTTGAATGAGCCGTACTCAAGACAATAATATTTAAATATTTAACAGTCATGTATTTCTATGCAAAACACCTAAAGGTCTTTGCTTGATACAAGTCTCGTATGCATTAGTTGGTGATTACTGGTTGGTGGATATGTTAATTCTTCTTTGGAACTGTATTGATTAAACAAAGTATTCCCTTTGTACATTCATCGCAAATACAGTTGTGTGTTAATGCGTTGTCTAGTTTTGAATAGCTTTTGCATTAGTTTATAGATAGTTTTTTATCTATACACTTTATATAGGTGACAGTAGATTAAAAAGGTGTATTGATTGTATAATTCTGCAAGGTATTCAATAAATGTCGGAAGCAAAATAAAAGCAAGCGGATTACTTACTTTAAAGCGATTCAAAGGAGTTTCAAATTCGTTTACTTAATATAATTAATGTCTTTATATGTAGGATGCGTTTTATATTTTTATTTTTAAATATGTTTTCGTTCCCCAGATAGGCTTGTTAGATTACAAAATATACTCTCAAGTCTCATGTTATAAAAAAATTGTACTTATACACAGTGAATGCGAATGTATTTAAAAGACGTATTTATAAAAGTTCCATAAATGAAAATCCACATTCATAACAAAATATTTGTATCAATGGTTATGTTTTCACTTAATTAAATTTTTCAAAAATAAAATGTCCAATTTCAGTTTAATGCTTGGCTGTACTCTAATACATTTTAATACAGTTTAAAACTCAAATTAAATAGTGAAGTACAGCAAATATTCTTAAGTATACCAATTTTTTTTTTTTTTTTTAAATCTACCAATATAACCCATAAACTGTTAAAATAGTATTAAAAGATGGATGCTTATTGTTTATGCATTTCTTTAGGCCAGCAGTTTTATCATAAAGTAGAAGCTGGTTTTTATTTGTCGACCCATGTCGAATTAAATTTATCATTATACATTAGAATAATTTATCCTTAATGATATAAGTTAATATATTATATCTGCATGAAAAATTTATACATAATGAAATGAATTCTATTTAACGAAACTTATTATCTATTTAGGGTCTTATAGTACTAATCAAACTTAGTTTATTAATTTTAATTTCAAATGGTATTCAGTAAATTGCTGCAGGATACCAACTACGAATGTATATATCATTGAAATAGATATATTTCATACAGTTTTGTTTAGAAAGTGTTTAAAAAATCCTTGCTGTAAAACCATCAAGTTTCAGAATGAAGTTAAAAATAAATCTCTGCCTTGAATCGACTTTTTTAAAGTGTATAAGGCAGGGTTCCTTGTCCTGAATTGAACAATTAAAATTGCATTTAAAGATTAAAATTTAATGGATTCAAACTGAAATTAATACTGATGAAAAAAAGTCTTACAGTAACAAAAATTAGTTCTTCCTAAAGCAAGTTTAAAGTTGTCAATATTGATCATACAACACAGAAAAAAAAAAAAAAAAAAAAAAAAAAAAACCTTAATTTAAAATATAGTTTCAACATCGTAAAAAACAGAGTATTGTTTTAAGGCTACTGACTTCAGAATATATTAGAGAAACAAAGGGAATTTTTTTTCTCCACAAAATTTCACAATTTCCAAAGCATACTAATAATTTACTGCCGAATAATCCTGTAACTATTGTATATTCTATGTAGGATGCTGTAACTATTCTATATTGTATGTATGATCCTGTAACTATTGTATGCAAATTATTTTCTATTTCTATATACGTGTATATAGATATTTACTCGACCAAACCTGTTGATCTTTGAGCCTGTTGTTGGTCTTAAAATTTGTATTTGTATTTGCAATATTTAGTAAACAGCTTCTAAGGATTGAGCCCCGTTTTGCAGTAAGACCAGCTGACTACAACACTTATTCAAAGTTTATGTGGTTCTATAAATCTGTTTAAAAATGTATTTCATAATTAGTCATCTACTATTTAATTGATAACTACTATTATTAATCTCTGAAGACTCTAATACAAACCTTATTTTTTTCCATGTCATTTTATTTTGAATACTCCATGTACCCTAAATAAAATATTGTATAATTTGATTAAAAAAAATTATCAGTTATGAATATAAACGTATCTACGATTTGTATTGATATCTGTATCTTGATAAGTCCGGTTTTATATGTTTAACAGAAAATGAATGACATTGACATCCAATTCACTTGATTGGTGTGCGTTTCGATTTTCGCTATTATTTTCAACTAAACGTCAAGATGGAAAGAAACAACTTTGGAAGTTTTCAACCACGAAAATTCAATTTCTTATTTATTCCTTACAAAAAAAAAAAAAAAAAAACTATAAAAAGACTTCACAGTTTCACTTCCGATATTTTTCGTCAATTAGAACAAAATATACAGCCAATGTTCAGATTTTACTACTGTATATGTATAGCAGGTTCGCCTAGGATTAACTACAAAGTAGTTATATTTCGCTTTTAAAAACAATTATTTCTCAATACGCAATTTTTCAAAACAAATTTTTCTAGTTTCTTACGCCCTTTGAATCTGTATATTTTTTATGCTATTTAGTTCTTTCGTTCTAAGAAATTCTGGCGAGTAACATTATTAATATTGCATTACAACTAGAAAAATATAGTAGCGCAGAGCTTCAATTTTAAATATTCCATTCAATTAATATCCAGTGCATTATATTATTCCATTTTTAGAAGCGAGGGTTAAATTTATCAATACTAAAGGCGTCATTACTGATGTAAAAAATACCCTGAGCGAACACTAACTATTTGCTGGGAATTTTCATTATGATTATTCTTGGAATATAAATGATACTCTGCAAAATTAAATCCTGAGACCAATACTTACATTCAAATATGAAATCACATCACGTTTACCTGCCCAGTAAAATTCTAACGTTATGGTTTTCAATTCCAACAAATGGAATAAATGACATTACAATTTCCTCTCCAATTCGTCTCATCGTATCTTCACACAATTCATAACAGAAACGGCTGGAAATGACAAACGCGTTCAAATTCCAATGTAAAATTCAATAATTGGAATCCTAAAATCTAATTTCCCCTTATACACCAATACAATCCTAAAATTTGTCATTTTCTCATCGATACATATTGTAGTGAAAGCTCTAAATGGCACATGCACAACTGTGGGGGGTCCATGCGGAAAATTTGAAGCACGCAGCATATTAATTCTTCAGACGCCAAGAAAGGTTATAATAAATTATTCACACGGAGTCTTTTATTTGGTTAAAGTTTTAAGGCATCCTCAAAATGCAGTGTCTGTTATTGGATTTAATTTCGCCACACTCGGCTCCTTTTGAGCCATAAAGTAATTGGAAGATAGCAACACTAGAAAAGTGGCGCAAAGACTGTTTCTTAGAATGTTCATAAGGAACGTGCTCAGATTAATTATAAATTAAGGAAATAAGTTTTGTCGTGGATAATGCAGTGGATTTGTTCATAGATTTCTTATTTATGGAAGGAGTTGAATAAGATTATTAAAGAGTTGTGTCAAGTGAATTAATTTTAAACCTAAAGCAAGTCAATTATTGAGGACATGTGTTGGTAATAAAATTAAAACTACCGCCAAATTAAAAATGAGTGTATTTTATCATAATTATATATTTACATATATAATTTTTCATATGAATATTTAAAGGATATAGTATATTTATGCGACTGTGTTTCATCTAGATATTTTTAATTATAAAAATTATTTCTGAAAGTTAAATAACAGTTACTTTTTTTTTACTAATTAGACATGGTATAAATTAGTTTACAGAAATTTTTAATAGTGGGTCTGTTTTGAAAACCGGAAAACTGGAAAAAAAATTATCTAAATATAAACGCATAGTAAAATAACACGACCTTTCAGTAGTTAAATAATATGTAATCAGATAAAATATACATCTATTGGCGGCAGCATTATAATTTTACGCATACAAATTATGCTTTGAAAAAATTAATTATTTAAAAATACCATGCAAGACTTTAGATAGCTTTAGGAAGTTTTATTGTTTTATCTCAGTGAAATTAGACTATGTTAAATTCTGAAAAGTTTCATATTTTATTTCGGAATCATACCGAATATGGAGAAATATATTTGTTTAATATAATCTTTATTTTGTAGAGTTTGTAAAACTAAATGTATGAACTTTGAAATTTAAATGATTGTACTGGGGAACAGAGCTATTTATTTCTTATTGACAATTTTAATTTAATTGTACAAATTATATAAATTATAAACAATTTTATTAACTAGTAAAAGTTATACTCTTTATAAGCCGAAAATATAACAACATGGGCTATGTTAGGAAATGACGTAACATGGAAAATAATGACATGGGTTGAAGAAATTGAAATACATTTTTGTACCCAAATAAAATGTTTCAGCGGCCTATCATCAGTCTCCTTTAAGTGAGAATAAAAATACAGCAACATCCAATAAGCTGTTCACAAGGAAAATATATTTCTCTTGGTAATAGAATTGCTTTCAAGTCGTTTAAAGGAGAAACACTTTAGTAAGAATAGCAAGAACTTTGTTGAAAATGCTTTTAATAGAAGTTTTTAGCTTGAGTTTGGAGAGTAACTGTTTTTGAAGCAATCGATATCTCCCATCAAGATGCAAAGCATCATCACGCAAACGCCTTACGATCTATGAGATTTTATGTACATGCCTGTAAACATCACAGAGTGATAAGTGGTTTGAAATTTTACAATATCCCATGCGATAAATCAAAACTTAACTGTGTGTCTTTTACATGAAAAAAAATTATTTTAAATGAACTTCGATAAATAAATTATTATTACTTTTTTATTCGCTTCTGCTTGTTGGTATTGAAATGAGTGCAGGTAACAAGGGTTTTCGAAAATTTATTGCGATGATTTTTTTAAACAAATTCACAAAAAGCTCCACAAATGAGGAGTTTTTTTTACCAAAGGCAATTTAATTGAAGAAAAAATATTATAAACTATGAAATAGATATTAAATTAAAAATATGTTATCGTTTCTGGATATTTCTGATTTTTAAAGGTCTTTTAAAATGTTTTAACTGTAATTTGTTTTCTGGTAGACTGCCAGAAATTAATTGAATTTATTTAATGTATGATGAATTTTTAGTTTTAGTGTATGAAACATTAAAATATTATAAGAACTTATTTTTAATATCCAAGCATTAAGATCCATACAATAAAAAATAAATATTAGTTGAATCAGGTATGCTCGTGGAATGTTTATACTTTTGGTGATCTTATTTTAACATAATTTAAATCCTTGCATACATAAATATCATACAGTATTTGTTGTAACATACTGGCAAGATTTCACAAAAAGTGTTATAAATAATGAACTTATATTCTTAATTCTACACATACTGATTTCTATGGTCAAATAAATTTCAACATCGCCAAAAGATACTAATCATACTAAAGTGGTAGTAGTTATGAACAATTTATGGGAGATTACATACTATTATTAAAAATATTTATCCATTATTTTATTGCTGGAAAATTATGCTTGCTCATTGACGAATTTTGATGAGAACAAGAATGTGTTGGTAAGAGTAGTATAGAAAGAACAGATTGAGTTCAAATAACGATCAACTGATTTTGAAATACGTTTTAATGAATATATTTATGAAACAAATAAGTATTTATCTCTTAAAAAATAGCTTTTGTTTTAATATATTCATAAACTAATCACTTTTATCGACAAGTAAATTAGCAATGATACAATACAGTTTTCAATAATTTTAAGCAATTATTTAAAATAGATTAAGAAAACCCATTTTGATTGAGAAAATAATATTCATTTGAGTGTAACTAAAAGTTGGTATTCAGAAGTTCTACATGTATATGTAACATTAAAACCTACTAGTATATTTATGTATAACATTTTATTACAACTATCGCAGAGTAAATCAGTTGAATAACTTAACGTGCATTACAATTGTAGATACGACTGAGTCTGAATCTAGAACGCCACTCTCCTTCTAATTCAAACGAGAAGTGGGTACTTTAAAATTCACACAAGCACCTCTCAGAGTCTTTGGACAAATTACCATAATTTAAAAGTGAAGGGACGGACTAATTCAGTTTGAAGTATTTAACGCGCTTCAGAAATTTCTCCACTTTCTATTCTCCTTTCTCTATTTTACCACTCCTCATTTTATAAGGGGAACATTATTCTTGTGTTTTTATTCTTATAATAAATGGCATGATAAAAATTTAAGGTGAAGAATTTTCCTATTCGGAGGTGGAGAGGACTTTCAAAATATTTTCGCTTAATTTTGTGAAGGTAGATATGGAAAATGAATTTGTGGAGCTATAATTCAATCACTTCTTACCCAGTTGTGAGAATTTTATTCTTTGCCTCATAAAGAATTTGGGGTAAAGAACTTGATGTCTGGGAAAAGTTGTTTTTCTTGATGATATTTGATTTGGGAAACTTCTCGCTTATTCAGTTTTATGATAAATGAAATTTTTCAATGAACAAAATAATTGCATTATAAAGTCAACTGTTTGTCTAAAAAAAATCTTATTTTTTATTCAAGTAGATTTTTTTAAACTTTTGACATTGAAGCTCGGCAATTTTTTTGATTTGAGCATTTTATTTAACACTGATCAAATAAAAGGAAGTAATAGATACATATCAATAAGTAGGGTATCAGAAAGGAATCTAAATAAAAACTTAACTTGAGGTAATTATAAATCTATAATCTATAGTTTTTTTGTTGCTAATGAGAATTGTATTTTAAAAGTGTTTAAGAAAATTCTTTATTTTGTTACATTATAACTGACTCTAAAGTCTTCCCATATATCTTAATTCATTTATAAAATAGTGTTCTATATCATATATCATGCTTTGTTTCTTAACTAAATTTTTATTTTACTTCAATTAGAAAAGCTGAATTACTAGAATGCAATTTTTATCAAATTTCTTTACTATAAAAAAACTGTTAAAGTAATTGAATGCCTGCATGTTTAATATTTGAAACATATCAACAAATACTTGAATACTTTCAAGCAACGATCTATTAAGTTATATTTTGTAACAAATTCGTAGAGATAAAATATACTTTTATTTATTTGTAATTGCAAAATCTGACGTTAAAAATTGCAACGTTATTATTAAAACTATTTTTAGATATGCTCATATTTCCCCCCATTCAATCAAAAGATAAAAATGATTTATTAGTGCTTTCCACTTTACAACGCATACCAACCAATACGGAAGCATTAATTAACCCTGCTATTGCTTTCCAAATCCCTAGCCTCACTTTATACGGCAATCCCAGAGATTTTATCTCAAAATATTTCTAAAGATAAAAATGAATTATGGGACGTATAAAAAATAATCCTAATACCCATTAATCAACGAAACTATTATTCGAAGCCAGAGTTCGACAACCGAAACCATTCCGACAGAATTAATTGCCATTTTAATTCTGTCCGGTTCCGTCCAAGTAGCGCGCTGCATATGTTGCAACATTACACCGAATGCCTATCGATCCTAAAGTATTCCCACAGAAAACAATACATGCTCTGGGGCAGGGTTGTCTACCACAGTATCTTCTTTTCCCATGTCTACAGATTGGAGGAGACTTGTAGGCCTCTGGCTACACCACTTTATTGACTGTCCATCCTGCAGTGAACTATTATTATAGATTTCTTTGTGTTGTTTGGCGACTTTTTTCCCCTTGTGTAGTGGAAGTGCTACTATGTGATACCTGGTCGCAGACGTTTAATATTTCTTGGGAGTGAGGTGAAAATGTCTTGTTTCTAGGCATAGAGGCAGGGAACACCCCGTTTAATGGGTTGATGAGCAATTTGGGGAATGATGCCTGATGAAATTCCTGATTGAGGTTGGAGATAATTGAAACGGTTTAAAATGGAAATTTGATTTGAAGAAGGCGGGTTTCCGTGCGCTTTCTCCAACTAATAATAAGTCTTGCGTAATTTCTAAAAATGCCTACAGCTAAATAGATATAGTTTTATGCTTTATCTGTTGAATTTCAATGAAAAAGCAAAATATAAGCAAAATAATAGATTGCAAAATTCATTGATACTCATACCACTCCTGTTTGGTTTCTGTTTTCTTATTTTTAATCTTCCTCTGTTATTTTATTTTGATTATTGTTGGTTTGAAATTAAAAGAAAAACACCCTATTTTTTCTATGGTCAAATGTAAGTTAAAAATTGCTTAAAATAATGAATCGTTCACACATACAAATATAAAATTAAATAAAGTGAATACATTCAAATCGCAATTAAAAGACGATTATTTTCCTCGATATATAAACATGCAAGTATAATTACATACTTTAAACTTATATTTTAAATTTTTCCTTAGGCGACATTTTATTACCTAATTTTAAGATCAAAATTAATTACAGTCCTTTGAAATAAAATGAAATCTTACCGAAGATACAATTGCTCTTAATATACTTTACATGATAGTTTTAAGGTTTGGATCCTTCATAAATAAAGGCAAACAGTTAGTGCCTTTTAATGCAAATTATTATCTTGATTAATTAAGTACGAATAAAATAAAATAAAATAATCCAATTCATAATTAAATTATATTCATTATGTGAAACCAAACGAATATTCGTAAAAAATCCAATTAGGATGTAAGCGTGTGACGAGTTCTGTTAATCATACATATCTTCCTTCAAAGAAGTTCCCGAGTTCATTGCAAATAAACTAGTTCTCAGTAATAATAAAAGAGCTCTCCAAACGGAGATATCATTCATATAAAGGGCGTGCCCATTTACAACAGGGATATCGAGCTTCACAAAGAAACCTGAAACTAAAAAACAACTAAACTATTAGAAATATTTTCTTTATTTCCATTCATTTCATGGACGAATGTGAAAGCCTGAATTATTTCTCTCTCCGTGACTTCCAAATTACCTGGTAACCCCTAGTGACAAGGTGATTAGAAACGAAACGAACAGCTAGTTCCCTTCATTTTTTCACGCTAATTACCTCACAAGTAGACGGAATAGGGGAAAACACATTTTTGAATATGGAATAACACACTACGGGGGGTTTATCTTTTTGGCGTTTTTAGTTATCCATTGTATTTTTTTCGTTTTTGTTGCCATATCGACTGTTATTGGTGACAGAGTATAATAAAGATATCGTTTTAACTCCTGACAGTGTATTAATCGATATTTTTACGCAAGAAAGAACTGTGTGTCCGATAATGATGTTGGCTAGTTTACTTTGCTGGACTTAATGTACCTTGACTTATGATTATTCGTGTTATTTCTGGATGCATTTTCTGTTGTTATTGGACGATCATCTAACTTTCGTGATGTGCCTTTGTCGGGAATCAAGCAAATCAACTTATGTCCATTCCATTTCGTTTTGTTTTAACAAAGTAGAAATGTAAATTTGCATGCATATTCGCGTTAAGTTTGTTGTATTAAAGTCATTGCGTGCATTCTTTACAACATTAATGTTCTGTCGATTTTCAGGCTTAAGCTGTTTTCTTGATTGCACGCGGCTAAAAACCTTATGTATTAAGTAATGAATGCAAAGATATGAGCAATTTTACAATTTTTTACTTGAAAGGTACCTCCTTAATCATGTATTCAATATTAACTAGATTACTTTCGCTTAACTTTATAAACTTTAAAACCCAGCACATTGGAGATATGTACTATCTTTGATAATTATCCGTTGTTGTAATCGCATAAAAGCATTTTTAAAAAGATTTGTACAAGCTTTCATTTAGTTTTGTTACAAAATAATATTATCTGAATCACTTTCAATTGTAAAAGAAAAAAAAATAATAATATTTGATTATATTTTTAAAAGAATATGTAACTAGAATTTTAAAGATGGCAATGCGTATAACAGTGTACATTTTAGTGCTTTAGATTAAAAAAGATATATTAGACCAAGTACTAATATTAAATTATTTGTTTAAAATCCATTGTATTCGAACTTAAGTTTTTGATTGAAATATATTTCAAGCCTAAACTAAATACAGTGTACTGGAAATGCTAATGCTGTTTAATCTGTTATATTTTAAATGAACTTAATCATCATTGCTAACAATTAAATTTAGATTATACTTTTTTTTATTATTAAAAATATGCTGACATATTACAAACCTATAAGCAAATTCCCAATCTTTCACTTCCTATCGCTTATATAAGTTTTATCCCGGTTAGTTGGATTTAACATATTCAGTCGCAAAAGTTGCACGAAAGCTAGCACTGTAATATCTTATAAAGTACTAAGTAGTAACAATTAAAAGAAGAAATGCCTTTCTGGAGTGTATTTCAATGCTTGCTGCGGCAAGCGTAATATCGAAAGAAAAAAAAAATCACGACAAAATACCACAAGAAGGCCTGACAAGACCTTCAATCAAAAAGGCAGGTTTCTTAGTTTCTACAAGTCCAGCAATAGTGTAGTAATATTTTATGCGATTAAATATATATCTAAAGATTATATTCTTACAATTGCATTAATAGAAAAATACACCTAAACTATTTATAGTGTCATGAACGAAAACTCAATAACCGTCTTTTTCTCTTTACACAGTGTGAAAGAAGTTTCCTAAACAATAAGTTTTTATTGGTTTCGTTCTCATGTCCCTTTCAGCATTTGATCTTTTCTCATGAATTGGATAGATTAGGAAAGCAAAAAGAACAATACAACTCTAAGATTTTCGACACTTCTTTGGAAATATCAGATGAACCTCTTCGTGATCTTGAAGGATGAAATAAGATGAACTTGATAGCATCCGTATAATACCAAATTGTTATTGGCCGGAGAGTGGAACATTATAAACGTTTGGACAATCAGATAAGACTCTTTTCCTCAACAAAATCTTCTCTATTTTTTTAATCTCCAGGTCTTTTTAGATTTTTTTTTTTTTGCGTGGATCTGTAGATATCGTTATAAAGTTTCATTGCCGCGAACAAATCAACGCTGTTTCACTAAAAAATCGATTCAATTTTTATTCTTTTCTTCGGAGGAAGATAAAGTTTCTTTCTGAAGAAAAATATAAAAAAAAAGTTAAGCTCTTTGGCTCTGTATCAAACATCTAACAGAAACTTTGCTTCTTTTCATTTTGTTTTAAACTATCAGTTCCATTGTAGAATCAAGATAGTTGTTTATTTATTGTTTTTACCCGATGGAACGCGTACGGTTGATTGGAAATCAAAACGGTTAAGATTGAAAGTGATTTTGGTCTTCGCTTTGTACATTTAAACGAACAATTGTTGTAATTCACTCTCGAGTGAGTCTTCGGAAGCTGCTGTATTATTTTTTAAACTCGGATAATTTATAGTTTACTGAACACATATGTTCATAGTATGATATAGAAACTGTTATAATAACTCGCAAGAAGGTTTTTTTTAATCCAATTTTATTTCATTTTTCGATTCCTTCTCATTGGTTTTGTCTTAAAGTCTGTCTGCGAAGTGTTTCTAAACACGGAATCTATATCTATTAATAGCCCAAGAGTTTTAAGTTTTTACTATAACATTTGTGAAAAAGATGGTTATTTTTCTTTGTAAAAAGCCTACACGCTCATACTTTTCATAAGATCATTTGAAGGTCTTCTTTTTATATTGTTTGATACTTCTCAAGAGATATTTATGAATTACTTAAAACACGATTGTATTTAGTACATGGGAATAAACATTTTCGAAAGTAAAGATTGTGCAAAAGCTATCAATAATAAAAAAAAGACTCAGATAAGAAAACATACATTACATTTATTTGTGGTATAAATAACCTCAACAAAAAAATCAATATATTTTTAATTGTATTAGATACTCAAACTGATGACACGGCAACATTTTAAATTGAAATCGCACGAACTTAGCCAATTTCACTTTAATAAAAGCATTTTGCAATTTTAAAATTTTGTATTTGACAATATAAACGTTTTTTACTCAAGATTATTCATGTAGAATCATTGAATTTTAAATAATAATAGTCATTCAATAAAAAACAAAAACAAAAAAAATTAATTTAAGGAATTGTATTCAGTTTATTTACTTAAATATGTTTGAATATTGTTTCTTCTAATTAAAAAATTAATACATTTTATAAATTAAAATTGTAATGCTCTATATTTTTAAGAAAATGTGCGTATATTTTAATTAACTACTGTAAAAATTAAGCACAATTTCTTTTCAATAGTTTTACATACAAAACAGCATTCAGAGTTTACGACTGCTTATACTTTCCAGTAACTTAACATTTAAATCTCATAAATTTTCAATGCTATAAAACAGTACTTCTTCCTCCATTTGTTTCTAGCCTACTAATCCTGCTAATCCTTACAAGTACATAAATCTTTTAACGAATACATATTTGAACTCTCCATAATTGATGAACATCTAAAATAGCCCTCACACATAATACATTTGGGAATAAAACAAAGATCTGAGAAAAGAAAAATAAATGTCTGACCCGTGAACTAGCACGATTCGCCGGAGTCATTTCTGAGACGAACATAAATGTAATCACGGAACTCGGAGGAAGGCTCGAAGGTTACTTTTATAGCCATTTCTCTTCTGTGCAGCAACAAATGAACTGGTGTTAGGCCTTGTTTGTCTTAAATCTTCTGCAAATGTGGTCAGGTAACTCCTATAGGACATTTAGATGGGTAGTTGGGAATGGAATGATGTATGGCCATCAATTTCGGAGTATAGATAGTGACTAAAATGTCACGACGCCTTAATTGAAATGCAGTTATCGAATATGTATAGAGCTTTTTTTTGTAGATGAATGTAATTCCTTTGTTGTTTGTTTTCACGATGAATTATTACTTTTGATTTTAAGATTCATGATTCTGTATTATAAAGAGTTTTTTTTTTTTTTTTTAATTTTTTTTTTTTTTTACATTGAATGAAAGGTTTGATTTTTTTTATTTGATACGACTAGCAATCATATAATTATAATAATTGATGAATAGCGTTTAAAGGTGTCCTTAATAAAATAAATATTGAGTACATTATACTTGAATAGATTTAAGAAACCAGATAAAGTTAAGTAAAAATAAATAATTGTAAAATGCCGCCAAATATTTAGTATAACATAAATAGTTATTCTAGATTCATGGTTCTAGAGGTTTTTTTGTTTGTTTACATTGAAGAAAAGGGTTGATTTTTCTTTTGATACAACTTAAAATAATATAATTGTACTAATTTATGAATAGCGTTTTAAGGTGATCTTATTAAAAAAAAAATAGTACGTTACACTTGAATAGATATAAAAGTATATGTAAGGTTAAGTACAAGTAAATAACTGAAATATGCCAATGATTATTGAGTATAACATTAATAGCTATAAAACTGTTATTAAAAAATACTTTTTGGTTTAAGTTAATGTCAACCTTTACAAGTTAAATTTAATGAAAATTAATAGTTATGAATGCCAAGTTGTTCCCAAATTATTCAACTTCCAAATTTTAGGACATATTTTATAAGCATTCCATTCATAGAAAACCAAAAAAGAGCATTTCAAAATGGCATCACAAATAAAATATTAAATACAGCAATATATATATATATATTTTTTTTTTTTTTTAGTTTTGGAAAAATATTTCATATTTTTTCTATTATCCAACTATGGTAAAAATGATGTCATGAAGAAGTTTAGAGCGTGTTAAATACGAGAAACACATATATAATCTCACAATCACGACTGAAAGGTTCAAAGGTTTAATGACATCTTTTCCAGTCCGGTTTCATGCCTATTATCACGCCGATGACTTTATGGTCATACATCCCACTGCCGCGCATGTTGTCTTAAAAAAACACTCCATTGAGACGGCAGTTCCAAAACACAGTCGTAACTCTTTCAACACCTGTCACGCATCCCCCTTTATGCCCCAAATTAATTGCCTTCGACTACAAAAACCGAAAACGTGAGTGTGCTCGATACTCGAATGTCCAAGCAAATGAGAGAATACATGACCACTTTCCATTTGTCGCCAAACCATGCAGTTTTCCACGACCAGAAATGAAAGAAATAAAGAAAAAATCGTGACTGGATTTCTTAAAAAAATGGTAGCTTCGCGTGCGTCGTCGTTAATCTTATTATAGAGAGGGTTAGTCACGCGATTTTCAAATACATCGTCACTTTCTCGCAGCGGAAGCGCACGGGCTTGTGGTTCCATTTAGTGCTTTTATCAAATATTTTGTCATGTGCAATAGTAAGGTGTAGGTACTGTGCTTTCCTGCACATTCCGTGAAAGGATTCCCTAAGCGTATTATGCAGTGGGCTCTTAGATTTGACACGGTGTTCACACGAATCGGAAGCTATCTATGGTGGTTTGCTAGTTTAGAGTGGCCGCCTAGTTGAGCGATTTTAATCTGAGAGGGGGGGGGGGGGGGTCGAACAACTTATGATGTGCAGAATTGATTTAAAAAGGAAAAACTTACTATTAAATCGTATTTGCTTCGATTACTTTTTTTTACCTATTTTTTGAATATTGGAAGTTTTAATATAGGGTTTCTTTTTAAAAAGAAGTGGTGCATTTTGTCAAAATATCGAAAAACACTTATTTGCTAAGATTTTGTAACTTTCATTTTCTACAATATTTCATGACAATTTAGAAAAACGGATTAAACACTCCAGCTTAGAGAAATAAGAATTTTTGATTTTTTTAATATTTTAAATAATTCTCTTTTTGACATTATTAATACCAGCAAGCACGAACATGAAATAACATTTTTCTTTACAGATTTGCAGCAATAATATATTTTGAAATTGTTCAGCAGTTGAAATTGGATCGTTTTATTTCATTATTGACTAAGATTATTAATATACTACACAATAAGGAATTTATTCATTAGAATTCATTTAATCGAGACGTTATTACAACGATTATGTTTCGGGTTATATATCTGCAATTTATAACTGAAAATTGTGAACTATTAGCAACAAAAGAGCTCTGTATAATGGCTACCAAAAGACATTTAGCTTTTACTATAACTGAACACATTTTCAATTATATCACAGCTTAAACGACTTACAATGGGAATATCTCAACGCTTAGGAAGTAATAATTTTTCGTTAATACTCTAATATAATTACTTCGTAAGTAAGGTATTGTAGTTAAACTAATTGCTTACAAAATAACAAAAATAATGAATTTAACAAATTGGTTGTTGCGAAACAATACATAAAAAAGAAATGTTCAAAGCATGAACAAAAATAATAGCAAGATCTTAACCATAAAACATTTTAAACCGTTATAGGAATTAATGGATTTCAACTACTATTAACTTTTTGATAAATGACTCTAGGTAGTTAAAAAGTATTTTTCTAAAATAAAGACAAAAATAAACTTACATTTCACAGGTTTCAGTGCTTTCACAAAATTAAGTTTGTTACACTAATGCATTTCGATTCCGAAGAAGATACCCCACATAAGCTGTGGTAATATGTATAATTCCTTACTTTATAAATTGCAAAAAAGTATACAAAATGTATGGTTGGTGAAAAAAAATAATAAAATCGGCCGAAAGAATCAAGCTTATTCCCTTTTCAAAGTCGCAATTCAATTCAATGCTGAAAAAAATTAGATGTAAATCTCTTATTTTAGAAAAAAATCCATTTTAATTCCTTTTTCATAAAAAAAAAAGTCTAAAGTCGGTTTAGCAACAGAGTTCTTTTCTTTGCAATCTTATTCGGATTTATCGGATTATTCTTCAATTTTAAATTGATTTTTTTCGCTTCCTAAACTCGCATTCTATTCTTTTCCCATTAAAACGAGAAGGTCGGGCCCTTAGAATCGATATCAAAAACGTAAAAGCCACCTTCTGGGGTTTCTGTTTAGAAAAGCCATTAAAAATCTTCAAAACCATCAGAGCCTGCAGGTTTTCTTTGTGAAGAATAAAGAAAGAGCAATAAAAAGGTAAAATAAAATGACACGAAGGGTTTCCTAAAAGGGAACTTAAGTTTTTCAAAAAATTCAATTTACATGCATCTAATACCATAAGTTTTGGAGAATTTTTAATTCACTCTCACAGAACTTCGTTAAGGGTGTTTTACGAGAACGTCTTGTTTCAGAAAGCATTATCCAATAAACCATAGAGGAAAAATCGGAGATTCTAATGGAGGTGCAAAACTAAAATACCGGTGTTTAAGAATGATAATGTTTGCGTTTATATATAATTAAGTTTCCTTTCGTAGGAAAGTTTTCAAGGGAATTTCGAGAAGCAAATCATTAAGGAACGCACATACGTTAAACGTTTATAAATGCATTACTCAGGGTAATGTTCTTCGTTTACTTGGAAAAGTCAGTATTTAAGAAAATATATTTTAGAGAGCTCAATTTAATTCTCCTGAACTAAAAGAAAGTAGAACACAAATATACAAAATGTATTGATAAAATGGAAATGACATGTATTCATTAGGAAAAATACATACTTTTCCCATTACTACAAATGTACAAGTTAGTTTGTACATGAAAAAAATGCATTAAAATTATTTTTTCTTAAATAGTTTTTAGTTTCAGAATTTTTAATAATTACTTTTCTTGATTCAATACTAAATTTGCTTGACATAAAGTCACAGTCGAGATTGATTTTCGGATATTTTAGGTATTTTTTCCTATTCAAGAATATTTGACAATGAATCAATGAAACAAGTGTAAAGTTCATTATAACCAATATTTTACAATCTTACCTGTTATAACCCATTTATAATTATAATTTTAAACCTCAAACATTAAAAAAGTTTATTCATTTTTATTCATTAACATGTACTGGCTAACCTATCTATACATTAACTTATCAGATAAAATCTGTTATTACTAAAAAGCTGGACTATTTTCTTTTTGTAGGAACTCATATTTTTCTTAATACTTATTAATGTCATCGGTGACTGATTGACCTATCACCATATATCACTTCATTATTAGTTAAGTATAGTTTTAGCTTTTTACTACTTAATTAATGTAATAGTTAGATCAGTTGACACATGAATGAAGGTTTGTTTTTAATCACCATCATAATGCGTTCTGCAGCCATTTGGTTCTTTAGTTCTAGCGGAAGGCTCAGTTCCGGAACACTAAAACCCTAATGGCCCCCTACGATGGTTAACTTTCTCTCGCTTCGGAAACCGAGGATTATTTTGTCGTGTCATAGCTCGTGTTTTTGTCTTATTGCTCGATTCTTTGACGATATTAATCCCCAAGTAAGTTTTCGCGGATTATTAAACAGCGTCCGTCGCCTTGCAGCTAAAATGGAGGACATTATTTTTCAGAAATATACTGGGTGATATGGCAACGGCCGATTCGGTGCCATGTTTATTAAGCGAGACAAATTAGAACGATATTTTAAGGGGTACTTTGTTATGCGGGTAGCATATATATAATACGAAGGGATAAGAAGATTTTACGCTTTCTGCGTTATTAACCCGTATTATTAAAGACATTTTTAACCTTAATTATGTCTTCGTTAATTTAGTGTAATGTGAACTGTTTTTCTTTTGCTTAATGGATGCACATTGAGTTCAATGTTTTCAATTTTGGCTTGCTATTAATCTTACTTAAGTCTTTGCGAGCAGTAACAGTTCTAATAGGTTTTAAATATTAATTTTTTTATATCTTGCTTTTTCGACTACTTTATAATTGTTTTTAATTTTGACAAATGTGTTATGTCAAACGACAGCACGTTCTGCTTATTAACCGAAAATTGACAAACATTACCTCTAATTATACAAGATATCGTTACTAATTTCCAGGACTGATCTAATTACTTCGTAAAATATTATGTGAATTACATACCCATTTAATATGTTTTCAAATAGTCTCCATCTACGGTCATGCCTTACTTGTTAATGTACAGTCTGTAATCATCTGTAAAAATTTCGGAAAGAACTTTTAAATTCCACGTCCGGAATGCTCCTCAATTCTGATACCATGTTTTTCATGATATCTTTGACATTCTCACACCTTTCTATCTTCATCAAATTTCTCAGTTTCAGAAACAAGGAAAAGTGAGCGGGTGCTAAGTCTGGAAATCGCGGAGGTTGATACATTTCCGCGACCTCTTTCAGGGTAAGAACCGCTTCACAGACAACGCAATGTGGAACTGGACATTTTCGTTCAAAAGAAATCATCTCTCATTCTATCAAAAACAATCAGCGAGTTCTTTGTCTAATTCGGCCAAGAACTTCTGCATAAAACTGCATTGTGACAGTCTTACTAGGTGGAACAAATTCATGGTTAATAAGCAAGGTTTAAGGATATCGAAGACATTTAAAAAAAAAAAAAAAAAAAAAAAAAAAAAACACGTAACATCAGACTTGAAGAGAATTCCGAAAGAGGACTTTAAATGTTGTTCCGAAACTTTTATGGCCAAACACACAAGTGCATTACGGTAGATGAAGATTACTTCGAAACATATTAAATGGATATATACTTCACACGATATTTTCTGGAGTTAATAGATCTGTCCTGGAAATAAATAGCCAAATCTTGTATATGTTTTGAATGCAATTCAACTTCAACTACCTCTTAAATTACATGTATTGCTTGAGAAATCATGTACTCTTTATCTTAACACCTCTTGTTAAGATAAAGGATACCGTTCCATTGGACTTTTAAAAGTTTGATTCAGGCATGAAAATAAACCCGTTCGACAGAAAAAACTTAAAAAAATTATTAAAAACTTTCCTCAAATTACAATTTTACTCTTCATTCTTCTCAGGATTTAATAATTTCTTCCCAACTGTACCTAACAAGTATTTCTTCAAAAATCTATCGCTGAGATTCCTACTGATCGGACAGGTTGAGGTATATATTGAGCTGGGCAATATTCACATTCTTTGAGATGGTTAATTGAAAATTTTATCTGAAATCAAAATGTGGTGAAAATTTTAAGCATAAATTATTTCTAAAACAGATATTCATATCTGGTATGCTATTGCCTAACAATTGTCTAGTTTTGTTTCAATTAATAACATTTAAGTATGCGATAAATATATATTCCTTATTTTCTCACTAAGTTCTCTCTTTAGTTATTGTTTGTACTTTTAACAAATGTATATTTGCTAACAATTGTCTTTTAAATTTTTAGATACTACGATGATTTACTCATGGTCCATAAGTTTGCTACTAGCCTGCTATATTGTTGCAATATCCCCATTAGGTAAGTTACTTTCATTAAGATTTGGCAAGGTATAATCCATTGAATAAAGTTTTTTTTTTTTTTTTTTAATAATTTTTCACACCATATATTTTGACGCATGATGTTAATAATAAAATAAAAACATTCTTTGAAACTATTAATATGAAAAATACGAAAGGAAATATTATCACTCATTCAGAGGGGAAAAAAAAAAAAAAAAAAAACTAGTAAAATGAAATATTTCAATTTCAAGATTTTGCAATTTTGAGGTCATGGCATATTTTTGTGTCATAATTTTACTTTTAGCATAGATTTACAGTTAAGATTTTAAAGAATACAATTTAATTTCAAACGAGCTTTAATTGTGTTTACGGAAAATTAAGTTCTTCAATTTTATGTGTCTTTTTTCCAAATGAGCTATGCCGAATGACAAATTTGAATTATCTATTAATAACTTTCATAGTGAATCCCAGTAATTATTATTAAATTTTAATTGATCCGCTATTGATTTAACTTCTGATTCTGAGTAATTATTTAATACAAAGTATATCTAGAAAAAGTTTTTATGTGTACATATTCGCATCAGATACGCCAAACTTTCAACAATGACATACTGAAAACAAAATATTTACCCCAAAACATACATCACAATAAGTCATAGTTTCTTTGTTACAAAATGCTCAAGAAGGTATATAATAGATTCCTCTCCCACCCTTGCAATAAAACCCACGTGCAATAAACGCTTGGTAAAAGATATCCAGACCCAATAGGCATCGCTCTCAACAAGGTATTACCAAGCCCCACCGTTCTCTCTTTTCGCCTTCGGGGCCATAAAACCCCGCAGCAGAATCTGTAAAACAAACTATCAGGCAACGCCTTAGGGGGTCTGCTGCCAGATACGTGATTGCTAAAGACAAAAGAAAAAGGCCCTTCTTCTGGCGTCACCTTTTCCTAATGCTCCTGATTGAATTTGGTTCGGGGGGTTCCCTACTCTCGTTATCCAGGAGTAAAGAAGTAACTCTGATCAAATGAGAGAAAGCTCGGGTTTGAGATTAAGGGGGCTGGATTGGTGGGAGGAGTTCTGCGTCCCAGGTAACTGCGAATTTTTTGTCTATTTGTAGAAAGAAAACCTTAACATGATTCTGGTTCTTGTCGCCAGATTGGATTTTATTATGTTAGAAGTCGCACAGATTGCCTCAGTGAGAGGTTGTGACTTGGATGAAACCCAAATCTCCACATTATACCATTCTTAAAAAATAATTAGCATTTGTAAGTTTATATTACTCGGTCATGTAAAATTATAAATGTGAACCACTTCATTTTTAAATGCATGACTTATTTTTTGAAAAAGGGTGGATGTTGGAAATTGTCTCAATGAAATATTCCCCTGATTTTTAAATATGATACTATTTAAAAATTAGGAGTGTGAAACATCGGACAACTTTCAGTTACATTTTAATACTGGTCAGTGCATTTACAATTTATATGGAATGGTGTAATTTACAATTTTCATTTTCGTATTTTCAATAATAATAATAATAATAATAGTAATGAAAAAAAAAAAAAAAAAAAAAATTGGTGATATTTTTGGCGATAATTATAAGATTATTCCTCTTGGTGTATGTGAAATTGTGGGAGAACTGTCCAAAAATTGTTCCTTTAACTTTTTATGCATTCGCCAAACTGTTATGGAAATTTGTTTAGATGGGGTGGCGGTAAATTTTTAGATCACTTTCCAAAATATTTTACAAGTATATTAAAGGCCTTGTAACTTGGGCTTTTAAAATCTTTTTAACAATTTTGATGAGAATTCTTAGATGTTGTTTAGCAATTATTGATGCGTTTCAAAGGCAGCGCTGTTTTGACGAAAATCTTCCCATGGCCATCACTGACCGTATACAAGAGTTCAACATCATTGGTCAATCAGTTGGGAAGTTATGCAGACCACAGGCAATTTTTATACCAAATTTGGAAACTCAGGATGTTCTCAATCATGAACAAATCTAAACAAAAATTTGAAGAGCGCAATACTTTCATTACCTATTACTCTATATTACATAAAGGATAATCGAAAGGAATAAAGTCCGAATGTAATATTCGTTTGCTGCAATTGGTTTAATACATCTTCGAAAATATTTGAGGAGAGTTTGATCGTCAAAATCTCACTGAACGAAAGTTCTTTTTTTCCTAATTAAAAAAAAAAAAAAAAAAGGAAAAAAAAAAAAAAAAAATTGAGCCTCAATTTGATGTTTCGTTTTCAATTTTAATGGCCAATATGAGAAAACAGTTATCTTGGATATGGAAGAAAAATTAAAAAACAACTACAGACAAATGCCTAAAATTTTTAATATATATATATTTTTTTTCAAATATATTACACACTTTAAAAGTAAAATTGTTTTTCATATTTTAAAAATTAAAAAAATTATACAGTTTTTTTGTCACCAGAAACCAAAATTTTTTGGGAATTCTATAGAACACAGGAGGATATTGTTTTTTCTTTTTAGAGAAAAAAAGTTAAAAATTATACTAATACAAAATGAGCCAAAAGCTCCAATAAGTACGGGTATTTATTTTAATTTGAAAAATATGTGCATAACTCAGACGATTTTTCTTAAATAATGGGATTTCAAACATGGGAAAGATAGCCAGATGTCCTAAATTCCGATTTCCCTTAATTATTTAATATAAAATTAATATCACACTCCGTCGTTAGTCTTAAGTTTCTCTAATGTATACTTTAAACTGCTTATTTTGAATAAAAGTATTTTTTTTTTAAATAAAAAGCTGATGTTTGTAGGATTTATAGTTATGTTACTAAATAATTTACTGAACTGATGCAGTGTAGTGAATTTTTACAAACATTACGGTTTGCTTTCCTTCTTTTTTGTAAACATTTATCGGTATTTATTGTTCTAAATGCCATTTTCTTTGGTATTATGAAGACTTTTGTCAATGCATTATTCGAAATTAAGAACTCTACGTCTAAGAAAGGAATCGTTTAAGATAATTGATTTTAGAAAATAAACATGGCTTGATATATATACAGTTCGAGATCAGAAACGTATAATGTCTTGTTTATTCAAAAGTCCATTTCAAGAAATGTTTTGGAAATGTATCCTTTGCTGAAGTATATTTTATCTCTGTGTAACAATACGATATTTTATTTCCTGCCTATTTGTTCCTACATATAACTAAATTAGGCGTGAAGATGAAGAAACAGTGGTTTGCCTATCTCGTTCAAATATTTTTATACGTTCCATTTCAGTAGATTTAAAATAGTCAACATGCTAAACGTGTTTTTGTATGTCCAAATATATTTTTGTTTTATTGTAAAACACTATATAGTGCTTAATGCTCAGATAGATTTACGGTCTAAATTGTTTTTCTTAAAATGTTAAAAGTTTTCTTTCCTTTTAGTTTACTTAGTACAAAGTTCACTTAGTGCAATGAACTTAAAATCATTCCTAAATTAACTCATCAACGGAAATCACTATAGTATAACTGTTCATGTAATGTTTTTATGTTGAAATAAAAAATTCATTCTTTCCAATGCTAATAGTTTATTTTCCCTTTAGTTTGCTCAGTACAAAGTTCCCTTAGTGCAATGAACTTAAAATTACTTCTAAATCAGCTCATCAAATCAGAACACTATAGTTCAAGTATTGATTTAATGTTGAAAACAACACTGCAAAGCAGTTCTCTTCCCCTTTTCTGAAAGCAATAGAAATTCCAAACCACTTCCACCTCCAAGTTACCCCACATTTCCGGAAAATAATGAGGGTCCCAAAGAACTCGTGTTCAGGAGCTGAAACAACCACAAAATAAGTAAAAAGAAAACCCCAAAAGAATCGTATGTGTTTCCGGATTCGATCTCTTATTCTTTCTTTCTGGGGGGTGGTAAGTGAGACGCACCGTGGCGGATTCAATTAGAAAGTTAATCTATTCCTTCCAGAAGTTCGAATGCAATTCTTCTCTCTTCTTTTTATTCTTGCCTTTTGTCTTTCCTACCGACCAAAGTTCGGACTCTCTCTCTCCCGGTATCACGTCTTAATCAGGGTGCAGGATAACTTCCTTAAATCTGGGAAACTGAGTTAGGGTTTGGTCCTTTGTGGCGAAAGGAAAAATAAAATAAATGAGATTCGGCAGTTGAGGTATTGAAATGGGATTTTGCATCGTATTTGATTTTTGTGAAGATAAGTGGCATTTGCGAAAATTATAATTAAAGAGAGTATCTTTAGAGAAAATACGATATTTTGAGTGTGGATTTCTACTGAAGGTGAGATTTTAATTTACAAAATCTGTATAGTAAGCAGGATTGCCTATTTCGACTCTCACTTTTAAATTGACATTTTTAAATACGTGAATGAAACTTGCCCAATTTAAAAATTCAACAAATTGGATTTTGACAGTCATTATTATTAAAATTCTGTATCTGCGCAATGGGGTTTCTACTGCAATACATCAGCTCCAGATACTAAGCACGTTATTTTTGGCGAAATTTAATGACTGAAATATATCCTGTTAGATGGGAAGGGGACAATATCTAATAGCACAAATTTGACTTATTTGAAGTTTTTTGGTATAGTATATATGGAAATAACACTTGTGACCGAATACCCAAGTTTTAATCCAATATCGCTATTTGCTGCCAAGACAAGAATTTCCTTAACTTATTATGGAAGCGAAGTAGAATTTCCAGCACATCCGTTTGATCGATACCGGTTGAATTTGATATAATCCTGCTTATCAAGACCTTCGAAATGATGTATGACAATTGTAGCACTTAGGTATGGATAGGGGATGGTTGATTTAGTAAATTGATGTTATTTTGTGCCATTGACTAAAAAAAAAATGACACCATCAGACGATATACACAGTTCAAAAGAATTTTGAATAAACTGTTATCAAAGACGCTTGTTAACTTATACGAATAGATACCTAAAATATATTTTCTTTTGTAGTTGGCTTTAAAGTTGAATGACGTCAACAGACGATATTGGCTGCTAAAAATTTAACGAAAGCATTTTACCTATGGCTATTAATAACCTAGGACTTAGGTAACCAATTAATATAGTTTTTAACCCGTACATGTTGACTGTTGAGTTAGGACGCGATCTGTTTTATGCACCACATTAAAAAAAATACACAATTAAGTTCACTTATACTATTACCAAACGATATACAACATTATAAGGGGGAGAGGAGCAAAAGAAGAACAAATGTATAAGTTTATTAAAGAAACCCATATGTTTGACATACAACTAATATTCTTCGTGCGAGGTGACAAAACCCCCTGTGCCTGTAATAAGATGAAATGCGCATGACGGAAGGTTAACACGGACTATTGAAATGTCTGACCCATAGACTTATAATAAACACAATAGACTGCGCTCTCCCTCTTCAATTATACAACGAGGCTGAAGCCAAAATAAAACATATAACCAGGGAGTTTTTGAGAGCAGGGTTGCAGAGTTGGCAATTTTCGCCTCCTTTTGGCGTTATCCTAGTTACATAAAGGAATAATTTTATGACGTAGTTAACTTGTGTGTTAAATTGTTGGTTGATTGTATTCTTCTGGAATAATAGGTATAACTTTTCCGATCACTTGTACTTTGAAAAGGCTTGTGCAGTTTTACTTGGTTTCTTTGATAAAATTTCACAACTTCAAACTAATTGTAAATAAACTACGCTTTTCAGTTTTAATTATTAATAATTATAAAAACCTTTTGAAGATTTAGAATTTAGTAAGGTTTACTTATTGTAATATTTTTTGGCACTTTTACACTTTGATCGTTGTATTCACAAATAGAGAATCTAAATGTTGTAAATTTACCAAGCATAATATTACATATGCAAACAAAATTCTTCCATCATTGTATTAAACAAATACTTCAATTAATAGTAATTATACACAAAAGCAAATATTGTAGAATTACGAAGAATAATATTATATATGTAAGTAATACATATCCTTTTATCTTTTTATTAAAAAAAAATAATGGCATCTTCATAATAGTACAAGAAATAGCTCGGCCAAGTACAAGAAATGAAATCCAGGCACGGTGTGTACTTTAAGGGACATGGTACCCAAAAAATGATGAAAATGTCAATTTTTCAATTTTCATCCCATAATGTGGAGAATATACTTCTGAATAGCTGTGCAAAAATTTATACTTGTACCTTTGATAGATAAAAAATTAAATTGTATTTTCTAAACCATTTCAAACAGTCAAAGCTGAAAAAGAAATCTTTAACACTGTTTTTCTCGGTTCGTTATTTTTCAGTTTGCGTGTTGTTTAAATCCCTAAGGCTTTTTTCTAAATTTAGTTAGAATTGGGAAATTTTTATAGCGTATTTATATACATCTGATAAACAAAAGTTAGTATGGAATAAGGTGTGCTATGTTTATTTATTTATTTTTTTTTTTTTTGGTTAAAAAGTTGAAAACTTGAAAAAAATCGTCGTTTTCCTGCTGTTTTTAGTGTAAAAGCATAAAAAACTTGTTCTTGCTTCTTCAAATCCATATGAACTATTGTTAACAATTATAATACGAAAAATTTCATGGATAAATACTTAAAATTGTGTTGGTCGATAAAAGTTTAAAAATTTAAAAAAAAAAATTGAATTAATCAAAAATTATACATCCAAAATATTTTTGTAGGTTAAATTATGTGTACTTAACATCAACACAATGTAAAACCACAATAGTTTAAATTGTAGTGGTGCAATTTTCGAAAATAATTTTATGGGTACCATACCCCTTAATTAGATTCTTAGCACATCAGAATCCCAGAAGGCAAACAAATTTTAAAATTTTAAACTGAAACACATTAGTAAAAAATAGATAAAAGACACTCGTAAAATAAATTGAGTGTTTTTTTTTGGGGGGGGGGGGGGGCGGGGGGAGGAGAGAGTTTGGCAGCTACATTACTGGTAATTTAGTGCTGTGTGTTTTTTAATTATTGTGAAACGAATTTAATTATCGTCTAAGAAATAATTTTAAACTTCTATAAATTCTAATTCTAGAAGTCCTACAATAAGTCTATTTACCAATTTTCGGCTCGATTGAATGAAGGCAAGTGGGTTAATTATTCCTTCCAAGTGGTAATGTAGTAGCGTGTGTAAAAGAAGACTTTTAGTGACTTACCCCAAAATTTGATAGAATGTCTTGTCTTCGACAAAGCCTATCTGCCAAGTTTCAGTTCTATTGGATGACAGCAAATAGGTTAATTAGCCTTCCGTAGATTTGCCCGCTACAAACAAACCTACACAAAAAATTGAAGTTAATAAAAAAATCTATTTTAACCTAGATAAATAACTTGTACTTCACGTGTACGATGTAAAGAAAAATTGATTTTTCTGATAATTTTAAAGGAAATATAGTAATATATAGTAATTATAACTCAAACAGAAAAAGAAACTTAAATAGTAATGTTTTATTACACGAAATATTCTATATTCACCCAATATTCTTGTTATGTTAAAGCCAAAAAACCCGCAAGTTTCATTTTAAAAAATCACGAGGTATTCCGATATGAAAGTATCAAAACAATATTAAAAACGTTCTTAATCATCAGTTTTGAAGATTCAGATTATTTATTAATGGATAAAAAAAAAAAAAAAAAAGATTAAGCATAGTGATCATGACCTTGTTAAACGTTAAAATGTATTTCTTTTTGATTCGCGCCAAACTTCGCCAATCTGACCACTGCGCGGAATTTGCTATTCATACTTAAAAGTGAAATTAAAATCCTTAAATAACAATAATTTCTTCAAGTGCAGCTATAATCTTGGTCTGTTTTTCTATTTCAATATTAACTGCAATTTTCAGAAGTTAATTGCAAAATAAAATCCGTAATAAACCAATTAAAGCTAGCTTTTTGAGAATGCGAAACAAAAACATATTTATGAGTGTACTGTAAAACCTTAACTATATAGAAAATTTCAAAAATAGCACTTATTTTTGAAAGGTTATTGAGCCTCCTTTCTGGAACTTTTACAACCAACTCTTTACAACCAAATGCAGAACAATATTTAACAATTTTTCTTGGATTCACGTACTTTCCATCAGATGCATTTCGGCGTTTTCCACGGGAATGAGTGGGGATTTTTCTTCTTCTTCGTTCTCCTTCGTCTATCAGTCACATGGTTTTAATTTGGTTACACGAGGTTACTCTAAACATGCGGTCTAGACAGTATTATAAGTCTATGGTCTGACCACGCGTTTAAGGTTGAATTGTATTGGTAACCACACATTTCTAATAGTAGTCTATGAGGTCGTCATGAATATATAAACGCGAACAAATTTTACGAATTTGATAACATATGAATTTAATAACTCTTTTTGAATATAATATCAGTTATCAATACTGAAATAATTTAAATTCATTGATTACTAAATTCAAATCAATTGTAAATTATTCAATTTCTGTAAAAGTTTTAGAATTTTTGAAAATTGTTTAGGAATCAAACCGATCGATGGTTCAACTAAAACATCCTGGAAAAAGTTTAGAATAACTTCAGTGTTGAAAATTCTTAATCGAGTTTTATAACATTTCTCAGTAAAACAGTCAGTTTTAAACCTTATTATGGTAATATTTCTTATAAATAGATTAACATAATTACTAGGGTGCGTCTTATTTTCGAAGGTGTTAATTTTTTAAGGGACACCTTCTCATTTTGTTCCATTTGATGAGAAAAAAATGTCAATTTTTTTATTAAATTCATATGATATTTAGAGGTTGCTACCAGTTTTGCAAAATCTGACAAATTTAGCATTACTCAAGCATTGGTTAAAATGTGTTTCATGTATTTACTAGAATATTTCATTGTTCAGCCATTAATTATTGAATCAGTATATATATTAGGCTTCAAGTGGCTTATATTAATTTCAGTCTAAGTAATTCATATCAATTTAGTAGCAATATATTAATTTTAACTACAGAACTAAAATTTGAAAAAGTACTAAAGTTAATATTTTAAAAATATTTCTTTAATTGATGGGCTTTAACAATCATTGCTTTAATTTTTTCTTCTCTTTATTTATAATTGCCGATATTGTTTTTGTAACTAAAAAACTACTTTCTTTACTTTCTTCTGATGCAACTGCATGTAGTTTTTCTTTACTTACGAATGATTTTAATCAGCTGCTGTTCATTGAAACTGGTGTCATACTGATATATTTTAATTTTTCTCACTATTTGTGAGACTAGTTTGAATTATCTACAAGTTTTCTAAATCATCAATTTCATCATGGCAACAACTTCATTATCTTTAATTACAAAATGGCTCATTGGCCATCATCATCAGTGAATCATAGAAAACGTCCATCCAAAATCGAAACCATGTCTCTTTCTTTTCATTTGCAGCATATTTTGAAGCAAAACATTAAAAATGCTTGTCATTCAACAGTTATACACGTCATGGAAGTGTGGGCTAAAGACCGAATACCAACGAAATTAAAACAACGTGTAGTTGATAAATATAATTATTTTTCGTGATTGGGCCAACTGGAAGAATTTAAGTAGTTTGTACAGGTACATCAGAGTTTGGGCTTTGGGCAAAAAATTCCGTGACTTTTCAATGACCACAATTTTTAAAAAAAAATCACGATTTCGCAATTTTGTTTCATTACTAACATTTCCTAATAAAATATAGTGTGTAGGTACATTGCACACTATATATCTTTGTAATAAGTTTATTAATGATTATATGTAATAGAAAAGTCGAAAATGGAGATTCCAAACGATTCCTTTCTCATCAAAAGGAATCGTTTGAAAGGGTGTCCAGTTAAAAATGTACAAATTAATTTTTTAGTAGCATATAAGACGCACCCTAATGATTACTATTGCGAAAATTTGCTTCAATGAACTATTTTACGTAGTTTACTACGTTCAATGTTATTCTACAATCCCACAAATCTTGAATAAGTAAACTTCAAGTTAGACAAGTTCATTTGGCAATCAACGAAATGTTTAGTCGTACTAATCTCTCTGTCTGTTTACTTTTAAAAAAGACTGCGGATTACCTACTTGGACTCGATCTTTACCAAGCTAAGCGAGCATTTTTTCTCTTTATAGTATGTCCAGAAAATAAGAGTAGCAATTTATTTAATTTTTTTACGTTTTTTCTTTAAAACCGGAACTTACTGTGTTATCGCCTTCTGATGTCAATTTTTGAAACAGAAAAAATGACTAAAAGTCCCGTTATCTTTTAAAAACCGTCTTGTTCACTTTGCTTTGGAGTACTTTCAAGTTTCTATATTTTCGTTCCGTATTGGTCTGATATGGAGTATTAATCAAATAATGAAACAATATTTATATTCAAAATGACTTGATATCTGTAATTCAAAACCATATTTCAAAATCAATCGAATTCGAACTAAATTCCTGAACCCATGCACGTATTAAAAGCCGCAAATAGCATAAACACAACAGAAAGAAATTATTTATACTTTCAGTAGCTTCATATACAATTTAAATACTATAATATGCTTTGTTTAAATGTAAAATGAACTATTTTCATCTAGAAAACTGATAATTGTTTTCTGTTTAATAATTCATTTATAGATTTTTATCCATATATTTGATTTTTTTTTTAAATGTTCCTAAAAACAATTTAATTTCCAAACCTAGCTGTACTTTAACCAATATAATTAAAGGCGCTTTGTATCATCATATTTCAGAATTTTATTTGTTTTTTAGAGTATATTATGTTATTGTGTGCCAGTTATTTATGTTTACCATCTATGAAAATCTATAACGCAACATAAATTTTACAAGTGTATTCGTAAAATCATATTAAAATTAGAACGATCTTTTTATTTAAAAAAAAAATGCTAGTATTTTATGTAAACAGTCAATTTTTGATGTGAATCACTTAACCAAGAGCAAATGCTTAAACTAAAAACTGAGCATTTTGTACGATAGATTGACATTTATCTGGCACACTTAACAGATTATCAAGAGATAATTAGTAACGACTTTTATTTTAGTAGTGGTTTTGTTGCATTTTAAAACCGATTGGTTTTAAATACATGTACAGTCAAATGGTATTTCAAATGTTATAGAAGTTTAAAATGTTAAATATTATCTTCTAAGGTAATTTCCTAGTTTTGAAAATGACAGTCACATTTGCAATGTATACCTTCTTCATCTTCACAAAGAGCGATATAAGCACACATATCATCTTTATTTGAAAACCGAATTCAGTTCGTGTTATTTACCCCATGTTGCAACATTGTAATATAAGTAATAATCTTACCTAATAAGAAGAAGCATATACAAACAATAAAAAATGCACATTTCAATCAACGTTGGATAAAAATAGTAGTACGTGCAATGCAACTAGTTACTGTATATAAATGAACCTCTCACTTTTATCGGCCTATAAATATAGATTGGTTTCATATGATATAAAATGAGTTCCTTCTTCAAATTTCATTTTTGCTTCTTCTAAAGAAATATTTAATCATCCATGTCTTGTCTACAGAAACAAAATTACTTTTCTTGGAGTAAAATATCAAGGGGCAATTATTTAGTTGAAATAAGAAATCATAATGGTGCTTACTACCCTGGGCCTTAAGCTCAAGGGTATTATTTTCAATAGGTTAAAAGTGTGGTCCGGTGTTCGTCCCCACTTAATGTTTGGGCATGCGCCTGCTCCACTTGCTTGCATAAAAAATATGTATACTGATGTTGTTCAGTTGTATTTATATATCGATTTTTTTAATAAAATTCAAAAAAGAAAAATCAACAATAACTTTGAGAGGGGCTTAGACTTAAGGCCCAGGCTAAACTGTACATCTTCCCTAAGCTGATTATTTTTTATATGTTAGCAGAGGTTAAGGCATAGGAACTTTTTTCATTCAATTTAAATCATTCAGTCATCTTTTCTTTTCCAGTATCTTCCACATCAGGCAACTGCACCAGTGGACGAGTAACCTTTGAAAGGACTCCCGGACTGCGGCTGCCGAATGAAGAACTCGACAGATTCGGGCCTCTTGAATTCCTCACCAAGACAGCCCCGACTGCTTGCTATAGGAAATGCCTGGAGAGTGAGCACTGCGAGGGCTACTTCATGGATCATGACGATCAAAAGTGTGTGTTGTACAAAGGAGCATCCCATAATTTGCCACTCACGGGACCTTTAGAACATAGTAGCGCCTGGAGCTATCATCGAAAAATATGTCTGGGAGGTAAGCTGAATATCATGATCTTTGTACTTTTTGAATACGTGTTTTAAAGCTCTAAACTAAAAATTATTTCCAAACTGGCATTTCGTCCCATAACAAGAAACCTAAACTTAACCAACTTAAAAATAGGAATTAAAGAATATATTTTTATAGTCTGTCAAGTGTTATGTTGGTGGGGAAGTTGAAGACGCAAAGACCATACTAAGTAGTATCAATTTTATCATCTAATTATAAAGCAGGCTTGTAGATAAGCTTATTTTAATAAAATTTTGATCAGCTGTGAACTGAAGGTCCTTTATCCTCTCTGTGGAAATTGCATGTTTTTGAATCATATCCTGTTAGTGAGATGTAATACAGAAATGACCAATGCCCTGCCATCTAACAACTTAGAATTGCACTTTAAGTACAAACAATTTGGATCGTCTATCACTTTGATAGTTTCAGAGAAAGTTTGAGAGTAAAAGGATAGTAAAAATTGAACTAAAAACTAAGTTGTTCCCAGAAATTAGCCGCTTGTAAAGGTCACTGGTGACGATGCATATCAACTGTAATTTTTATTCCTTTTTAAAGATCGTCAGGTCAGCCGTACTGTTCAATAAATTATATTGGATAGAAATGCACTCTAACATGCATTTTAATTTAAGTTACTCATGTGTACTACTTGTGACATATAGTTAAATTGTTTTATATTACACTCCATTGGGTACATTTTAAACGCATCTGCCCGGGGTTACGGTACAGGGGTTAAATTTATTTTTATTCGAGATTTTGAAAATCTGGCAGGGGAACGAGTTACTGATCTAGAATATTCAAGTGTTTTCAATTTGCAGTTCTGTAAATTTATTAATTTTATTCTTTAAATTTATAGAGTAATTTGGTATCAAGTGACTTTTCGTTTATATATTCAAAGAAAATAATTATTTTAAGAGTTTATAAAATGGAAATATTGCTATCGTGGCAAGATCTGTAAATATCAAAAAATATTATTTTTTAACAATTTTTCTAATACTTTCAACTAGTGTCAAAGACAGCCATTTTACTTTTGTATCATATCAACTTTCAAGTTTGTTTTCAAACATTCATTATTTCTATTGAATGACACATTAAAAAAAAAAAAAAAAACCTTGGATAAGGAATAATTGTTTAATGATTGAATGACCTACTGAAAATATCCATTTGGATTTTTATTTTGCTTAACCATACATATTAAAAACTGGAAAGTAAAAAATGAATTTAAAGTGTGAAAATACATAAATTTAAAAGTAAATAAGGTACTTTAAAAGTAAATAAAAGTGATAATTTTTAATTACACTCTTATGCTAGTTACTTATTTGAAATGGATTGAAGTAGTTTATTGTTGGAATATTCATAATTTATTTTGAATGTAAACATATGCAGTAAGAAATGATGGTATTTTTTTTAAGAATATTAAAAAAAAAAAAAAAAAAAAAAAAAATTAGAATGTTGGCAAGCTGGTGATTACAGTGTTTATCAATTTCTATATTTGGCTGAAAAAATTGAATCTGAACATCTAAAAGTACATACCTAGTCCTTATATAAGTTTATTTCTATAATGTGATGTCGTAGATACAACTCGATATGTTTTTATGACAGAATAATTTAAGATTTATTAGATGCACGGGTGTATCTTAATCAATTTCGGTTAAAAAATCTTGGGAATCTGATTGTTAGTTAAAGGCAAGTGATTCCAAAATATGATAATGTTAAAAAAAATTCATGCTAAAAATCAATAAAAAATTATATTTAAGTCGGGAATTGTTTATATTTAAGTTGACAGTTGCTAATATTTATTTTTACAATTATTATATCAAGGAAAATTACTGCTACATTGATACTAAAAGTGATTTATATAAATATTAATGTAGTGTTAATTGCTCATAAATTAAACCATATCATATTTAGTAGTAATCCGGGTACATAAGTAAGTAACTGACGCTTATATAAGATAAGTATTGATGCTTACAGATAAAGACGACTTATAAGATAAACATGGTGGTTCGAAGTACGAGTAATAAGTGGGTGATTAAGGATGTGTTTGGAAAAAAAATAAGAGATGCTTTTTTTTTAATTGTCTCAAAGTACATTACTTTATAATACTTAATTTAGTTACATTAATCGAAGAGCATAGGTATTATACTAAATATGTGTCTTCAACGATGCATTAATTAGCATTATGTTTTTTTTTTTTTTTATTTCTTACGTTATAACCTTAAATTAACTTAACCTTAAAATAAGCAGAATCGTGGCAGGAAATTTATGTGGCACTATTTCCGTTTACAAAAGTTTGAGAAAAAGTATTTCTGACGACAATTAACCTTAATTTTATTCAATAAAATGCTTTACTGCTTAGCTATTGATTGAAAAATTCTAAATCAATTCATCGTGTAGAGTTTAATAAAAATAACATATAATTAATTTGTCAGTGTAATTACTTTCTGATACTCCAAATCGATTAAATATAGATTATCAATTGAATTCATCCACACTAAATAAGGACATAAATCTTAACAAGTTTTTTTAAATTGTTTAGAAAATTGGAATGTAATTTATTTTCAAACTTAAGCTGAAACTAGAACTTTCTATATAATTGTTTGAATTTGTTCACTTCTTCAAAACTATGATGGGTTGATTTTGATTTATTTCCAAGAATACTTATTGAACTAAAACTTAGCATACCCACACCTTGAGTATTTTATGCCAAAACTTTAGTCGATTGATTACTCAAGCTTGGCCATGTTTTAATCATGTACCCTCTGATAAACTCCGGCATCCGTATTCTTGCAACCTACCTTCTATATTATTGTTCATCTATTAAGGATTTGAAAAAACACAGACACCAAATAAATTTAAAATTGTTTCAGTTACTTTGAGATCGTTTGGTCCTTCGAAAAATGTTCAAAGACTAACTGTGATGCTTTTTTAAGTCTCGGAGATGCAAAACGAAAATAGAGTCCCAAAACATTTAGCAGTGAAATAAAACATCAACGTGAAAGTTGTTATGCTTCTAAAACCCCATCATCAGTAGTTAGAATCTTCCAATAAAAAGAAAGTTTAAGTGAAATACAGTTTACTTTATTCTGTTTAGTCTCTCTAATGGATAGTTAAGAACTAACCAGTGCCATGTGTTATTTTAATCTTTCATCCGTTTAATTTGTTTCTCAACTATAAATATTTCGAACAGGGAAGGAAATACGGAAGTGATGTTACAAGTGTTCTGTTTCCACCCTTTTAAGACATCCAAAAACTAAAATTAGAACGTACAGTTGCTAATTAACCTGGGACGATTAAACATTGTGAGTACATTAAACTATTTAGACATCACAAAACGAATCGCCATTTAAACATTCACAAGCCTTAACTTTAAGTCACAGGAGGTCACGCCAGAATCCACTTCCCGATGTCAAACCCTTTTTTGTACCCTGGCCAGCATCCAAGCATCTCTTAAGGAAGTCAAATGGGAAAGCGTGCCCTGCAGTCAGGATCTGCTCTTGAAACCAGGCAAGGAAAGCGAGGATTTTGTCTCGTGTTTATCTTCTCGGTTTCCAGAAACTCTGTTTATGTTTGAGTTGTCCGTAATGGAACTAAATGGACTAGGGGTTTGTCTTTTGTCAATAAACTGATCACACTCTTATCACATTTCCCACTCTTTCTTCCGAGACAACTTCGCTGTTTTTACTTTTGGCGGCCGTAGGGAGTAGAGTTTTCTTTTGGAATATGCCATGGTTGTTGAGTTTGAGTTGAGTTGATTTTTTTTTTCAAAAGTGTTTTGTGGTATGATGTGTGTGTGTGAGATTTTAAGGATATTATTGTTTGGGGTATTATTTACAACTTTGATTTCTTTTGCATAAATTATTTTGGTTTTGATTCTGAAGCTATAATTGAGAATATAATTATATGTTCAGAGATTTATATATTTGCGTGGCTCATTAAAAAATGTTTTATTTCTTATGGACATGTTTTATTATTACTTTTATTCACACTTTTTATACAAAACATCTATAAAAGCGCTAGGTTGGTCTCAATATATACTTAATAATATTTAATTGGGGCGAATGAGTGGCTTTAAGGGTTATAAATTGATAAAAATGAAGAAAGAAGAAAGTTTAAACATTAATTATAAAAATATTTCATGAAAAATTTTGATTTTTCGGGAGCCTTTTTTAATATATAATTATTAACAATATATCCTAGGGCAGCTTTACCAAAACAATTATTTTGGATTCTACGCTTTCATACATCGAAAGATTTGTGTAAAGAATTTTGAAGTTAAATTATAAGAAATACCAGCTGGGTTTTTTTTTTTTTTTTTTTTTTTTTTTTTTTTTTTACTGTAAAGTAATAAACATGATTGGAAAAGTAAAATACTTAAACAAAATTAATGTGTAAGTAAGAAATCTTCAAAGAATTTTTTTTTTTTTTTTTTTTTTTTTGGGATCTCATTTTGTATGCATACTAATTTGTTGCATTCAGAATTTTAAATTCATTTATATTCAATTTTGTTTAGTAATACTTAATTTGCATGAACATAAATTCATAAGTTAATTTAGTTTATTTTTTCTTTCAATTCATTTGACTTCTTTGGCGGTGCTTTTACACAATTAACTAGCCTTCCAAAATAGTACTGATTGCCTATGGAGAGTTCCTTCCAATAAATCCAATTTAGTTCAATACATACAAGTACACCAAAGAAATTAAAAGCGGGCGTTTGGCAGCAAACATTAGATTTCATATATTTTTTGGCTCACCATTTTAATTGGCGAGTTTTTTTTTTACATCAGTTGTTGTTTTTGGGAGATACAAATTATAAAAATGAAGACACAATTTTATTGATGACTTTGGTTAGATTTGTAATGTGTCCTTTTTTATGGAAACAAATTTGGGTTTATAAATGTTTTCAAGTTTTATTTTTATACAACAATTTTTTGTACCTAATCGTCATAATTTTTAACTGACACTTGCAAACTTTCTGAGAAATTTTACATAAAAATAGAATAATGTTCATAAAAATTAATTATTACTAAACCAAAGAAAAGACAATTTATTGTGTAATTAAGTATGAAACACATTTCTATATATTCAAAATAAAATTCCAAAACAAATACTTTTAGGCTGTCTTGCTTAAATTAACTTTATTTGTGTATTTTACTTTTCCACTCACGTTTATTACTTTACAGTCAAAACAGCAATTCTCAGTTTTTAATTATTGTACTCCAAAATTCGTTATACAACTCTTTCGATGTATGAAAACGTCAAAATTATTAATGCAAAATAATTATTTTTGTAAAGATGCCCTAGATGTATTGTTAGATATAATTGTTTCTAGATAAAAAAAATCACTTCATTGAAAAGTACAATACAAAATATATGTAAGTTCAACTAAGGCTTCACATTTGTTATACTTAAATTAAAACCATATTTATTAAAAAGACATATTTTCTATAAAACAATGCAAAACACTAATTTTATTTTATGTTAGATGCTTAGTTTTTTATTTTTAATAAACTGGTTAAAGTCATAAATTATTCCAAATTTTAAATCAATAACTTTATTTTCTTTACATATATCAAAACAAGTTTAATAAAATCCAAAAAATTTAATTATGTGTTTGTGAATATGCATTAAATTAAATGTCTCTAAGAAACAGCACTAAGTAATTTTATAATAACTTCAATTAAATTCATTCCATCAGTAAGTAGTAAGAGTTAATATCTCTGAAACCAATTGGGAAGTTACATATCATGTACTAATTTATGAGATTCGTATTTATTAAGATTATGAATTGTTAATTTTGAATATCCATATTATATGAAACAGGCTTACACAACCGCATTATTAAATTTATTTTACTAAAATAATTGGTAAATGTAAGGTAAAAAGTAAAAAGTTTCATGGCAAGGGTATCTAGCCAAACAAATTCTGTATTTCTTACTACCTTCCCTATGTCAGCTTCTCAAATTTACTTAAAGATAAATCCCTTTTACACCAACAACAAAATTCTATACAAGCCCCATAAGAAATTCATTCTCCCTAGCAATAGGACCAAAATCCGTTTCCTTCAAACACTTCCATCCCTACTCACATCAGCTCACCCAAAGAAGAAACTTGCACATCCCATAGAAATAAGAGAAGACATAGAAAGATAGAAAGCAAGCGAAGTTACCGAAGAGGTGACACGGAGCGTGAAAACTTGCACAAGTAAAAGTATGAAACACAAGTGTCCCCTCGAAATCTTCTTCTTGGCCGGGAGTGTTCCCATCCATGTTCTTCCTTCTTCCTTGGTGACGGAATATTTACTTTCACTCTGGGCCCGTGTTGTTTACCATGTCCTCCAAGAATTGGAAAGGGAAGAGGGGAGGATTTGACCAGCAAATATCCGCGAGGGAACCTGGATATTTTTATTACTTTACTCGGTTTTTTGGGGAGAACGCTGATTTTATTTCTGTTTTTGGTTCGAACTATATGCAATGCCTTGTCTGGTATGTTTGGTTTTGATTCCAACCAATCGTATGGTTGGGTGAGGGAGTTGTTTATGTAAATGAAGATGATTGCGGTTGCGTGATGGTAGATGTGGTTCAGTTTACAACTCAATCTCGAATTGTGTTTTTCATTTATTTATTATGACCTCAAAATGAAATTTTTTATTAAAAAACATAGTATTACTAGAGATGGTCAAGAGTGTGGCATTGGACAATTTAAATTAAAGTGGAGTAAAGTGTTAAAAATCATACGAAAAAGGGATATAGTATAAGTTTTAAATCATATATATATACAAACGCGGCAATGTTCCGTCGCCAAGTCCAATGTCAAATCGCAAACATGCAAGTGCATATTATGTTGACAGAGCTTAGGCCCATTTTCGACCCCTCACAGCTCAGCTTTTATTATTGCTAGAACCCTGGTGAGTAGATAAAAAAATAACAATATAATTGTTAACATTGAACAAGCGAACATGGTAAAAAAATTATTTAAACATCGCTGAAGTCACCAGAATTTTGTTCTTCTCCTTCTTATTCTTCTCCTTCTGGTTGTGACCAAAACTTTTGCCAGGGCTACAGCAAAACTATTTGAGGTTTTTACACCATTCTTTTTTTATTCTTCTCAGCTTGATTAGAGTAAGTGCCTTCTGTATGATTGTATGGGTAGGAGGGTCCTTACCACCCGGAAATGATCCTGATACTTGGGAATTTTAGCCAGGGCTACAGCTTAAACGCATTAATATATTCATACCATTATTTTTTTATTCCTCTCAGCTTGATTAGAGGAAGTACCTTTTGTATAAACGAATGAGTATTAGGATCTATACCCCCCCCCCAGAAATGATCCCCAATTTTGTATAAAAGCAAGTAATTTGTTTGTATTCTTTACTTACTTTGTAAAATTACTTATTTTTTCGTGTATAATTGCATGTATTTTTGCCCAAGTTATAACAGATACATATTTTTGATTATGAAATTGTTTATCTAGTTGTGGTAAGAAACATTTATTGTTAAATAAAACGAAAAGGATTTGGATTCCAAACCTAAATCTATCTACAATATTTAATCATGATATTAATTGTCACTCTTAATACAAAAAGTAGTATGTGAATCTAATGGTTTTGTCGTTTACGCCATTTTTTTTTCTTCTAGCGACGGTATTATTATTCACACTAAAATATTCATTGGCCGTATCTTACTCATTTAGAACATAACAAACGCAACAAAAAGAATTTATATCTCCCAAAAAACAACTAGGCGTTGTAAAAAAAGCCCGCCAAGTAAAACAATCAGTCAGAAAAAGTTGTAAAATCTAATGTTTTCCGCAAAACGGCAGCGTTTAGTTTCTTTGGGGTTCTTATACACAATGAACTTAATAGGGATTATTAAGGGGAATCCTCATAGGCAATCAATACTTGGTAGGCTAGAGTTTTTATAAAAGTAATCTCAATTCAGTACAATGGGTACAAAGTAGCTGAAGCAAATGAAATTAAATTAATCCGAAATAACCATTCTTAAAATTACATCTCCATATTATTAACAAACTAGTCTTTAAAATACATTTTAATGTCACTTTCAGACTATTCAAGGGTATATTTTTATCTAAGAAAAACTAAAACTAAATCTTTGTTTTAAATTTGTAAAAACATTATAAAAATTATAACCTTTAAATTATTCAAATTAAAGTCAACAATTCAAATTAAATTTAACTACATATTATTATGACTCTAAGATTATTAAATATAAAGCGAAATCGTTATAGAGAATTTTAAATGTCTTTAGCATATTTTTCCAGGTTAATAATATAGCTTTAAAGTGGTGTAATTTGCAAAATATGTTTTTCAAATATTCTGTTTTTCCTTGTCTTATGTAAATATTCGGAATAAATATTGTACCTTTGAAATTTTCCTATTTGCATTTCATTTAACATATTTATTATCAGAAAATACGATCTAAGAAATGACTGTATGCTATATCAGTTCATCATTTCAGAACCGAAGAAATCGCAAGCTATATGTTTATTTTTTATTCTTGCTAAAATCAGAATAGTTTCTTCATGATTAGATTGCATACTGGAAGTTTTAAGAAACATAAACTAAACTGAAATGATACGGAGCTATATTATTACTTGAAATTGTGTTTACCATATGTTTATTGTTACGCCGTTAAGTAAATAGTTCAATCATCGATTTTGATTTCAAGTTGGAATACTGTTTAAATAGAACTGTCAGCTCCAAGAAAACTTTTAATTTATATTTTAAAATGGGTATATTTTTGCAAAGAAAAATGTTTGCATTCGATTTATTTTGCTTAAAAGGATATATGTTTTTAATAAGGATATGTCAATATTTATCTATATGGTTTCGTTGTAGCAAAAACTAATCTATCGCTGACTTCTCAACAAAGGAAGAGTATTTATGTGTTTGAATTTGATATTTACATAAGTAGTTAGATTTGTATTTTTGAAGCTAATTTTTTACTTCGTCTTAAATATCCGGAATTGCTTTTGTGCCTTCAAAATAGTTTTTGTTTTAAATAAATTTTAGTAGTTTGTGTGTCCCAAATAGGACAGGGGTCAATAGATCCTCTGCATTTCTCATCCAGAAAAGTACATTGGTTACAATGTTTAATAGCTGCGTATTTTTAAAGTTATTTAAGATTTTTTATTTTTATTTTCAATTAGTACTGAAGATTTTATCTGTGTGCCTCTAACATTACCATATGGAATATTGTACAAAATTAAGATCAAATTTATATTTAAATGGATTAATTGAGTTGTATGTCATTGAGTTGTTATTATTCAATGTTCTGAAAATATTTTTATAATGTATAAAAATTTTTCGAGTTGGCTATGAATGTTGCACTTTAATTGTTTAAATGCTGTATTGTTCGATTTGACAGCTAAATGTTGGTAAAAAGAAACGTTTTTCTTAGTGCTTAAATTTACCTCTTTAGCATTTAGATACTACCTTATTATGCCAAGATTGCGCCAAATTCAACTTATTGGATCTATTTTTTTTGGGGGGGGGGGGGAGGTCGGAAGGCTCTATCTAGTCCATGTTAAAAGGACCTTTTTTATGTACCTTTTTCTCAGAAACTACTCATAGTATTGGTTTAAAATTTTGTACAGCCAATATTAAAACCCTTTTACATATACTGATATATGCTTTTGTAAAAATAAAATTTTGTTTAGGATTTATGGTATTTTGAAATTTTTATATAAAAATTTTCCAAAAAAATCATGGTTAGGATTTAAAAAAAAAAATCTAACCAACATTTCTGTAAAAGCATATGTCTGTTTGTGTATAAATACAATATGTTCCAGGAAAAAAATTTCAAAGCAAAATATTAAGAGAAAAGGTACATTTGTATGAAAAAACAACGTTTTGAGAAAATAGCGTTTAAAGTACAAAGCAGGCGTTTTTTTCCAGTGATGTTATTTTTTCAAAAAATATTTAAAAATACTTCGCATAAGCGCATTGTCCACAAAATTATATCATTTTGAAAATAACATTTCAAATATTTAATGCGCCAAAAACCACAAAATAAATTCCGAGAAAAAAAATTGCCTCTCTTTCCCCTCAAATAAGTATTAATTGGGCCGAAAAAAATCGAAGTATCTTGGATCTTTTAGTGGTAGTGAGGAAAGGTTGTGGACTGTCATTATTAAAAAGTGTGTAAAATCTCAAAATTCTGCATAGATATCTTTTGTCTCCTCAATGGGTCGAAAGTTGTAAAAATTTGACTAAAAATGCTTAAAAATAAAAAATTAATAAATAATCACATATTTCGTTGATAATTTTGTGATAATGCTTAAAAGTTATTGTTTTTTCAACAACAACACCTGTAAAAATTTTTAGAATTATACGTTAGCATCATCCGCCGCCTCGATGGCACCGAATTTTGGAAATAAAAGGCATTTTTTAAAAATAAAAACACATTACACTTTTCTCATTACAATGCGAAAGTAAACTTTATTCCAATTTTCAGACATACAAATTTCAAAAGCATTATTGATTGCAATCTCTTTTGGACTTTTTTTCTGACTTTTTTTTTTACTAACAATTGTAACAAGTGGTTTCTGGATTCTAGGGTTGCTCCATCCCTGTTCTGCGGTTTAACTGCTTTTGCGAAGGCTTCAGTGTTTAGCTTTACAATTTATTCAACTACTTGTGTACGTGAAGGATATTGAATAAAATCCTAGTTGTCTGAATGGACATAGGTATTGCTTATGTTCATTTTAATTAATGAGAGGAGCCATATTAGGACCCTTACAGCTATACTGTTTATCAAAGCAAAAGCAAGGGAAAATAGCAGAATAGGGATGGAGCAACACTAGAATCCAAAAACCACGTGCTAGAATTTAAGTAAACAGTCTAAAAAAGATTACAATCAATAATGATTTTGTAATTTGTAAGTCTGAAGGTTGGAATAAAGTTTATTTTCCAATTACAATGAGGAAAGTGTAATATGTTTTTATTAAAAAAAATGCCTTCAATTTACAAAATGCCGCCTTTGAGGCGGCAGAAGATATTAACGTATAATTCTAAAATTTTTTACAGGTATTGTTGTTGAAAAAAAAAGTTTTAAGCATTGCCGCAAAATGAAGAACGAAATATGTGATTATTTATTAATTTTAATTTTTAACATTTCTAGTCCAATTTTTACAACTTTCGACCCATTGAGGCGACAGAAGATATCAATTCAGAGTTTTAAGATTTTTCCTACTATTTGATAATGCGAATCCACAACTTTTCTGCACTAACGCTAAAAGATCCAAGATACTTTGACTTTTTCAGCTCAGCCTAATAAGTATGTGGACAAATATTTTCACATTAAGTATTAAGATCAAAGTACACTTAAATTTAAAGTTCGCATAGGTAGCGTACTTAATTGAAATAAAATTTTCGAAGTAAAGTTTAAAAAAAAAAAAAAAAAAAATCTGTTTCAAAATCTGGCCAAATCTGTTTAAAAAAGGGCTGGCTGATTTCTGACGGCTAAAATAAGCGAAATTATAAAATTAAAATGTGTTTAGTCTGTTATTTGTAATTTAAACATTTTTAATATCTTTTTATGCACCATTATTGAAAGTTTCGGATACTTAAAATATCTTCTTATTTAAACAAATAAATTTTTAAGAACCCTCTCTGGACCAGGAGAGTCTCGATCCACCATTATTTGAGTATAACTTAAATGCCGTTGCCTCGTAAAACGATATACCAGAAAGGCAGACTAAGTGGAATTTTTCTTAAAGTACAGGACACTATCAATGTAATTGAACCCATGTAGACCATATGGAAGCTCTTCAAAATTAAAGATATACCTTTAATATTTTTAGACGCAAAATACTTGCATATACAACACACATTGATACGTTTCTAAAACTTTTATCAGGCACCTTCATTTTACCATTTAAAAAAAAATAAAATATTTTAACATTTCAATGAAGTTTGTTTACGAGAAATATATTTTCCCTTGACTTTCGTCCTCTTTCAACTTTCCATCCAACCGTTACATTATACTCTAGACTAGGCGATTGAAAAAAAAAATGTTGCTTGACAAGACTGATTGACAATGTCGCCGCTGTCATCTTTGCGACAATTCAAAATCGAAACGTCTTAAAGAAGACGGAGAAGGGAATGAAATCAGTATCGACGGAGCGGAACTAAGTCTCTTTTTTAAAGAGAATAAATAGAATTTAAAAATCGATTCTTTGACTTATTGGAGATTTTTAAAGTAATAAAATGGCTGGGGGTTCTGAAAAAATATAATCTTGAGAGAATTCAGCAATTTATATGCTATTAAAGGGGACTTAACAACTTTTCTCCTTGAAAAATAATAAAAAAACACAAATTTTCTCATTTCTGTTATAAAATTAACTTTAATGTTTCATTATGTATTAAAATTATTTTTTAACTGGTCGTATGATTACTAATGTATTAAAGTAAGTTGTCACACTACCAAATGTTTACAATAATTTTTCTTTGTTCACTTTTTTTTTTTTTAATACTCTTTTATTTAAATTACAATTATTCCTACTGCCCTTAAAAAAATAAAGCTCCTAAAGATTCCTAAGAATGCCCTTAATGATACATATCTAAGTGATATGAATCTTTTTTTAATCATACTTAGAATATATTTGAGTATATAAGACATGGATCTCCATACTATGTTAAACAACTTCTTTTAATTCGAAAAGTTAAAACTTTTCAAATTTTATAACTAAAAATGCTTTTACCTTTTTTACTGTTTTACTTATTAAAAGTACCATCCCTCATATAATATAATTTATAAAACAGTCGGTGACAGCTTTTTTATCTTCCTATCTTTTACCTACAATTCTTTTATTTTCATTTTTTCTTATTATTCTTTCTTTACAACATAGTTATGAGTGAATTAACGCCCAATTTACTCAAAATATGAAAGAATTTAATCCGAATAGTGCTGATTTTTTTTTTTTGACTCTGAATAAACTATACAGTGAAAATTTAAAAAAAAAAAAAAAAAAAAAAAAATATTTTTTAAAAAATTCATCAATAATACTGATACATTGCACTTTGCTTGTTTTAAAAAAGGGACGTTAATAATGTAATGAAAACAACTCCTTCATACGATATACATACGTACAGTACAGTATATTAGGATATTCATACGTTATTAGAAACATAGTTTACCGGTTTGTTTGGCGTTAAAATTACTTTTAATGTTTCAGATCGTTGTAGAAGCAAAACATAAATACATCCTAATCGTGCAATTGGCGGGGTTATAAAAGGGTCAATTATAAATACAATAATGGTTATAAACATGCTACGTTTGTAAGTTTTCAAAATAAACTCTGTATAATTACTTTCACAAAGATAAAACGAATAACGATGTTTTGTCTTTCTTCTTAAGTCCATTTTGTAACTCATTGTGGTGAAAGTAATTAACTTGTCCAAAAGAATATATAAACTCAATACGTAGAGCAGAGAACCTTCAAATGACTTTTTCAAAAGAGTCCGCATTTTAATGTACTATAACTTTATAACAAATCATTCAAAAAATCTCAATCCCTTACGAAGTCAGGTAGTAATTATAGTAAAATATATATAATTATAAAATGTTAAATAAGGATTCAGGGTAAAATGTTGAAATGTGAAGAAGGTAGTGTTTGGAATATCATAATTTTTAAAATATTTTAATTTTGCAAATAATATGCCATGCTTGGAAGATTATGCTTTAAACTAGAAGGGATTAATAAAAATAGGTTTGTGTTAAGTGTGGGATAATTTAAATGAATTATGTTCATATTTAAAAATTGTGTCGACTATCTTAATGCTATAAGGTTGCTGTTTAAGTTCGGGGGTTAGTGTCAGTTTCAGTAGACAAGTGACGTTTTCTTTCAAAACTTATATTTTTTAAACTCTACGATTCTTACGAATTTAAAGCATAACGCTTGCAGTAAGGAACTGAGTCGTAGAGTGATTAAAGTAATTTTTTTTATCTAAATGATAGCAATAAGTTCGTAGCGTGGGTATTCATCCATGAGTGACACATTTCTGGAAAATTAAGTTTAGTTTTCATTTTTGAGAGTATGGTTCTGGAAATTGAAACTTTTCTAGTTAAAATATACTACATTTTGTTCAAATAAATCAATTTATTGAAATATCCATAAAGTATTCAAAATTAAAACTCTGTGTTAGTTAATTTCATACAGTAGATTGTTTCCAATTCATACATTTTGTTTCCAATTCATACATTTTGTTTCCAATGATAATGTTATGTTTCAGTGTTTCATTATGAAAAGCATATTTTATTCATAAGTTGTTCCTACCCGTAATTTTTATAATTTGCAATACAAGCAATCTACGCTTTAAAAATAAGTAGATAGTAAAATGAATATTTATATAAATATATATATATATATATATATATATATATATATATATATATATATATATATATATATATATATATATATATATATATATATATATATATATATATATATATATATATATATATATATATATATATATATATATATATATATATATATATATATATATATATATATATATATATATATATATATATATAAAACATTATATGATAACTGTTGTATTCCTAAACAAAAAATCACTGGTAATTGTTTTTTGCCAAATAATTCTGTTCTGACTACAGAGTTTTCAGCTAAAAATTATATTTTCTTTTTAGATTTTATTTACAGAGTAGGGATTATCCATTAGTAAACAAATCCTCAATGCTGCTTAATTCTTTGATTTTAAATACTTCTTTTCATTATATATATATATATATATATATATATATATATATATATATATATATTTTAATTATGGTCTGAGAAAAACTATGATCGAGAAAACTGATTCAATATATAGCAGTGATATTTGCAAATTAATGTGTACAACAATAAAATGTGTAATAAGAGAATGCGCAAAATAAAACGTGTTTTAGGCGCAACGAATGCTGGTAGAACTACGTTACCGAAAAAGTTACCATGAATGTAATACTTAGCATAGCTAAATGTATGCGATATACTTCCCTGTGATGAATAATAATAAAAATAATAAATATTTAAAAAGGATAACGTTACCTATTCTGAAACCAAAAGGGTTATAAACGGAAATTATTAAATATTTTTTTTTTATCTTTGAGTTCCCAGTACAAATTCTTTTCTTCTTTTACAAGTAAAGCATTATTGATATATATGTTCTACACCATTTTACTTGTATTAGCTTTTATTTTTAAGTTCTTGTATATTTCCCTAAAATCTACTTTTCAAGAAGTCATTGAAGTATTAAGATTTTCCACCTTGATCATAACCATTTCTCGACAGTTTAAATCGTTCCTTTTGCTATTGCACCATTTTCTCTCCAAATTCATAACCTCTGGTGAAATGGAGCAGAAATACATACTTACAACAAAACATTCATTTGTTCCAACGACGTAGTTTTATCGATTATGTTAAACCAAAGGTCAGAACAGGAGTATCAATAAAAAATTGCGAAATTCCCCCATGTGAGACGAATGACTCTTGTTTATTATGTGCAATCAACGAAATTATATACTCAAATGTCTCTACTGTGTGATTTGTACCTTAGTGCTATTTTTTTACGAAAAATCTTTCCACGAAATTGTTTCTTAGCATTTTAAATGAGATGATTTCTTTTTAGAATCGAAGAAAATTTGATTTTCTTTGAGTTGTTATTCACTTAAACTTGAAAGGAGGTCTCATGTGTAAATGTCGGTAATTTTTTTCAGGAATGTATTGTAAGTTAAAATAAATGAACAGGTGTGATAAGAAGTTTTGTGAACACATAAAATAAATATGTCCGTAATCCTAAAAATTCGGATATTATTTACTGTTTCCAGTTTGATATGCCTTTAACTATTACCAACAACCTTTTGAAAACATATCAGGTTTTACTATACAAATGAATTTCCGAAGAGCATTTTTAAAATGATTACCTGAAGTTCATTTTTGCTTTTGCACTACACTAACGTAATGTGAAGCACATAGAAAAGCTCTGTTCGTCTGAGGTCAACATTCATTAGAACTAACTGCAAACACAACTGATACAAACAATATGTCAAATAAAAGGTCTCATCGAGATCTAATTACATACCAAAATGTAACTGGAATTTATAAGAAGTAACGGAATTGGCAACCAGAATTCAAAAGATTGTTCACTAAGGCTAAACTATAGATGCTACAGACATGTGTTATGTATCAGTTTATAGGTCCTAATAAATCAGTTTAAAGACTTAAGACTGTGGATGCATGGATTCCAAAGAACAGTGATTTGATAATAATTCTATATAAAGTTCACATATTGGCCTCAAATAGAGACATGTGATTAGAATTTATTTTTCACTAAGTTTATTACTAAACTCACCACCCTGACGACATTTTTATTTTTTAAAAAGCTACAAAAGTGAGTTTTTTTCAATTATAATAATATATCAACTTTAAAAGGGATAATTTTTAAAAATTTATTTTAAATATAATACATTTAAGATTGTAATTAGTAATTAAAAAGTCACAAATTCATCATAAAAACCATTTGTTTGATGTAAAATGTATGTAAAAAAAAACGACTACTTTTTATTAATGTATAACTTTCTATTCATTAAAAACTTACCCTCTATATTTCAGCATTCATTCAATAAACATAAATTTAAATGATTTTACGTATTCCCAAGATTAAATAATATTTCCTTAAATTAAGAATCATTTAACAATCATCAAAGCATATTTGTCAATAACATAAATGATTTTTTTTTCTTTCAGGTAAACCCTGCCACAGGCAATGGGCTTTCGACCGAATACCAGGCGTGCAACTGTTCGGTTATGACGACATGCCGCTCTCCAATATAGAAAATCGAGATATATGTCTTGAAAAATGCAGTGTGGAAGACAGTTTTGTCTGTCGGTCTGCGAGGTATGATAGACTGAACAAGACGTGCGTCTTAAGCAGACACGACAGGAGAACTGCACCCGAAGCTTTCCGTCGATCCTTGCACCAAGTGGAATATTTGGAGAACCAGTGCATAACAGGTAGGTTTGACTTAGTAGGCATCTGTGAAATTATTATTTTCCACTTCTATTTTAAGAATCTATTGTGTATATTTCTCAATAATATTTTCTTACTTTTGAATTGAAATCGATAGAATTATGAATTTGGTTTTTCATACAGATTAACACCCACCTACATGATGAAAAATACGGCTAGATGAAATAATATTCATTAAACAATAAAGCACTTTATTTGAAATTTTATCAAAATATTACACACCAGCTTTATTAATAGGCTCTTCTTCTTCTTTTTTTTTAATTCCAGAATCTTTTAATTCTATTTTAGTAACAGGTACTGCACCAATGATAAATAACAATTGTACACAATCAAATTCTGAGTCTATTTATTAAAGCAGTTGAATTAGTGCATAGTAAACCCAACGTCCATTTTCCATATCAAATACTGATTTTCTGTAAAAATTCTCTTCAAAAGTCACTCCTTAAATAGTTGTATTACTAGTCCTTAAAGGGTTTTTTTTTTTTTTTTTTTTTTTTTTTTTTTTGCAATAAGTCTTTGGCAAAAGTATATAATTTTGCATTTTCTAACATATTTTCTTTAAACAACATATCAAAGATAGTATACAGCTATAAAACTGTTTTATATAAAATTCTTTATTCCTACACATACCAGTTATACAGAATTCGTACAACATTTGATCATTCAATAAGCATCAAATAGTATGACTTACACCATAATCGAGTTGCAACTAAGCGACAAATTAAAACCTCGCTTCATGATTCAAAAGGGCTTCTAGTTTTACTCATGAATATTCAATCTTTTGTACCCCAATTTCGAAAACAAAAGTTAATCAGAAAAACAAAAACGAATCGAAACAAGAAATAACACACTGAATAAAAAGTGCTACTATCATCTCCCATGGAGCCCTAAGCCGTGATTAATATTTCATTTCATTGTTCAAAGAACCTAATTATTGGATATAATTCGAGCTAAGAAATGTTTAGATAGCGAGTCCAATGAAAAGCCAAGTTCAAACAGCTAATTATTCCACTTGTGTGGTGTAAAAAACAACGAGATGAAAATCAAAACCTCATCTGTATGTATGGTTATTTGAATACCATCATCCACTCTTCGGTATTTGGTCACTGTTCGCTGCAAGCTATTTGGTTCCAGTACGAAATTAAAATCCGTAAAAGTAATTGCCACGATCTTAATTGCAGTCTTGTGCGCGTTGCCAAAATCCCTAGAAATAATCCCTATTTGCTTTATGATGCCAGATACGTGCGGGTTTATCTTAGGTTCTTGCGGTTACGAGTTTTAATGAACTGATAATTTTTTCAAAGTTTTAAATTAATTGTTGGAAGTTAGGATCCTTTTTTTAGTAACGTGAGTAAAATTAAGATTCATGAGTTTTATTGACTCAGTTCAGTAATTTCTCCAATTTCCACTGCGGGATTGCATCGAAATATTTTTATTTTTTTATTTTTATTTTCCAATGCAGCTTATGGTTTGTGGGCTTTATTCATTTAATTTAAATGTATTGATGTGTTTTGTGGTATTAATCACCAGGTATTTAAAAGTGTAGCTTTGAGTCTCGTTAATTAACATTACGTTTTTATAAACTTCTTTGGGTTCAGGAAATAATTATTAATTAAGGTTAAAAGACGCGTGGAATTTTTAGGATGACATTTTATGTTTGAACAGGTTTGAAAAAATATAGTTTAATTCAAATATGTCATGGGAATCGTAAAATTTTAGCTTAACTAATTAATTTGTTTCAAAATTTAAGCACAGTTCTTCCAATTTCGCTATCATTTTGATACATTGCATTTTAAAAATGCGTTTCAGACTTCATAATTATAAATTTGGGAAAATTAGTTTAATAAATTTTGAAAGTACTTATGGTAAAAAAGCAACTAGTTTTATTATTACTTTGAAGCTAATAGCCTAATTTATTATAAATTGTGTCTAATTACAAACCATTTGTCTTTATTTAATATCTTTATATAAACATTGATATTTGATATTACAGTAGAGAAATAAAGCAGAAAGAAATAAAGCTTGTTAAAAAAAGTAGTAAAGTCATTATTATTTTTGAGCGCATTCATTTATGGTAACATGTATTACAAAACAATGTTTTAAATAAAGTACTTCATTAAATTGATTATGTTTGCTATTCCTAGCTATTTAAAAGAAAAATATGAAAATTGAAATTAATTAAACATCTGAGTAAAATGAGTGATTTCGCTTTTTTGAAACTATATTTTGATTTTGAAAATGTAATGCATGCTAAAAACTAATGGATGACAAGTATTTAACTATAAGTAGATGATTACAATACTTTAAGTGATATATTAATTACTATCACATAACACCAGAATCATTGATATATATTTAAATGCTTTTTCAAACTTTTTAATGTCTTTAATTTTAAACATATTTTCAAAAATAGCAAGTGACATAATATAATATCTTATTAAAAATGTAATAACGATTTTTTTTTTTTAAACATCTAAAATTGTTTTTAAAATAATATATTCTAATATTCATTCACTGGTTTAAAGTAGGATGTGAATGATTTATGTTTTTTAAAGTTTTATAGACAATCCTCAATTACTTTAAAATATTTTTATAAAGTGACGGATCAAGTACTTTTTTAAACATTGTTTTCATAAATGGTAAAAACTTTTGTAACTTTTAATAATTTAATTTATGTTGCACGCTGAAAACAAATGCAACGTGAAACATATTTCTGTAGATACGTAACATGCTCCGAATCAAATATCTATTAAATAGCTGAAATAAGACACAAGTAAAATTTTAATTTTCTGTTATAAAACAATCTTAGTTTTAGCATTTAGAGCAATTTAGTGAACAGTTTTAGAGTCTTAATGAAATTTTATATGACTTTAAGGCTTCATGGCTACACTCACTAAGCTTTCAACCGATTTGGCTTTCTTATTCTAAAATTAAAAAAGCCTCAGTTGTTTAAACAAACTGTAATTACGTTGCTGAATTATTCACTTTTTTGTGACACAGTTTTTATTTTTGCGAGAATTAATATAATTACTAGACTTCTCTTTTGGAATTCCTGAACACTAACTTCGTTTTTAAAAGAATGTACAATAATGCGTGTACCTTATTATTTCCATCGTGGTTTTTCAGAACTTTCGCTGAAAATAACTAAATTTTTTTCAAAAATATACTAAGCGAATTCCTTTTGAGTTGAAATATTTTGAATACCTTTGTTTATTTTAATGCAAAGAAGTTTAATTCTTCAACATACAGAAGTTTTCAATATTTTAAAGTTTTTCTTGCTCTCTACTGTCAAGATTTATAGTTCGGAAAATTAAAGGATGTTTTATTGTTATTTCATATTATGTTGAATTTTTTATTGAAATATACTAATATATTATGGTGGAGTTTAAGAAAATAAATAACATATACATGTTATTAAATTGTACATTTGCTTGCTATGCCCTATTGCAAAGTTAATTATATACTTTTTTATACATATTCATAAAAAATAAAAAAATAAAAAATAAATAAATAAACACTACAGATAGGAAGAAATGCTTGGTAGTTTTAAAAGTGTTTCTAAATAATATTTAACTACAAATTCAATAATATTTTTTGCTTTTAAATACTTTAAAAAAGCATAACTATGCAACTCTGATATTGTTTCGCTATTAATTAATTATTGTTTAAAATGAATGACGTTGTATATTATGTCTCAATATTTTTTTTGTTTCAAACTTTCGTTTAAAAAATAATTAGGAGTTTAATTACTAGTTTATACCTTTAATTTCACTTGCATTAAAGAGTTTGTTCTGAATCACGAAGTTAGTAAAATACATTTATATAAGTTGAATTACATTAGCGAACTAAAATAATATTGATTCAATGGAAAAATTCTCAGTGGAGATTTCTTTCAAACTTTTAGCTTATGTTTTAGCACTCTTTCAAATATTCACTAGTTTCACGAAACTGTTTCATTTTACCAATTTAAAGTAAAAATCTTTTAAAGTAAACTACGTAATATTAAATTACCTATGAAATTTGAAAACACGAGTCTTCAAAGTTGGAACTAAATAGAATACAGAGGCATATAATCAATAACTCCATAAACAAATATGAAAGTATTGCTGTTCTTACAACCTATAATAAGACATCTAAAAAGAGTTAAACAATCCATCTTTGTTTATGCAACAAATACTAGATCGAAGCCATCATACAATAATCGAACCAACCTTTCCCTAAATGGTGAAAACTTTCAGCGAAGAGTTCATATAACGTCCTTGAGAAGGTGATTTTACATTCCTTGTGATTTATTTCGGATAATTGAGGCTTTTTTTTATGTTGGCATCGAGTTTTCCTTCCTTGTTCCACCAACAAGAGGCGGATCTCCGATTAATGTAAATGCTTTCTAATGGCTTCTAGGTTTTCTTTGGTTGTGGGACCGGAAGGTTACCAAAGCACACCTCTTGTACTGATGGATGAACCGGCTCTTGCCTGGATCATCATCAGTAATTAATGATATCATATTGAGTTGCCGGAAAAACGACTTAGGAACTGGAATTAATAAGTTATTCTATGAAAGGAATAAAGGGACCTTACTTAAATCTACTTCGTTGCTTTTGGGCATTGGTTCCCGATAACTAAAATGTAGAAGAGGGTTTAAATGTTGACACATTAAAAACTATAATATGCGATAACTTTTTAATAAACAACTGTACTATTAGGTGTAATGTAAGCAACTTACAGCTTACCAAATATGGGGCATAAAAACCAAAGTAGAGTAGAGTTTTCCTCTGAAATTTAAGAAATATGTTCTAGTTTTAATGTAAATTTCCATTTTTTTTTTTTTTTTTTTAAACATTTTGTTCAGGATTCAAAATCAGAGTGAAAACTCATAAGCAAATACTGAAATGGGAAAATAACGTTTCTATTAGCCATCAATGTGTGGTGATTATATCATTAAAAATATAAAGAAAATTGTAAGTGTTGTGCTATGTTTACTGATGACGAAAATAAAAATAAAAATTGAACCAAATGAAAATCACGATGAATAGGATAATGTTCACGGAATCGAAAAGAATAGAACTCAACAATTGAAATGCAATTTTACTCAAATTTGTTTTTAGCCTAACTTTTAATGTTTTTATGGGCAATTCAATAAAAACACAAAAATCATTGCATAACAGTTAAAATTAATGTGTGATCATCAAAGTCTGTCAAAAATATATGTTCTCTGTATCTTACAACTTCATATCCTTAAGATACTTGTAATACTTCTTTTTCAACGAATCGAGGTTCTCTTTTAAGATTATTACACCTAAGTAAACCCTTAAAATTATCAGTACCTCAGTAATTAACTAAGTCATGGATCAGTGTATTAGGTAATTAGCATGGAATTCTCATTATATCAAACCCATTCGAATGACAAAATGATCAAAAAATAAGTTTAAGAATATTTTAAAATTCATTCACGTAGAACTAAACATTAGCCACGATTCGGCCATTTTTTAATTGTCCATTGGGGGTTGTATGAAATCCGCCCATTATTACCATAAAATCCGCCTTTTCTCTTGATATTAGTCCTAATGCACCTGAAAGTAATTCGAACAAGTGTGAAAACTTGTAAATTTTGTCGCTTTACTAAATGAACTCGGAACTATATTTTTTAATGATTTGGTAATTACTGAGTTGGGGCGGGAAGCGCTGAAATAATTGCTTGTTGAAAATATCTTTTTACACTAATTTTCTCCCCACCCCAATTATTAAGACGAAGTGGATTGCGAGCGGAAATTATCCATTATTACGAGATATCCACATTAAAAATTAATCTTTAATGGATTCTATAGTTCCTTCTTGAGCTTCATTTAGTCCCGTAATTAAACCAACATTGAATCTATATTTTTTCATAAGCTTCTCTGGGCGAAGCGCATTGTAGGTCGCATGAAATTCTGAAGCCAACACACCTGGTAAAATCGATTTAAAGGGGGAAATTAGCCCGGATTTCTTTTAAATGTGTACCATCACTTTCCTAAATAAATTTTAGACACAAAAAATATTAAAAATTAAAGTGCATTAATAAAATGTCAAAGTCATTTCGGACTGGGGAAAAAAATGAAGAAACTCCAACCACCATGAAAAGTGATGAGTTGGGAACTATAATGAATATGCAAATTACTCTGTTTTTTTCTTTTTCTTCTTTTGGTTTTACTTTCCTCCTTATTTCTCTTGTAGTGTCTTATTTTCTTAGTACACCTTCATTAAAAAAAATTGGTTGGTCGTACTTCAATGATCTGAAATTAGAAATTATGGGCGACAGGCGGACAATATTTTGCAACGAACGTGGCTTAAACAACAGGCTCTTAACTAACTTCGCTTCGAACTTGTTCAACGAAATCTAATTTTGAGGAAATTGCTTTTTAGTTTCTTTCTTAATCGTTGTTTTTTGGTAAGTAGCTTTTTCAATCACCTACACTTGGAGAGTTTTTTCATTACTTTAACTTAAATTGAAATTTGTGAAACCTTTGGTGTTTCAACGAAGTGCATCGCATATTTGAAGCTTTTTTTACCTTGATAATTATCTTTGTACTTATTGATTGATAGTGTTTAGATTGTATAGTTTTAGTAAATAGTTATTTGTTAGTATGTGTCAAAGTATTTTTTTGATATTTTGTTAAAATTGAACATAATTGAAAATATTTTTTTATTTTCATTTTTATGAAATCATAGCATGCATACAAAAATGTAAGAAATTTTTTTTTTTTAATGTCATACTTTGTTTTATTGTACATTAAATAAATTAGCATAATGTAGAGTGATATAGTTTTGAAGAAGTTGTTTAGAAAACTTTGAAGATAAACTTGTGATATATTAAGGATAAACTAATAGTTTATGATATATAAAAGTTGTTTATATATCATTACAATTACACTTACAATAAATTTTTATTTTTAAAAAAAGTTCTTAATTGTTTTTATATCTTAATGATAATACAACCAAACATTAAGCGCGTCAATTATTCAAATAAATATATTTATATTCATACGTATAATATCTAGTTTGCAAATTTTTTGCTAACTCAGGATTTAAACCTGGCACATTTGGTATGAGAAGCTAAAGTGTTACTATCTCCTCATGAGGGGAGATTTATCAAGATAGGAAAGTTGCCGAATGCGAAAAAATATTATCGAAGTTTCAATATTGGACAAATGCCAAATAAATTTTTTTCAGTGCAATAACTTACTAAAAGTATTTATTTCAGTAGAACTAAACTTTAAATTCCACTGCTAAATTTAAAATAAAAAATATTTAATTTATCAATTTATATATAAATCTTTATATTTTCTCTTTTCATACAGGGTTTCTACAAATTAGTTGGGTAATGGAGCTCAAATAGATTTGTATAACTCTTAATAACAAGGCATAATAAGTAATTTTTTTTTTTTGCATATAGAATGACATGGTCAACATAAATTAATAGGGGAAAATTAATGGATTATAAGGCCTAGTTATTAAAAACTATTCAGATGCATTTGAACTCCAATGCCCGACAAATTTGTGGATACCCTATACTTTCAATAAGGTAGTCAAAATTTTATTTACAATATATTTTTATTGATTATAAATCGTTTATATACTTTTAATTTTTATTACACTTAGAAACACTCAACGCAACAATGATCCAAATTAATATATATTCTATATCAACTTTTTTTAAGCGTCATTGAATGATTTAATGGCCATTGCAATTCTTCCAACATTTTATATAACGATCAATACCATGAAAAGCAAGCGTGAATGAATTTTCATTTCTCTTCAAATACGAAACGCACCAAATATATATATATATATATATATATATATATATATATATATATATATATATATATATATATATATATATATATATATATATATATATATATATATATATATATATATATATATATATATATATATATATATATATATATATATATAAACATAAACTTTGAAAATGAATTGATGAGTCATCCAATACCAACGCCAGGCTCTTAAATTAGTCTGAAAACTTCCCCTCGCCCAACCGACAAAGCCATTTAATAATTTCCCTCGAAATTGAGAAAGAAAAATTACTCCCAAGTCCAGTCTACTACCAACTCCAAACAGAAAAATCCTATCTCTATCACTCTTTCCTCTGAAGGTCTTAAGTTCCTTTAAGGTAAAAAAAAAAAAAAACTATCAGAGCCAGGAGGGAAAAAATCTACCTACCGAATATTGAAATATTACCTCCCGTAAAATCTCATCTCGAGCGACAGATTCTTACCAATAAATCTCATCTGAGACCCATAAAACGATAGAACCCATTTGGTGCGTGAAACCTCCCCTTCCCCCTACCTTTCTCACCCTTACGGTCCCAAAAGTTCGTGTTTAAATTAGATTTGCACGCATCCATTTTCGGTGAGGTGCGCGTAAATGAAGGAGCCAAGGGGAGTTAAGTCTTGTTTTGAAATATTTGGCTCATATTTACAAATCATGCCATTATTTTTATCGGATAAGTGAAATAGCTTTTTATATCATTAAGTATTGGTTTTTTCTGTGATAGTTAATCGATGGACTGTTCTGTCGGTAAGGAAGGTAGATGCGTTTTGTGGATGGGTAGATTCTGCAATATTAACATTGTTCTTAGTATGAAAGAAATGTGCCTTAGAAATGAAGAACTAGTGGCGTTGAACATCGCACAATTTTCAATTACACTTTATAAATTGAAGACATGCACCAAATTGACGATAATAATTATTTCATTGTTTCTTTCTGGTAAAAATGTAAAAGGAGAAGTGGAAGTCGTTGCTGGGGCAATATTGAACTCATTTGAAAGACATTTACTTTTTCAGCTTACGACCTTATTGAATTTTTGAAAGTATTGCTGGGGCTGGGGTCAGAACGGATAGGAATGTTTAGAACACCGTAAGTGACCAAATCGGTTTTTTTTTAATCAAAATTCTTAGATAATCGTAGCTGTTGGAAAACACAATTTTTTCAATGGTCACGACCTTATATGCATACTATATTTTGGAAACTTGAATGACATAGCTAATGGCAACCACTTACCCAAGTACAAAACTTGCTAAATACAAAGCTTCAATCTTTTCGGGGAGTTATAGAAATTAAAAAAAAAAAAAAAAAGATTTTGGATGTAAAACTTCCATTATCCTATGACATCTATGAATATTATTTTTATCTCAGAAATTTACCTTATAGTCAACGCCCATATTATTTTAGTCTAAGTATTTGTGACACTATTAATCCTATGCATAGTATTCAATATCAGTTGAATAACAAATCAATGATTTGACTGAAAGAAAGCGGTTATTCAACCGTACAGGTTTTGATAAACTGATTGAAAAGGGTGTGATTAATGAAAAAACAACAACAGTTAGTTAATCGTCTTACTTCATCAATAAAGTAATTGTTTCCGTTATTCTGAAAGTCGTTATTCTCTCGAGTTGAAATACAAGCATATATTTTTATTATCTGGTCTCCAATATGTCAAGAGGCAGCACATAAATTAAGGTTTATTTTCCATATTTAATAGTTAGGAATTATTTTTATTCAATGCACTACCAAAGTATTTGATGTATTTTATAGCATTTTGATATTTCTTGTACCTTTAAGTAAAATGTTAGTTCTTTACTTTTCAGTCAAAATTTAATTTACAACGTTACAGAATGAGGCAGTGAGTGAATCAATATATATATATATATATATATATATATATATATATATATATATATATATATATATATATATATATATATATATATATATATATATATATATATGTTCGAGAATTTCTATAAGAGTAATCTTGTTCAAGGATCCACTCACTGTCTCATTCTGTAACGTTGTAAATTAAATTTTGACCGGTCTTGGTTAAAATTCTTTCCTGTTGCCAAAATGGCTTTAATTAGAAAAAATAAAAGATAATAGTTGCACATGAATGCATACATTTATTATGGAGTGTTATCCACTCAATACAACGTTGCATTGCGTAGTAACGCTGTAAATGAAAGAATTTTAACCGATCATTGTTGAAACTCTTTTCTGTTGCCAAAATTGTTTGAATTAGAATAAATAAAATATGTTTCGACGTTAATGTGTGAATTCACGTTCATTTTTAATAAAAAAATTTTGAACGTACTCTACTGCCGCATATTTTGAGGTTAGGGATCTTTTTACTATTTAAAATTAGATGCAAAGTTAAGCACACGCTGACAAGAGAATCAGCGCTATGTTAATGAACAGGAAGAAAATTAGTTTGATTGATGGTAACTCTCAAACCTATTATAGCACCGATTCTGTTGTCAGTGAAGATCCAAATGATGACCTCAATTTCTCAGTTGAATTCATGCGCAATGTTGTTTTTTAAGAGGTTCTTCATTAAAAAAATCGTTTTTTTTTATTTCATGTATATATCCGAAATAGTTTTCAATTGCATAGTATTAAAAGAAAAATTGAATTTTTAATAAATATTTCTGATGGATATTAAATTAAAGTGTTTGTCGTTCTTCAATTTTCAACGGACGTTTAGTGCCTTACAACTTTCCAGTAATAAATATGTAACTAAAAACGTTGTATAAAACGTTAATTTATTTAAATATTGTTGTAGTTTGGGTGATGTCTAAAGTAGTAATATTTTGGTTCAAATAAATAAAAATGAAATAAATTTATTTTCTAATCTTCTTTTAATTGTCATTTTTTCAGTAAAATTTAATTTTTTAGAAACATATATTTTATCTAAACTACGTAATACTATCAATCTACAGTTAGTAAAAGTAACATACTTTTGAAAACATGTGTGAGGAAAACTTTTTATCATTTATTTTATATCGTCTATTCTATATGCATCTATCCTACTTTATACAGTGTAAGTATACACAAATTTTCAATGTATTCACTACACATTTTTAAAAAAATAGTTCAAAAGGTAAAATAAAATGAATGAAAAGAGTTATATTCAAAGATATACAAAATATTAAGACTTAAAAATTAATATAAATACGCATTATTTTTATAATAATTCTGATTAATCAATGTGATATATTTCGGTATCGTTCTCTTAAAACACAAAGTAACCAATGATATCACAGTTTAAACAAAAAATTGTAAACAAGTTGCACATGTTTTGTTTGTTTTTCGAGTTGTTATCTTTTGTTATTTAATGCCTATTTAAATAACAAAAGGTTTATTTCTTGAAACTGTAATTCATTGAAGCGTATATTTTGTTTTTGAAATATATTAATATGAGATATCCATTTAATTAGATATTCTTACAAACAGAAATTTATTTCGGTAACCTCTATGCTGAAATTAATACATTATAATTGTTTTCTTGTTTATTTGTAATTAAGAAACTAATTAATAGGTACAAAAAGCACTCGCACATGAAGAAAATTAATATTAAATGCAAATGTTGATATTAAGAATGGTAAACTAGACATCAACTTACTTTCAACAGATTAAACAAACATCAACCCATAATTGAGATATGAATCTTAGTTTTATGCTCTTTCTTTTAGAATTCCTTAAATATTTATATCAAACAAAATTTATTAAAATATGGTTCTTCGAAGAAATAAGTTGTTTTAATTTTAAGATTAGAGAAGGAATTATTGAACATGCAATCACTCTAAATAAATGACAATTGTCAATTTATTTATTTAAAATAATTTTTTTTTCAAAACAATATTTTTTACTTTCTGAATAGAATTCTTTATTTCATATATGAACATTCGTTCAGGTGAATGAAAATTAACAGTTTCATCACGCTCTTTTTTATTTTTTTTATTTCAACTTTGTATTTAATTACTGTTTCGCTGTAGTTGTATTTAAGATAATATTCTATTTGTTAAATTCAATGAATAATTATCTGCATGTTTGATGGATAACTACAAAATTTATAATCAAGTAATTGAATGAGAACCATTTTTTTTTATTGTTATGTTTTATAAAATTAGGTTTTTTTTTTATGTATAAAATACTTTTGATAGAAGAATTATACTTGCTCGTAAAATTGGCGATTTGACCTACCATCATTTAATGATGTAGACTTAACGACTGGACTCAAGCAATCTGAATGAAAAATTCCCGCATTGTTTAAAAACGAGTCAAATTAGTTTATATTTATGAAGAATTTCTTTCTCATTCCAAATATTCAAACAGAAGTTCTTTAAAAAATTTATTTATTTAAATATTAAGAAAAGAAAATGCCCGAAAACCTCGTCCGATCGCTTTCTGATTAAAACGCTACTTAATAGCAGTGACGTCAAGAGATCCCTTCCGTTTCTATTGTTATCGGGAGGTTTCTTCCAAATAGATGACGTTGGTTTGGTCGACAATTGCTATATCTCATGCAGGTTGGCGCGATTTGCGAAAAACTTGTAAAACGGATTTCCGCTGCTGCGTTTCAAGCCAAGTTATTTAAGATATTTTAACGTACATTAGCTTTGAGCTGAATGTGTCTTTTTCCCCCACAAGATCTAACAAGTGAATTTTGGTTGTAAATTAAAAAAAAGAAAATAAATAGCTCCGTGTGCAGAAATTTTTGTGTTTATGGCCTTTTCGAAACATTTAGAATTGAATAAAAAAATTAAAAAATGCGGGAGTTCTCCATTCCAAAGATATTCAAGCTTTTACAATTTTACTATTGAACTTCCGCTGCCTTTTCGTTAACACTTGCCAACCCCTGAGGATTGCTATACAATTCTATTGATTCTCTTCACGAACCATACTTGCTTCGCTCGCACGTCACACGTTTGCACCTTTATTCATATCATCAGAGAAGTAGAGGAGTGTTGGCACGCTTTGAAATGTAAACATCAAAATTCAACTGAGAAGAAATTAACTCAATGCTTTGAAACAGAATTTTTGCTTTGTATGAGAGTTGTTTCAGAAGCTGGTCTCCGAGTGCTCAGCAATCTGTTTTCGATATAAGTAGTAAGACAAGATAAGTAGATATAATAAGTAGTGCGACTGTGACCTGACAGTTTCACCAGTTGTTAGGCTGCATGTTGGGAGTTTTCCAGGTTTTCTCCCATTAAGATGCAAATGATAATTTACACTAAGAAGACCTCTTGGTAGACGATACCTCTTTCGACACACATGGGTTACCCTAACCCTTCCAGATCATAGTCTAGTGACGTTTATGCGTAGTACAGTTGTTGCATTAGTTTCAAGGAAATTTTCGATATCATAATAATGAGAAGTAGCAAAGATAAATATATATTTCAGCCTAAGTATAAATTCAGTCATGTTAGCTCAACCAAATGACTATTTATTATATTACTTGTATGAAATGTCAGAGACTTATTTAAAGCAAAACATCCTTAGATTTTATCTTTGCAAAACACATTACAGTTGAAAGGGAATGCCTGTTTGGGTACCTATGTGTTATCTTTTGACAAATTGGTAGTTACGTATTATACCGAAGAACTTTTTACCAGCAGCAAAATTATTGCTAATTGTTGAATTTCTTTGGTGCTGGTCATATTTTTTGTAAATATGAAAACATTTATTTTATATCACCATTCTCATTAAATGCATAAATACATCCTGAACTATAAATCTCGGTAATCGAACTTTGTTAAGAATGTATTTTAAAATTACTTAAAGTCAAATAGTTTAAATTCAGTGAGTAAAGTAGTCGGCCGATCCATTAGTTTGCATTGTCGATCACCAACAAAAAGTTCGTCACAAGATAATATGTAAGATCCCAAAGGTCATTTAAAATAATCAGTATGAGCTACGAAACAATTTAGATTCTATTTCAAACGTACGCAAAGCCCTAAAAAAATAAAAGTTGTAGTTTCTTTCCTTTCCTTGATCTTTAAATAAAAGCTAAGCAAGAATTCACATGACCATAAAGCTTTTTCAAGTAGGAAAGACACACTGATCTCTAGCAACAACTTCTGGATAGTGCTTGCTTGGTTTATGTCTTGAAGACAAAGAAGGCTTAACAATCACTATACAGATCTACGTTAGAAATTTTCCCAAAATTATTTAAAATCTGTTTTGTAACCATGGGAAATTTACTGCATAGCATTACAGGGGACAGTTTTCAATTGGCTTCATCGACTTGCAGAGCAGAAACCGCTTATAAGCTATCCTGAATGTGTAGTTATAGATCAGTGGAAAGACATCATGGCAAGTAATCAATAATTGACAATATTTATTTTGTAATTTTGGAAACAGGAAAGAAATTTAATAATTGACAAAATTTTTGTTGCGAAAAAAGGATTGACACATAATGTGTCTGTAGCCAAAATTAAATTGTCAACATTCAATCAAGGTAAAACATAGTCGAACTTTACCCTTGCTCAGTAAAATGCAAGTTTGATAATTTAATATGCTTACATCCATCAAAATAATAGTTATTTACATGTTACCCTAGACCTTTAGCCCAAGGGTATTGTTTTCAATTGGTCAAAAGTGTGGTCCGTTGTCTGTCCCCCCCCCCCTTTTATAAATGTTTGGGCATGTGCAGGAAAGGTATTGTGTGGATATGTGCCTGCTCCACCTGCTTGTATAAAATGTATAAAATACTTACTTAAAATGCTGATGTTGCTCAGTTGTATTGATGTATCGATCTTTTATAAAGAAAAAAAAAAAAACTTTGTGATGGGCTGGGACTAAAGGCCCAGGCTAAACTGCACATCGGCCTTGAGGTGAATATTTTAAATTTGTAATTTTACTTGGTTTATAATTTAATTCTGAATAGATATTTAATGATGTCTTGGCATGTTTGAAATTGGTTGGGTTGACTCCATATAAAATTCCTAAAAATTCGTCTAACACACCTGCATCAAATCATTTCAGAGTAAGTTATTTAACGCTAGTGCGGATTCTGAGCTAAGAATTACTTACATGAAGCCAGGACTAAGTTACTGCAGCTGTAAGCATTTCACTTGTTACTAAAAACTGGTGACTGTATTACCTTGGCAAGGAATCCTGATAGGAGTTGGAAGTATAGTCTTCTGGTGATATATAGTATATAGTATTAAGAAGTATATAGTCTTCTGGTGATTTCGATCAAATTGCTCTTTGTTTAGTACATTCACCGAAGCAGTACGATTAAAATTTATTTCGATAAAGTTTTATTAAGACAATTTCTCTCTAAGCGTGTTTTTCACGATTTCTCATTGGGGCCATCTGAATGTTTGCTCTTTAATACGGTTCCGGCAGCCGACTTTTACCACTGTAAAGTGCTTAACACAGCCAAATACGTCTCGTAATTTTGAAATGCGAGAAGACTATGAGGTTAAATTTTCATGAAAATCTCTCTTTCTAATCCCAACACACTACGACCTATTTGTGGTTGCCTATTTAATGTACACCAGCCCCCAATTAGCGTACTCATCGGTATTCGGCGGGCTTGAACCGAAACCACAATCTCCCGATCATGAGCTAGGTGCATGTAACCACTAAGTCACAGGAGCTTTTTCCATTCCGAATTTCGGATCAGTTGAGAAAAATGTTTATAGAAGGAGTTCAGATGTTATGGTCATGCTGCATCTTTTCAAACGAAACATTTTAGGCCTCTTTCACACGGTGCGGGCCCGCAAAAAGTTTTACCAATGTGTTTTGATGGAACATTTCACACTGTGCGTAGAGCGGTCCGCAACTTTGAAACCTTCGTGCGAGCCCGCAGAAGTCAGAATTTCGTGCGAGCAGCTGTCTCCGTATCAACAGGTTTTGTACATAAGGTTCAATGGGGCTATTGATGATTGTGCGGACAGTATATCTCCGCACTTTCCAAAGAAAACTCCTGTTTGAATCAACTAATTATTCTTTCTATGTATTTTAAAACGTATAATGCAGGACAGAAAACCTACTAGGGTATAACTCATCCGTTCAATAATTGAATTTTAACTCAATTTTGAATCTTGACGTTTTTATAAAAAGTCGGTAGTATTAAATACTTTTAAAACAAAATTATGTAAACAAATATTTAAGTTAAATTTACAATTATATTATGTTCCCTGATTCAGATCACTCTGTATTCTTTGCAGTTAAATTTAAAGTTTTAAATGAATTACAAATTGAGTTATGATTGGTGTAATTATTCCCAAATTTGGTAATTAAATTTGAATTACTCATTTAAATATTATCAAATGATTTTTTTTTTTTGTTGCAGATATGTCAATTTTCTAATACTTGTTTAGTGGCAAAAAAAAATTACGAGTCCGATTTAAAAATTAAAGAAACATTTTCCTAAGGCATATTAGTATCTAATTTTTTTTTAACCAACGAACGGTCATGGGAAAGTGCGAAATTCTACAGTTGTTTTCCCTGCATTAATTTTTAAATTATATTTCTAATTCAAATACATATTTTTGTAAAAATTATTTTAATTTATTTTGTTTTAGATAGGTTATAAATTATCATCCTAATAAAAATATTTTAAAAAAATATGTTATTTTAAATTTTATTTATAAATTTAAAAACGTTGTGTATTGCTGGAAAAACTGGGGATCAAATGACGTATATATACGTGCGTGACCGTCAGTGGGAGGCATATTGTCGGCTTAGAGTAAAAATGCTCTAACTTCACTTTTGGTTTACACCCATTTTTTGATATTCTGGAAACAGGAAGAGAAGCTCACTGATAAGTGAAAGCCGCAACTTGATCACTAAAATAAATTTATGATACATGAGTGAAAGGAAAAACCCCAAAGTTTATGTTGAAATACAATTTTAGAAGGTTTTATTGCTCGCCTGAAAACTTTGACAGAGTTGTCACATTTTCAATATATGCCAACGTTAAATTAATACTGCTAATCAGTAATGCTATTCTCTTGGTTGTTTGTTCAACTACTACTATTCACTCATAATTATTGTAAATAATAAGGAGTTTTTATCGTATTTTCAGGGTTTTATATTTCGTACTTATTACTTAGACTCTCAAATAAATTTTGCACCTATAACAAATTAGAACACTTAGAAAATAATCGGCTTCCGTTTTATACGACGTAATGCCTAGCGTTTCCAATAGTTGTAAGTAATCGTTAATGTTTTTTGAAGTCTTATTCAAGAACGTTTCAATTTTTCTAACAGTGTGTCAATTGTGTTAATTGACATGTAAAAAGGAGTTGAGGAACTTCCCACTGTACTCCCCAAGCTTGCCCTTAAAAACACCATATGAAGGTAACTGTTAATTAATATAATGCGCTAGCATATACATCTCTATCTTTCCGTTTAATTCTTAGATAACATAAATATAGCAACCGTAACTTTCTTTTGCCCATACTTTAAAATTATATTCGTATATTAAATAATAAATCTCTAAAAATAACTAAATAGTTTAAAACAACACCATCCACATACTGCGTTCACTGAGTGTAAATAACTATCAAACTGTTAAAAGATGCGGGGGAAACGTCCTCAGATATGGTCTTGTGTGAAAAGGTATGCGTTTGCGAGCTCGCGTCCGCATCGTGTGAAAGATGACTTATTGGACAGAATGCCATGCTATATATATGAAAGAGCCGTTTTCATTGGATGAATATGTGGTCGACATTAAATAGTTATATATAGTTAGAATTTACCAATCATAAAACTAGCATAAATATCCAAAGTATTACTTATTGCATACATTAGACAAAAACTTTTGCTGAAATTTGTGTTATGAATAATTCAAATCTAAATCAAACTAACATTTTCAATATCGGTTTTAAGCCTGATTAAGTTTGAAGTTTTAAATAAACACTGAGGTGCTATGCTTGAAAGTGTAGTCATGAATAACTTTAAATCATTTCTAGCGTAAGTTTTGACTGAAAGTGATTTCAAATGTTTTATACATTAAACTAATTTCTTATTTTGTTCTGTCGTAAAAAAAAGCAGGTTTTTACTAAGGAAGCCATCTTTCTCTTTCGAAACTTCCATTTTTTACTACATTAGGTGAAACCGATGTTGTTATACTTTCAACCTCTCTATCAAAAGCACGCATTTCAAAAGTTACTTTTTTCAACATAAAATTCCACCAGAAGCGGCATCACTTTCTCTAAAAATAAATAAAATAAAATTCTCCAACTTCCACCTTAACGCTTTTCTAAAGCAAACAGAAACCTCCCAAGTATGCGGGCATTTTGTTGAGGAATACCAAGTTTGTATTTATGTGCATATATAGATATACACGCGCGTCCATAAAAGTTTCGCTTTATTTAAAAGCGGTAGATATCTTACAACTCTTCCATCTAGATAAACTGGAAAAGAAAACGGAAATAAAAATTTGGAAAAATGTCGTCGTAAAAACATGAGAGGCCCGTTCTCAAAATAGAACATAAATAAAACGATGGGAGAAGAGAAAAAAAAATCTACCCTCTTCGAATTGATATCAAATGTTTGAAATCTAAAGCTATATCTCCGAGAAAACGCAGATTGAAGCGATACTCTATTATATACTGGGAGATAGAGCAATATTTATTTAGGATGTTTCGCTTTTAACTTTTAGTTATTTCTGATATGTGTGAGTTTTACTAGCTCTCCGCAAATATCAAAAAGTATATGAGATGTTTGAGTAACTTCCATAGATTAGTGGAAAAAAAAAGAAAAAAAAAGAAACACGTTGAACTTACTATGCCAGGCTCTTGAGTTAGGAAGTTTTCACATTTAAAAATTATAAGATATGTCTAACGGTGGTGTTTTATATTTAAAAAAAAAAAAAAAAAAAAAAAAAAAAAAAACCACTTCTTGGCCAATTTTTTTTGCAGTACAGATACGAACGCGTGAAAAAAGCAAATTCTTAAATAAACATATATTCCTGAATAAATTATACAAATAAAATATATTGCTGATTTAATGATGAATATTCAACAGAAACGAATTAAATTTTTTATTTTTTTCGTTTTTTAAAAGAAGCAATCCGTGACATGAGCCAAGTGGATGTAGTAAAGCGTATCCCAGTGAAGTGAACCACGTGTCCACAAAATGCTTGAACTCAGTACATTTAATCGCTTTCATAGATACTGGGCAGAAACGAATCCAACGATAGACTTTTGCAAGTCTTCGCTAAAACTGTAATCATCAGGCAAAAGCGATCGTATTTTCTAAAAAGAGGTCATCACATAACTCATTCCCGTACTCATTCCTGAAAACACACATTCGGTCATATTATGCATTTATTTTTTATTCGTATTTCAATTTTTTTAAGAGATGTCGAAATTCCCTTAAAAAAAAAAAATGGAGTAAAACTTGTTAACCTTTAACTGCTGTGGTTGGATGGTTTGAGGTTTTTGGCGCAAGAGCTACACATGGTCCAAACTGCACCAAACAAATTGATGAACACCAGTTTAAAGTTTAAGAAACATAGTATCAGAAATATTAATATAAAAGTCAGAGATGCTATATTTTAGAGGGTGGAAGCATTCCACAAAAAATGACTCGCGGTCTGTCAGACCGCTTACAGCAGTTAAAGGTTAATATTTTAAATAGAATAGCTTCCTCTAACCACACCAGAATAGTGAATGTCGCACACCTCATAAATAATTGTTACAAAATATTTTAGTTTAAAATTATATCAGACAATAAAATATAGATGTAGGATTTAAAATAGGTATTTATACTACTTTTTTCAAAATTGTGTCAATCTCATCAAATTGTTACTTAATTTTAAATGCAAATTGCCTTAAACATCTAAATGACAGTTAATTTAAACTGTATTGTTAAATTGGATATTTTAAAGAAAAAAATATTAATATATGTGTATCATTTTTATTTATTTTAAATGAAATACATTTATTCTAAAAATAAATCGACTTATTACTTGACGAACTTCGGAATTTTTAGACATACCTCACCTGTGAACTTTTATGCCTATAAATTTGGCAAAGTTTTTTTCTTTTAACTGAAACAAGTTCAACAGGAGCTCTTATCCATTTGATTCCTATAGAATGTTTGACATTGATGAATTAGATGTACATGACTTTACTCTTTTCTCGCTTCAGTTGTCATTCGGCCTCGGTTCAAATGTGTAAATGCTCAATCAGTATTACAGGTCGAAATGTCTTACCATGTTATGTGTCTGTTTGAAGTCTAGCATCATCCATCATTTTAAATATTCATAACTTTTCTGTAAATCCGGTCTCAAAAGTTAAGCTTCATTGGAATTTCTACTTTTATAAAGACCTCAAATGAAAAGTGGTTTCGCTTTAAGGTAATAATTAAAAAGAATCATAAAATTGTGTGTGCTTTCTACGCAAGTTAAATTAGGACATTATATGTTGACTGGTTAAAGGCATGTGTGTTTAATTCCTACCACTAATTATTATGTTGTTAAGAGAATTTTTGTTTCATGAAATGCGTATTTATTAGAAAACGTTAATGAATTTAATAAAGTGCATTTAAGTAAGACGTTTGATTATGAAAACTTAACGCAATTCGTAGTCAATGGTTTAGTACTTTATTTTTATCTAAAGAAGAGTGCATCGGTTGATAGTAATTTACAATGGTTTTATGCTCAGTGAAATATAATAATATTTATTTGTCATTTAGTAAAATTTTGTTAATAGCAACTATAAAATCTAGAATATATGTGAATATTATTTGGTCATATCTGCTAAGATAGTTTTTCTCATTACAGGAAAATGCAAATGTTTAGTTTCTTTGCCTATAAGCATGAGTGTATTTTAGTTTTGTTTCAAAATAAATTAATTTTATGTACTCTACCTGACTACTTTCATAGCATATAAATTGTTCCTTTAAACGTATACTTTATTATTTTCTGCCTATTTTTTGTTAATGCAAAAAAATTACTTTGGTGTGTGTATTAAACATAATACATTATTTTAGCATGTGTATTTCTATCATGTACGTGCATGTGTTTTGCTTCTGTGGTGGGGATGCCTTACTCTCTTTCTACGTAAGATTGGAAAAGTTCTCAAGTCAAATAAAAATTTCTTTGCAGCAAATTCACCAACCCTTGAGAATATACAATTGTGTGTGTACTCAGAAATTCTTTATTTTATTTACTTTTATTCCAGAAGATTTTTTTTAATTCAAATTTCGAGTTTTTACGATTATATTTATTTCAAATCGTTCTATGTTTATATGTAACTTGGAAGATACTAGAAACTTCATATAAAATGCAAAACATCTTTTTTATAATTTTGAATCCGTACTATTAACTCCACCATACTGTCTACCATTCCGAAACTTTTATGCTCTATTTTATTACCTCTTGGAATACATTTAAATAACGTTCAACCATCCATATCGATATTTATTCATTTCATTTCTACACCGAAACCAGATGCTATTTTAAAACTAAAATAATACTAAATACCCTAACCTTTACTTTTGAAAAGATTGTTTATAATAGTTTTCAAATGACCGAAGCTTTAAATTTTACCCTTTAAGTGTAATAAATATTATATGCTCTAGAAACTACACAACAGTGGATATTCTAGTCAATGTCTAAACAACTTTAAATTTATATCTGATTTTTTTAAAAAATATTTTCACTTTTTATGGTATTTCCAATCTCTTCAATTAAAGGAAAGTGTTAATTTTATTCAATGCTATCTGATTAGTTAGGTTTCATTTTTATTTATTATTATTATTATTTTTTTTTTTTTGCTACCATGTTTTTTTCTAAATTATATGTGAGCAAATATTTTACAAAAATAAACTTTAATTTTTTCTTTCTTTTTTTGAACAATGAAAGGAATTTCAAAGAAACATGAATTATAATTTCAGTAAAGAAAAGTATCTGTTTAAAATCAATTAGTAAATTATTGCCTTAGACAGTTGTTTTTTTATCAATTAAATTTCCAATTTTTCTAAATAAAAAAATCTTTTTCTCCTGTTATTTGAGCAAATCAAAATCAGGGATATCGAGTAAAATAACAGTTTGTGAATGTTAGGAATAACATTAATTTTTATTTGGGTGCATTTCATACATACGTTTATATTAATTTTGTACAATTGTGAAATTAACTTGAATCTAGAATCCTCTTTTTAAATAAGTTTTTATTAATTGAAGTTATTTGGGAAGTTTAATGAAATTTCTGGTAATTTTTACAGCACTTCCAAGTCCTTTTGCGAAACTTAGTACTTTGTGATAAAATTTATACATATTTTCTAATATAATAAATCAATAAAATGTGTTCTGATAAATTTATCAAAACAACATATGTACATTTTAAACACTATTTCATTTCAGTTTTTTCTTAAGTTTTTATCTTGCTTTTTTAATAGAGTGTCCATTTAAACATTAAAAAAATGTATCAACTTCCAACAGCTTGTGCATGGTAAACCAGGAGTATTATACATAGTTCTTATCCTTTATGTTTATATTTCTAAGAGTGAAATTTTTTTTGAAGTGAAGCCGTACATTTTAGTCAATTTTTTATTAACTAAAATTATTTTGTTTGGTAAACAATAATTTTTTCAATGAACTAGGAATATTTTATCTTCTTTAAAAAGTGTGAAAAACCTTTATGATGCTAACCCGACTTAAAGAAAAATCTTGTTTGTTTGTATTGGAATATTTCATTCAACTTCAGTAAAAGTGTGTTAATATAGTCCAATTTAAAAAGAGCTTTGGTGTATCAGCTGTTTTCTGAAACCTAAACTGCCTGTCGTCTTGTCGTGTGACCATTTCAGGCTGCTTTCTTTAGCAAGTTATATTTAACTGTTTAACATCAAGACAACGAAACTCTGTGTAGTGTAACTGGAGCCATTATCTGCTGGATGTAACTAATTCGTTCGTCATGGCTTCTCTCCAACTAAATCTTCCATTTAATGAAATTTTTGTTGAATGAATTTCCAATGAAGATTTTTGATGGATGCTGCTGAAACACAACCATCATTTCATGGTAATCTTAAATGGTCTTTGAAATATAACGCTCTGAAAGATGACAGCAGTTCGCACTACAAGTTGTCAACTTCCCTAGCTATATTACATTAATGATAAAAACCAAATGTACCCTTAACCTTGATGTTAGTATTGTACCACTTGACTGAGTTTTTAAACATCACTTTACAAATATAAATATTATTCAAGGGGACAAAGACGATAAATGTTAGTATTGCTCCACTTGACTGAGTTATTACATATCACCTTACAAATGTAATTATTATTCAAAAGGACAAAGGTAAGATGACATTAAGATTAAGATGATAAATGTTAGTATTGTACCACTTGACTGAGTTCTTACATATCATCTTACAGATATAATTGTTATTGAAAGGGACAAATATGATAAATCTTATGTTTTAAGATCTTAGACTTTACTATTTATTAGTAAAAAGCATTAGACCAAAGTATTTTAAACAATATATTCTATAATAGCATACTTTATAATACAATATTTTATAAATAGTATATTTTATAATAATTAATAATATATCTTACAATATGTTACGTGGAATAATAGTTGTATAGTTAAACTTAAAAAAATCAATTCTTTTTTTTCTTTTCTTAATCCGTTCTCGGCTTAATGTTGGAGACTTGTTTTTGTTCTGTTGTGTCGCTATAAATAAAAATAAATAATAATATTATATATACAGTTGGAGATTATTAAGTAAACAGATGATTATAAAATAAAATATATACTCCCTCCTCCCCACACACACAAATACAAACTAAAATGAAAGGCATATTATTTACCACCACAGAAGCAAACACCGCCACCCCAAAACCACCTCCTGAAGCCTGGCTATTCCTGTCTTTTCAGAGCCCTCCCGCTGCATGTTTCACCAGCAGAGCGGCGTGCAAGGAGGGCACGTGCACGCGCACGAGGGACTAGTGACGCGCGAGGGGTGTGAACTCGCCTGCGTCACGCACTCCGACTTCACGTGCCGCTCGTTCGAGTTCGACCCGGTGTCGAACCTCTGTCTGCTCAGCCCCGACGATTCGCATTCCATAGCGGAGGGGCTGCTTTCCAGGCCCCCACAAGGGAGGTATTTCTATGAGAGAGGATCCTGTATCGAGGGTAAGCTCATCTTCAAAAGTAGTCAATGGTGGTGGGATATAGTATGTGTTACTTAACTGGACATATTCGATAGTTTTAGTTGTGTCCATTTGCATGAAAGATGACTGATGTCAAACTAGAAGAAATGGAAAAATCGACCGACATCAAAACAAGCTACACTAATATAAACTCACTACAATCAAGTATAATTGCATCTTGAATTGAAATAATCGTCTGACTTCAATACGATTAGACATTTACTCACTTCTTTGATTTTAATAACAATTGTATGAACGATAATATACTAAAATATATAAAATAGCCAGTGAGTTCTAAATGAGTTGACATTTACTCACTAGCTTTAATTAAAATTTTACAATAACCTGCAATAACAACAGTAATTGCATGAAGGGTTGCAATGAAAGAGTTGTCTGATTCAACTCACTAGTTTAAATTTAAATAAAATACCATGTTTTTAATTTATTAAAAAATCCTATAATGAGCTAACATATACTCAATAGTTTAAATTTAGGTACAATTATATCAACGATGATTTACAAAAAAAAAAAAAAAAAAAAAAAAAAAATTCCTTTGAATTTAAAATGATTTGACATTTACTGACTAGTTTTAATCTAACTATAATTCAATGAACGTTGACGTAATGAAAGAGACCTCGTATTTGAAACTAGCTGAGATTCACTGTTAGTTTAAATTCATGTACAAATCATTTTTTTGCTGACGTGTTGAAAAACAAGGGATTTTTGCGTAAGGGAGAGTTTGCGCAAGGTGAGTAGGGTTGCATCGAATGGCATCACTTGTGACGTGCTTATGACCAATCTTAAAAAATCTAAAAAAAACAAAAAAAAAAAAAAAAAAAAAAAAAAAAAACACGAATTCAAATTTTAAAATTCTATTAGCCAATCATTTAATGCATGTTTTAATTAATTTCGCTCTAACGAATTGAAAGTGTCGTCATAACGCAAAACTTCCATCGTCTGATTCAAAAAGAGCTAACAATTCAATCACTAGTTTAATTTAAGTATATTTACATAAACGATGATGTACTACAATAAATACATTAAGTAAATTTTTCTTTCAAATAAAGTTTTGAATAAGAAACATATTATTAAATAATGATATTTGAACTATCGATAAAATTCTAATAAACTTTCACTTTTGTTTTTGGACTAAATTGAAGAATTCGATTCTCGAGTACGTAGGACTATATTTCAAACGGATCTATATATTAGAAGCAAAGTAAGCTTCGTTTTGTACAAATTGATTAAAAAATAAAACACTTTTGCTTTGATCCATGGCTGATTCTACATAAATATAAATTGTAATGACTTTTTTCGGAAAATACTTCCAGAATATTTTTTTAATGAAATAAATACACAAAATATATTTACAATATACAGTGGCATGACTTCCAAAAGTGATCGTGCAGCTTAAAATTTGTATAAAAATCGCTGTAGTCTGGGAATTCGAAAAAAACAGGGAAAAAAATATCACAAAAGTGTTCGCACATCACAACATTTTCTTATAAATATACATTAATAAAATTATTTTTTAATGCTTTTTTTTTAATTTTTGCATTATTGAGACATTTAAGAAATTGATTGTGCGCAATATTTACTTTCTATTTATTACTTTATTATAATCAATTTATTATTTAAATCTCTCATAATCGTAAAGAAGCATCAAGTAGTATTCTTTAATTTATACTATTTTATCTAATGGTAGCATTCAATGTATTTTTAATATATAAAATTTATCACATTCAACGGTTCAGTGTGTAATAAAACGTTTAAAAGAAGAAAATAGAATCCAAAGCAAACCAAAAAAGTTATTTGAAAGTAATAATAGGTTAATTGTAATAAAATTTTAGAAGAATCTATATTTGTGTACTATAAAAATGTCCTTAAACTAGAGGGACAAATTTTGTTTTTCAATTTCACCTAAAACTGTTCCAAATGTACTCAGATCAGCTGGACTGCATGAGCGTTCTGCTCGAAGAATAATTTTCTGATATGCTAAATATAGAAGAAAGGTTTATCATGGCAAGGGAAATGATAACTAAGCCGGAAACGTATTAGAATCGTATCCTATTCGCAGATGAACATGAGCTTATAATTTTATAGATACGAAAAAAATGCCCAAAACTTTGTTGGTAAAGTAAAGTATGGTGGTGGAGGTGTCCTTGCGTGGGGGTGCTTGTCAGCATCGGTATTTGATGTTTGTTGATGTAATAATGAATCATGAAATCTATTTGAATATTTTGAATGATAAATTAATATTTCCAGCCCAAAATTTCGATTAACAAATAACGGTTTTAGTTAAATAATAACTGGTGCACACGATACTCAACATTCGCCTCTAGTATTACCCACAAAATAAATCCAAAAACACCACTACAGCCACTAGATTTGAATCCAATGGAACATATTTGGAGAGAACTGGAGATCAAAGTAAGAAGACACGACATTCAAATGGGGCAAAAAAAAAAACATTTATGCTACAAAAGAAAAAAAGTAGAAAACAGAAAAAATAAAAAGAAGAAAATAGAATCATAGAAGGAACATACATACAGAAATTAGAAAGTGAAATTTATTCCCAGATGCTTAAAAGTTGTTGTGAATACTAACAGATATTCTACTAGCACTGATTTGCAAAAGTATTGTAATAAATACTAATAAGTAAAAGAAATTAACAGCACAAAGACTTTTGGGAGAAATTTTATCTGTTACGTTAAAGTTAACGATTTTTTTTTTTTTTTTTTCTTTTTTAAGTTTTACTATGCGTTAAAAATATTTTATATAGTTTTATTGAAAGCAAATTAGAGATGTTATTAAAAAAAATCCTGTTTTGGTATCATAATTTTTGCGACTTTGATAGGATAACTGGATTTGATTGAAATTTGTAAGTGTACGAATACTTTTAGGGGCCACTGTGCATTGAAACAAATAACTTTTATCTTAGACTTTTAAAATAATTAATTCATTATAATATTGTACACATACGACATTTTAAACAAATTGAAAAGGAAAAAAATATTTGTTAACAAAAATGCATGTTTTGTTCTGACTTATAGGATAAATGGGTTTTCCTAAAATACGTAAATTATTTTATTTTTATTATACAGGAAGTTACTTAGAAGTTAGTAATTGTTGTTTTAAACATAATATAAACTTTATTGAAATTGAAATCCAAAAAATATGCTTTTTGAAAAAAAAAAAAAAAAAAAAAAAAAAAAAAAAACATAATTATGCTGACGCACGAGACAAGTGAAAGGACTTGAACTTTGAGATTAGTTTCAAAATTATTTCTTCTTTGAGTTTAAATTTTATTGGATTTTTATCATTCTATTCATTAACTTCACTAAAATTTATCTTGTTTTTATGAAATTTGTTTCTTTAAAAAAGCTGTTTTCTATACTAGGTTTCATATAATTTAGAGTCAATAAAATTATATCATAATTATAAAATTTCAACTTTCAGTATCATAAAATTAAAACTAAATTCTGCTAAAAAAATTTTGATACTTTTTATGATACTATGGACATTTAACTTTAACATAAATTTATTACTTTTATATTCCTTCGATATTTTTTTGAAATGTCGTGGTTTCAGTTTTCAAAATTTTTTCATACATATTAAATTTCAAATTCTACATCAATAAATTTATTTTAATAAAGCAAACAATCTAGTATATTTCGTCTCGTCTAAAAAGTACATATGTTTCATTATAGAGGAATTTAATTTTAAGACTCGCTTTAATATTTGGATATAATCCTCCTTGGATTTACGTTATTAACCAATCTCTCCATAATTAAACCGTCTTAACCTAAACTGAGCAAGAATCAAAAAGTAACTTAAGTCTATTATATATCTTTATATAATTTATAATTTTAGCTTTTTTAAATCCCCAACCAATAAATATTTCTACAAACAGAAAATAAATTAGAACTTATAGTAACTTTACTAAAAATTTCCTTGCACTAACTGAAAACAGAAATAAATACAGTTTATATTAAAACAGAAATATTGTCCACATATTTTGTAAGAAATACCACACTGGATCATAGAACTAAACAAGATGCAAAAAATATATATTCGTAGTAATAATCCCTTTAATTTCTTCGATGGTAACTACGCAGCCGAGGAAAATCCTTGCCATTCCACGCATCCCATGGGTAGTGAAATGAATCAGCTTATGGTAGGTTTGTTACTAGCCGTCGACATGCCTTGAATACAAGAATCTTTCATTAATAAAAGATGTCGCCCAATCCTCTCCTGGGGGAATGATGTGGGAATAGGGGCTAGATGTGATTTTGATGCTTAACTGTGGAAATTGTAACTATAACGATGTTTATATGGATGTTTAGGAGTTGTAGTTGCAATGAGTGAATTCAGCTTTAAGTTTATGAGGAATTAAAAGTTGTTTTAGTGATGGGTTTATAGGATTTTATGAGTTTTTAAAGTCAAGGCTTATGTTAACTCGTTTGGAGTGTATGTATTACAACTTTTCGAAACTCCAAAGTAAGTCCTTAAAGATGAAATAATAGAAAAATGTACTTTAATGTGAGTACATTAAAATTATACCTGTAAGTACTTTAAATAAGTCTTTGATTAAAATAATTAAGCCTATTGTTCCATGGATATTACATGTTGGCATTACAAAACTTTATTTGACAGTATTCAACTTAAAAATATTATACATATTGTATATTTACATAATTGTTAATACTGTTATTCAATTTCATGATTGAGTAAACTTATATATATTTTTGTGAATTAAAAATGACAGTATTTACAAAAGTAGACTCCTAATGTCACTTATATTAGGCCACACGCGTCTTTAAGTGTTTTAATGTTGACACGTTCTACATATTCCTTGAAATATAAGTTTGAAATCATAGCTTTTCTAACAATTGTGTAGAATAATGAAAAGAAAACACAGTATTTATTGAAATTGATTTATTTGGAAAAATTATTAGATTCTAAAATATACCAAATTACATGTGTTAATGTTTTGAATGAATTTAATTTAAAAAGTTTTTTTTTTTCCATGTTGTTTTAATATCACAAATGCTACTTTAAAAAAAAGTTATTTATAAGTTTACATATTTTAGAAGTTCCTTCTTTGACCTACCATTGCCAGAAAATTCCTCCAAATTCTCTTATCACAGCTATCAAACACGCACTACAGCCACCTTCGATGCCAACATCCATACATCTCCATATCATACCATAGTCACGTGGCATACTTAATAAAACACTTATGCTTAAGACATCAGAACTAGGATGCTGAGCTCCGTGAAAGCCATAAACCGCAGAAATATTCCCTCTAATTGGACGACACCCATTGTCATTATAAAATATGCCCTCACTATTAATGACGAAAAGCGTCACAACCCACCAGGTTTAATGGAAATAAAGACGGGACGAGTCATTTAGACACCATAACGCTACTCGTTGTAATATTCTCGCTTCTGTGATGCTAAAATCAAATTTCGTTAAAGTAGATTTCATATGCTCGTTGAGATGAATGCGGTTGCACTATATATCACAATGTGATGTCGATGTTTTTATGTCTGAGATTATATTTTATGCTTCATATGAGAACTGCTTAAGTTATCCATTAACCTGTTCTGAATTCATGAGTTCGAATATGTATTTTAACACAACTAGTATTAAAGTTATTCATGTATTAGAAATTTGGTAGTTGTTGCGGTAAATCTGAATGCCACTCAGTAATCGAGTATTTGAAATTACCAAAATTGTTATTATTTAATAAATAATATTAATCAATAGTTATTTTACTAATACAAATATATTTATTAAATTATTCTTTCATCCATTAAATATTATCTCAAGATTTTTAAAACTAAATAATAACATTCATAATGAATTTTATATATATTGAAGAATCAATCTTATGATACATTTATTTATTAACATATCTATGTTCAATCTAAATATTTTAACATAAAATATGTATGGAACATTTCTCTTAGAAAATATCAAATAATAATATCAATAAAGGAACTTCCAACTTATAATTTAATTTGTCTACCTAGAATTTTAACTATTACTTTGTGGATTCTAATAATCTCTCTCTCTCTGGTTTTAGAAAAAATATTAGTAATGTGTAAGACTTATAAAACAAATTATTAGTTAATATATCTTAGATTATTATTATTTCTATGAGGTATAAAATATTATTAGTTATCATTTCTATATTTTAGGAAATAATATGTGTTTTCTATGATTTGGGAAACATTATAGTTTATTTTTATTATTTAGACAATGCTATTTGTTTGTTATTTAATTTTAATTCAATTTTATTGAAGTGTTTGCAATTAGATTTGCATTACATAGATATGCACACAAACACATCCTATGCTTCGTGAGCAATCATTTAAAGACTTAACGTATTTGATGATCCTGAAATATCCTATTAATGTAAATTTTAAGTAAATTCTCTCATAATAATTTCTAAACGCGATATGAGATTAGATTTATTTGAATAATGTACACTAAAGCTTATTGATATGCACAAATGGGAGTGAATCATTATGTACTATACAGAATGAAGCTCGCAGCAGATAAATATACATCCTGAATACATTAAACAAAATATTTCCAAGAATTCTGAGATCTCCAGAAATCCTTTTAAAATCGCTAACTATTAGGTTACTACGATTAGGGATTTAAATATTATTGAAATGCAATCGTGTATGAAATTTCAGATTTCCTTTATAATAACACTAATATTTTAACAAAACAGTAATACTCATATATTTTATTTGTGAAATATTTTTGTGTATTTCACCACGTAAATTTTCATATGGTGGTTATTTGCTTAAATTAATCATTTGGGCATAGTAATTTGTGTTATCAAAATTCAAATTAAACTATATAGTTCAGTTTTCGTTAATATAATAGAATAAAAGGTTTTGCATTAAATAAAAAGAAAGGAATAGAAATGTTTGTACCTATTGAAAACAATATTATACTATGCTAATGGCCAAGATATATTTTTATATAATTGAACCCCTTTTTCAATAATGGAATTTTTCATAAAAGTAGTATATAACATTATATACGGAATTGAATAACGTATTTATTAGCTTTTGCATTTATCATAATTGATATAACTTGTCTATTTATTGTAGTTAGTACTTTAGTTTTTAATAATTATTACTTTTTTATATCGGGTTTCTTTAATATCACTCTTTTATATAATAATTATTATTATTTTATATTCTTTTTAAAAAGTTTTGTTTTGAAGCAATTATTCAGTAAAATCAGGATATGATAGTAATAGCATTATAATGTAATTACTATTCGGAGAAGTTGAAGAATTATTAAGCAAACCATAAGGCTATGCCTTTATCTTAATTCTACATGATTAAATAAAGCAAAACAATAAATTAAAACATAATAAAAACGAAGTGCATTGTACTTGCTGGGATTTTTTAGACATACATTTTCGATGGCACTATATTTTTTTAAATTAAACATTTCATTTATAAAGTCAAAATTTACGATAAAGTTTTTTACTGCATAGCAACAATTCAAGATATTGCAACCTAATCAGTTTTATTGTAGAAAAGAAAAAGAATAATGCGTTAATGTATATTTTAGAAATAGTTATAGTTGTACTGAGCCTTTAGACTTCAATTGCAATGTGCTTCAGTAGAATGATTGTATTTATGGTGCAAAAATGAATAAATAAAAATTGGAATATTATATTGACAAAAGAATTATTGCCACAGTTCATTTATTAAAATAAATTACCGACTTATATCTCAAACACGCAAAAAACAAGTTCATAAAAACACCTGCAAAGTATAGTAAGTGTGATTATCGATCGAGGTATGGTGTGATAATAAAGCATAAGTTACATTAGTAAGAAAAAAACTAATAATTGAAGATTTCTCACATGCGGCTCTGCTCTTTCAAGCCTTGTCAAAAAAAAAAAAAAAAAAAAAAAAAAAAAAAAAAAAAAAAAGCACGTTTTAATGATGAAAGGATGTAAGCTACGAAGCGAACTGCATGATAGGTGGAAAAATCAAAGTGTTGGTTCATCCATATTCATAGATGTGAAAAAAACTTAAAATATTTTCTACAAAGAATGCAGGCTATTCCATAGAAAAGGTCGACCATATATAGTTAATGGACATCCTAAAAATTAAAATAACCCGAAAAAAATCTAATGAGTGAGGAACTGATGACTTTGGTTTCTGCACACAGCTATTTTTCTTTCACTTTCGCATACACTTTCTCATTCATTTTGGGGTTTTTTTCTGTACGCTTTTTATGTCAATCTGTAGTGAAAAGGGGAGAAAAAAAACTTAACGGCATTTGTGATAACTGAAGTGTGAAATCCCGTTCTGTTAGTTCTTTTGCGTGCTTTTACTTCAAAATAATAATAATAATAAAAAAAAAAAACGTATTTCGTGGGCGTTTGGTTAAGGAGGGAGTGTGAAAATAAAAATTAAAACCTTCGGGTAGAAATTAATGAAATGGTTAATTCCCCGTGCTTTTTTCAGAGAGGAAAAAAAATAATAATCATCTTGCTAATTTTTTTTGATAATTTTTTTTCTTTTAAGAGAAGGCTTGTAATGAAAGGAATAACATGAAGAACTACTTAATTTGCTGAGTAAGAGCAGTTTTTTTTTTATAGAAAAAATTTATTATAAAAATAAAGACGTTAGGGGTGGAAAAGTATGAAGCAAAAAATAATGAAATTAAGATTTGTTTTTCTTATTGGATGTGCTGTTTGAGTGACAGGTGTTAGAAAAAACTGGCCATTAAAAAACGTTTCATTGCGAAATAAGTTTACAATGTTTAATACTGCGTTAATGTTTGCAAATATGAATCATTCAAGCGTGAAGATATGTCTCGTTTAAGTCGTTTCTAAGGAAAGGGTATTGATAAACCAATCTATTGGAAAAAATTTAAAAATAACGTTTGATTATTTTTGTAGAATTGACTCAATGAATAATCTGTTTTTAATTATTAAAAGTTGAGTCACAAAATCAGTAATTTAAAAATGTATTGAATAGTCATGGGTGAACTCATAATTTTTTTTCATTTAAAATGTATTTAAATTTTTAAATTGGTCTTCATAGTTTTTATTTCTGAGAGAAAAATGCATCGAGCTATTAATAACAATCTATGGGACACACACACACACACACACACACACACACACACACACACACACACACACACACACACACACACACACACACACACACACACACACACACACACACACACACACACACACACACACACACACACACACACACACGCACACACACACACACACACACACACACCGAAAGTAATAATTCACTAAAATAGTAAATAGAAAGTATAATTTATTGTAAACGAAGGAATATTTTTGAGTTTACTAAATTTATATTTAATATGATGTCTCCATGTTATTTCTTTTGAATTTTTGTTTACGAAAACGGGCCAATATTGCAGAATTAGACATTTAATGCCAACTAATGCTTCCTATTTAAAATAAATCATTACATTTGATAGTTTTGAAAAGTTCTTAATATAGGCAGGCATATTATCTTTATTTATTGGTTATATTTCATTGATTGATCTGTGGTGTTATTAATGTCACAGTCAGGTATTTTGCCTTTCAATAAATCTATTTTTTTTTCCTAATAAAATTCCATCTATATTATTCTATCTGTAATTCTCTAAAAATTCTATAAATTTTATATTAAGAACGATTGATTTTAAGTTGTAAACTTAAAAGTCCAAAAATCTCTTTTTTGATGTACTTTTCGATGGTATGAAATGTGACATTGGAACTTTCGAATAGACGATTTTTGTATGAATATATAAAACTAATTGATATATTTTAATTTATCCTCCCATTAAGTTTCTAGCATGAAATTACAGATGATGCTGCAGGGAATAGTTTTTTAAAAAAGTATAATTAGATTTTAAAAAGTTGAATTTCATTTTTTACATTGGAACTTGATATTCAAACCACAAATTCCCTAGTTGTTATTCATCAATTGAAAGCTCAAAACAGGAAAAAAGAAAATTTTCAATAATACTAAAAATTAAATAATATAATTAGAAAGAAAACTGATGCTTCTTTTGAAATGCAAAAAATATCAAAAATCTACTATTATGGTCCACGTTTATAAACGTCTATTTTAATAATCAAATACGATATGATATAAGACGTTTAATTTCCCTTATGAATATAACAATTCAAAAAATTTCATTAAAAAAATAAGGAGTTATGTTTTTTTGTTACTTAACGTAATTTTGAACTAATCTTACGAAGAACTAAGTTTTTATAAAATTCTTTTCACACTGAATATGTATGTATATTTTGTTATAAGTTTTTTTCTGAAACCAAATACGTTAAAAACATATCTGCAGGTGGTTTTTATTAAAGAACATTAATTTATAGTAATTTAAGTATATTAAATTACTTTATTAAAAGTGCTTTTTAATTTCAAGAACAATAGTGATAATGTAATACAATAAACGCATTCTGTAATTGAGGAATTCATATTTATTGCATCAATTACAAATGACAAGTATATTATCTGCAAATCAGGAATTCGTTATTTAAACCCATGATCACATTCTGAGCAACTGGTAAGGTGATTATGTTGAACAACAACACAAGACAAAATAAAAAAAAATAAAAAATAACGAATAAAACTTCCGATACTTTGTTCCACGGTAAAAGAGGTGAATGACATAATGAGGTAGGGTGGAGCGGCTATCGTTTGCTGGAATGTTTACGTCGCTACCGAAGTACCCTCCAGGGGTAAGGCGTTGGGAAAAAACTGAGTTGGCTTCCGAAAAAAGATATAGTTATCGTTTGTTCTCATGTTTGGGTTACTAACGAAGATTGTGTAGAGAAAGGGGAACGGAGAAAACGCACAAATAAAACTATTATCATTCGAGAGTAATGTAAATGGAGTGTGAGGTTTAACTTTGCACTTTATGTTGTTTGAGTTCATAAGTCTGTATCACACGGCAATGGTCATTAATGATGTCAGGCATATGATTATCACTAATAGTGCGAACTGCCTAATTGTTTTGATTATGTTTGTGGTATTGATTGTGGTGTTCTTGTCTGAGAAAAATATGTATTTTCTTTACTTTTGTTTGAGCTATGATGAATTGAATATGAGTTTAAATTAAGCATGGATTTCAAAAATCATTATATGATGCTACTCTCGCTTATATTTTTACATTGTGTAGATATGATGCGTTTTTTTTAATTTGTGCTTAATTGGCTATATATAAATAAAAAGCTGGTTCAAAATTATTAATGTTTTATATCCAAATTTCAAAACTCTGCAATATTTTTAGGTTTTAGCATAAAAAGACATGGAATCAAATAAAGAATAATGTTTTTTTAAGTATACTACCATCACACTTAATAAAAATTCCTCTTAAAAAAATATAAAGCAATATTTAGACTAAGAAGAAACTTTTACATTAGGCATCTTTCGCTTGTGTGGTCAATTATACCCTATTCTCCCTCCAGTAAATAAATGTATTGCAATAATTGAGAAAACTTACTGTGTCAAGTTATCCCAGTCTCTTATCTCCCCTATCGAGAATGGAGAGCTTACATTATCTAAAACGCTTTCATCCTTTACCGGAATAAGTGTCAAGCACGTGATTTAAGTAGCAGCAGTTGCGATGTTCCGCGTAACTTGAGTCAATCGAATCGTTCGTCCACCATGACAAGATCGATACCGCAACTGCTCAAGTCTCACTTTGAAAAACACTGTAACAAAAGGAAGAAAGTCGCATTGCATGCAATAAAATATTACAAAGCACCAGCATGCGAATTCGAGTCTGATGTATAGCCATACCCAGCGTAAGGAATATCCGTGGCAATAGCAATTGTAGGAGAATGTTACATAATGGATGACTGAGATTCGTCCTGAGCGGTCGTTGTGAATCGGTGGGATTTTTTCCCCTTTTATTGCGATTTCTGGAAGGATTGTGGATAATTTACAATAGTTTATGGTGACGTTCCATATGGTGTTGGGTTATTTTTGGTAATGGTGATTTTTTTTTTTTTGTGTGTGTGTGGTGGGGGGTTATGAACCCGAAACGGATGGTCATTGTGATACTGAATTATTGCTCTATGAATCTAGTTGAAAATTATATGGTAGATGGTAGGAAGTCAAGAAAAGGAATGATGACGTGATTGTACATTTTAGTTGAACCACCTATTTGGATGGAATTTATGGAAATTTTTTATACCAGCCACATAAAATGGGAATAATTTTTATTAATTTAAATTTTCATTAATTTAATCTACTGCACCAAATCAATCCGTCGTTAGAATGTTCATGCTTAGTTAACTTGTGTTGCCAGTTTGCCAAGAAACTTCAGCACATAAAAGTATCAAAATAGACGCAATGTGTGTTGTATTGAATTAAATTTTATCCATATTAAAAAAAAAAAAAAAATTATTGCGAAAAGTGAGGAAATGACAAATTGAATTGACTTTTATATTAACTTGGCTAACACTTTTAATAAAATGATGCTTAGTGATATGCCTATTGCTAAACTAGGAAAAGTTCACTGCAGTGGTGTAATTCATTGAAAGCATAATTAAAATAATAATGAAAAAAAAAAAAGGTTTTGTCGCAATTTAACCCATATTCTAGGATAAGCGATATAAACTTAATTTTTTGCTTCTAAGCATAAGCATAGAATGATAAAAATCTTGAAGGGAAAAATTAACCTGTGTTTCCCGGAACTTTCTGAAGAAGTACCATAATGTCTTGCATAGTTAGAGAAAAGGAATTAAATGTCGTAACATACAGTAACACTAATGCGAGATAAAAGAATATTAGATAACGCAACTAGACTTGCTCTTCACAAAAGACTGAAAAGGAAGACGAGGAAAAAAATTTAAATACCCCACAACGAACATGATAACCTAATTACTAAATTACTTTCCCGGTGACATTATGTGAGACATTTTTTTTATTTATTTCAAATGCTTTAAGGTACCGAGAGCATTGCCTTAATTATTTCACTGGATGTTCGCTAAACAAATTCATTTGCCTGATTCTTTCTAATAATGGATACGTAATTATAAAAGGATTTAGAGAGAGTTTGACCCAGCTATGTACTCATAAATTGAATTAATCCGGCGGATCTACCAACATAAAGAAAAGGTCAAAATCTAAATTTAGAAACCTTTTCTAAGTGATTTTTTCCTTGATTTATAAATTATTTTGAAAGAAAGGACTTACAACTATAAAATGTACGTTATTTAAGTATGATAAAGGTGTGGTACATAAGTCCAAATTAAGTACTAGAGTTAGTCTAAAATTTTTATTTATATAGAACGAGTTACTAGGAATTTTATTTAATTACTAAATTAGTATAATGAAAAAGAAGCATTTAAGGGAAGGGTTCAATTTCCAAAAAGCTATAAACAAATGGAGTAAAATTGTAATAAACTAAATATTTTAACATAAGTTTACAGTATTTCAATATATCTTGTTGATAATTACTTTACGTGAACCATTTGTTGTATACATATTATTACTTATGATTAAAGACACAAGTTTATCAAACCTAAAGAAACGAAAACAGGAATAGATGATTTACTTAGTAGTATATCTGCTACAAATACTGTATTTTTCTTAAGCATTAAATAAAGAAATCATTGCACTTACAAGAAAAATAATTCTTCTTATAATGATATAATTTATATATTTACCTTCACTTCATTCATTTGTTTATTTTAAACAAAAGTAGAATTATCAAAGTGAAATATGCTTTCGGATTGTTGTTTATGCTCCTTAGTAACTAATCTTGTAATTTTACAGCATGTTTACCTCAATCCTTTTTTAAAGTACAGTTTTATGGAAACACTTAAAATATGTTTTATTATTTGTTTTATTTTCTACGAATATTATCAAATTGTTAAATGCCATTTCATTAAAATGTAAGAATTTTATGCTACTAATATAAAATTTGTATTATAAAACAAGATCTTTTAAACAAAGAATTCAGTTTTCAAAACCATCTGGATGTTTATAAATGTTGGAGCTTCAAACTAATAATCAATGTATTATTAACATACAAGAGTTGTTATAACTTCCTTTCCGGCTGAAATTGAAATGTAGTTATTTTAGTCAATATTCACCGAGTCATCTGATACATTTCAATTTCGTATAAAAAATATTTAAATTGCATAAGAGGGTAATATTTAGGAAATAATTTTTTGTAATGTTGGCCAAAACTATTATATTTAATCTCTGTGTGTTTGTTTTAATACTACAGCGTACATTGAGAAAATATAATCTATGGCATATACTATTATTACTTGAAATAGCGTACAGTTAAGGTAATATAATTCAATTTTTTTTTTTTTATTACTTGAGTTAACATTTGATTTGTGCTTGCTCATTTTTGCGGCTTTTCCAATTGTGAAAGGAAGAAAGGTAAATACTTTAGTTTATATTTTGCTGCTGCAAATTTCATTAAAGACCTTTCTTTTCTTTCAAGCATAGTTTAAAAAGTACTTTGAAAATTGAAAATACCAGCATTTTTGCTAAGATTGTACTACCAAATTAGCCAGGAATGTTTTGAAATACGTCAGAAAACTTTTGGAAATGAAATTTTCCTACTGAAAGTGGATATTTTTTAGATCGTAAATGAAACTGGGGGGCTTATCTTTATTAGATACTTGAAGTAATGCCAGTACTTTTTATTACTTTAAACCAAACATGGCCTACAAAACTTTCTAAAAATTAAATCTTGGCACATTACACATGGCATTTTTCAGCATTACTCGCAAAATGTAAGTTTGAAAAGTGTTAGTAAAATAAATTAAAAAAAGAAGGAAATCTAATCCCTCTAATGTTATTTTACTGTGGTGTAATGAAATTTTATAAACATAAGAAATTCTAGTTGTTAATAAAGATCATAGAATAAAACCTAGTTTAGAAGTAATACTTATTTATATTAACACTGTTGTATTGATAATCAGTTCCATGTTTTATACATAATTATTTTGACAGTATTTTTCTTTGATAAAAAATATCTTTAGAGTAACTATATTGCCTTTCATTCTTTATTCATAGAATTTCAATTCAATTACAATTCATAAATGAAAAGTAGACTTGAGGCTTCATGTGGATCATGGTGCAACTACAATATTAAAACGCAATGCAAGAAGTTATATGTCTACTTCAATCTCACCTGGGATGAATACCTGGATATTTTTTTTTAAAAATGCGTTATATATGCATAAGAGTTTCATATGAGAGGAAATTCGGAATATTTCTCTCGCTCTGCTCTACTAAAGAATAGTGTTTATTTGTCAGAACACAATTATTCCTACATTTTAAAAGACATTTTGGTTGTTAGTTGAAAATTCATAGGCCTTATTGTAAGTTTTTAACCATTTTGAAAATTTAACTTTGTACATGTAAAAGTACTTCTGCAAATTAATTCATCCCTAATTTCAATATATTTCATTTTATTTAAATGTTAAACTCAAAATATAAAAGTTTAGTTATTGTACATGCAATAATTAATTGCGCAGTTATTTTATTCTAGAACAAATGAACAATGTACAAAAGATAATACCTATAAAAACTACATTAGAGTAAAAACAAAGTCAAACCTAACTTTAATGTATTACTTGGCAGTTTCATTATATCTATTTCTTTCGTAGTAATTAATCCGAAATTAAACTCATGACCAAATGTTCAATTTCTCTTTTATTCTGGACCAGAATAAATGAGTTTCGTCTCAAAGAATAGCGAGAACCGATCTTTTTTTTTTTTTTTTAACTGGGAGAAATCTTGGAACAGAGTCAAATTATTGAAACAAAAATACGTTTTAGTAAAAAGCTTTTGTAAGTTTATCACCTTGTTTCGATCTTTCATTTGCTATTTTATTTGATAATTTCTTTGATATTTTGGTTAGAGAATTGTAATTGAAATTGCACATAAGTTTGAAAAGAAAATGTTTGAAATCTATTGTTATATTTGACAGGTAAGGATGCCAATGAAGACAACACATACTGAAAATGACTTGTAAATTATAAGAGACTTCAAATTTAAAATAATAATATATTTTCACTATTTAAAAACTTATTAAAATGAAGTTACTTTTATTCAATAAAGTGAACATATGAACAATAACTTGAAAACTATAAACATATCTAAAGACGTTATGAATATAAAATTAATGTTTACGTTTAATCACCCATATGTTAGCATATGGTAGTAAAAGCATTAGATTCGATTTTTTTTACAAACGTGTTTTTTGCATTTCGACACGTTTTGGAACACTCTGAATTCATAAAAGTACTCTAGAAAAAATATCTGTCTGTGAGCCTGTGGTCAGCATAAGTCCCGAACTGATTGACCTACAATGTTTAATTTTTGAGTTCAGGTTAGTGGTGGCAGTGGGACCTGTAATTAAGGTTTTCTTCCAAATTGCGCATGCACATAAGGTAACTGTCATTGAGAATTTGTGTTTTTCAGTAACTTCCAAAATACGGCTCAAATAATTTTGATCAAAATTGCTGTAGCTTAAATCCTTTAGAGGGGATCTAAATATCCCCACGTCTGAAATTTTCGTAGAAAGGTGATAAAGGCATGAAAAGCTTAAAAAGTAATGTCTTTACACATCTTTCTCTTCCCTTGAGTTTCGCTCTTCAAGGACTGACTGTTTTTCCACTGTTTCGGTGACAAGAAAGGGCTATGCAATTATCACCAAAAGTATCTCCAAACTGGCAATTTTTTTAAGTTATGAAATATGAAAGTAAAAACGATAAATTACATCACTTCATGATGAATTTCAATGCAGTGACCAGTATTTAGTGTAATTGAAAGTTGTGCTATGTTCCACACCCTTAGTTATTTTTAATTTTAATTATATATTTACTTGGGCTTAATAAGTGTTTATTCAGTGTTTCTCATTTATTTAACAATAAAACTGTATATATTAAATTTATACTAGCTCTAATTTCGTGATATCTAGGGGTAAAATTTATATACACAGACGGATTATTAAAATTCACTACATTAAATTTAATAAAAAATTGTTTTAAACTCATGGTAAAGTACACGATAATACTTTTAAAAAAAATCATGTATGTTTTTTCTATTAATGAGTTTCTGATAATATAATTTATCTATACCTGTTAAATTTCTAAAACTCACCCCAGTTCGTGTTGGGTGTGATAAAAAAAATATGAATCTCTTTTTATTGTAGATATTAATGGAAAACACTTTTTTAGAAACAATATAGTATCCTTAGAACTTTTTTTTTTTTTTTTTTTTTTTTTTTTTTTTTTTTTAGTTTCGACATATTATTTGTGGACCATAGTTCATTAATTATATTATCATTCTAAACTTCGCAAAAGTAAACAACCACGAAACACTTTTCATGACACCCTCACACCCAAGAACTTAGCTTAATTTCACTTTCAATCGACTAATATATCATCGCGTGCCCACTTTAGTGTTAAGTCTAGAAAAATTTACCTTGTTCTGTTACAGCACGTGAAAAAAAGATTGTGAAATTTCATGTTTTATTCTTAACTAGTGCCACCACACTCAAGCTTGTACTATCACTGCTAATGAAGCTTATGGATAACGACGTAATAGTTCAGTGCCTAGATACTAGAAACATAAAATATATGTCCGTGATTGGATGGACATGTAATTTCTTTTCTAAGGTCCAATTAAAAATTATATGTTGTGATTGGCTGGATTGATAGGAGTGAGGTTTCCAAATGCGAAAAAATATTGATTGCAAAAGTCTATATGAAATTTGAAATCAACGCAAGATTTATAATTATATACTTAAATTCTTAACAATGGGTTCTAAAAGGTAACATTGTTTATCGGGAAATGCATTGTATCCAAATCTATCATAATTCAGGGTGAGATTAAAGTTGCGTACATCAAAGTTTAATGGGCCGTAATTCAATGAAAACCCATTGAGTTTCGATTTAATTCCTGTGGATAACAGTGTTGATTGCCACTAATGTGTTCCAATCCGTATCAGTGATCGAAATTTTTACTCGTTAAATTAATTACTCGATCTTAAATTTTTGCTCGAAATTCATACTTTCACATCATTGAAGAATTTCACAAGAAATATGATGCAGCTGAACCCAATTATATGAAGGTGATACGATTAGTCCACCGTCGCTTCAGGACACTAAGAATGGGAACTCTCAAGAAAAAGAGCTGGTAGATCTTCCATTTTAAACGATAAAAAACTGAGAGAAATTTAAACGAAGTTCATATGTTCGCTGACTATTCTATACACGATTGTTGAGCTGAAAACGAACATAGAAACAGCCATATGTACATATGTAACATAAATACTGCCATACCCCGCATACTCTTCTGAAATCAGATAAAACGAACAAGGTTTTGTACTCGCAGAAGCGGATGTCATTTTAATCATTTATTGTAACACCTTAAGTTTGTTTGCTAAAAATAAAAGCCAACATGTCAACTAATCTCAGTGATTGCTTTCTAAATTCACTTTACTTTTAAATTCTTAAACTGGTACTTTTACAGATAGGTAAATTTTGATTTGTTCGACTTTAAACTCAATCTGTAGAATTTCGAAGGTTTCTTTTCTTTTCTGGTATAGTGGTTAGCGTGTTAGCTTCTAGACCGCGAGGTTGCGGGTTCGAGTCCCGTGTTAGGCATTCGTGTTTGTAAATGTATGTTGGCTTGTCTAATGACGAATGTTTCGGCGCATTATAGCCCTCGTGTTGCTGACGGCGCCAGATAATCTGAAAACAACCAACTTTTCCTTTCTCTCTCTTTTTTTTATAAATTTTAAAGTTAGAATTTTCTACTTTCCGATAAGTGTTTAAATATGAGCATTAAAAATTTGCCTTGAAAGATTCATGCTGTTTCTTTTTTACAGTATTGCATCTATTTTATTATTTATTCTATTTTTTTATGTTATTTACAAATGTTCCTTCTGTCCTATGCATTAATATGATCAAGTTTGAAATTTGCCATAACATATATTCAATTTTACTTGCATAAACTGTTTCCATCGTATGCTGCAATGACCTATTTTGCGTATGTTCTTTTGAGGCAAGTCTTTATACAATACATTAAATACGGATTGAATTGTTTATAATGTAATACTTTAAATGAACACTTTAAATTCATAGATAAAAAAAGGCACATGTTTCATTCATTTTTATTCCCTTCATTTTCCGTAACATGATTTATTTGTTCTTAGCATCGTAAATTCATATCTTTGAATCACTCTATATGTAAATCTCTAGGTGGAGATCGAGAGTGTGGTAGGTAAAAATAAACGTGTCCCAAATTTCACTGTTTTCATTACGGTTTGAAATAAATTTATCAATCATTTGGTTTCCGTTTATTACCATCAATAGGTAATTTTTTTTTACCTACATTAAATCATTTTTGTTGATAATTTTATTTTTGAAAAATTATTCATTTTCAAATTGTAAGTATGCATCCTAACAAAACCCACAGCTAATTTTTTACTATTTTCATAATTGAAGGTTTTTTTCTTAAGTGTATCACTGAAAATGCACGTTTTGTAAAAAACGTGCAAAATTTACCCTACATGAATGTGTTAACTACATCAATAACATAATGCATCAAAATTTGTACAATTCATATGCGTATAAAGATACCTGCGTGTAATGATTGTAATTATTTTAAATTTTTTCTAATATTCTAGGCTAATCACTGGCTTAATAATTTTTTAATATATATATATTTCAATTTCTATCTATTGTCTTAATTTGTTCAGTATACATAATGGATTACTTTGTTTACTTGGTTTAACATAATTATCATACGACATGTTTATTATAATGGTTGAATAATTGTTGACCGTAATAATATTTATCATTATATGTAATTAAACCATTGACGGGAAAACGACAATTTGCAGTTGTTTATATGACGAATTTGAGGAAGTTGAGCACGAAAATATTTATGTTTTTGAAGAAAATGGGGATTTGGTAAATATATGGAAAAAATATATTTAATATTCACATTTACTTCATATAAGCATAATTATTGTGGATACGTTGTTAGTTGTTACCTTTGTTATATATATTGTTTTAAAGTTATGAACACGTAATAAATTCTTTAAGAAATACAATTTTAGAAATATTTTCCCCATTTTAATTAGAGCAATAATAGTTTGATTACAATCCAAGAAATTATCTTCTTCATTTGAAAATCAGGAAGAATTGTGAGGGTGTTCTGATACATTTAATTAAATACTTTAGATGATGAATCAGTTTAAAAGTGTACCTTTGAAAATAAAATTTAAACCTAGTCAAATGTTAACATCTACCAAATATAAATATGTACTTAACAATTGTTTAAATTGAAGTAATTTTACACGCGTAGAAATATGTCTAAGCGTATTATATTTAAGATATAGTTTTTGGATGGATACCGTATAACGTTATTGAAAATAATAAGATGAATCTAAAAAAAATGAAAAATTGCTATGACTCAATGATTGATGTACTTACCTTACTAATATCCAACTTTTTTGCTATAAATTAAGCAATCAATTTCTAATTCACTTCGATGAGAGAAACATTTAAAATTTTTGCAATTATATTCGTTTTTACAACCTCCAGTTTGGAACGAGATTTTTAATTTTCCTGAAAACTGCGTACTGAATTTTGAAACATTGACACTCCAGTTCATACTATATCATTGCAACGTTCTTTGCCTAATACGTTAATCCTGAGGTTTAATTTCTCTTAGGAGTCTACCGTTTTTATTTAACTCATTCGTATTAAGACATATGTTGTTCGTCACGCTGGTTTTATCAATCAAAAGGAAGGGTAGAAAAGCATTGAACCCATTCACTTTACTAATCATGACTAAGGTTGTTTTTTCAATCAGAACCTTTTTTGATGGCAGTGCAGAACAGAGCATGTTACGTGCTTCATTTTCTTTTCAATGACAGAAGTGCTTCGTTACCAGACAATGTCCTATCCACCCACGACGACCTCAAAATGGGTCAGTCCCAACTCATCCATGAAACCCTACTCTCAAAAGATAAAAATCCCCCAAACCCAATCATTCCTCTAAAAACCGCGTGTGTCTCTGACTCCGTCTGACATTTGTGCGGCCGTCTTTTTATTTGTTTCAATCCACTAAAGCAGACCATTGATCAAACAATTAGGCCACGCCCATCCCCGAAAGAACAGTTCTAATGTTTTGAAAATGAGCGAGTGAAATTTTTGGAGGGGGCCTAAAACAAATGCCACAGTGTCACGGCTGTCCGAGTTCGGTCGTAACAAATGTTTCGGTTGTCATTTATCGGTTCAATTTGGACGCACGCCAATGCCCAGGACTCAATCCAACCGGCATTTTAAATCCAGCACTATCTATTCTCGATAGGGACTAGGATTTGGAATTCTACGAATTGAACTGGGTTCGAGAAACAGACATTTATCGCTCTTTTGTGTGCACTTGAAGAAATATTTCCTTAAAGTTTTTTTTTTAATTTTTAATTTGTTTTATTTTGGATTTTGATCTAAGATCCGTAGTGGAGTATTATTCCGAAGAGAAATTCATATCCAAATTAAGGTAGAATATATTGTTTCTGAACTCATGTATATGTAACCAGTAAAGTGTGAAATGTCTGCATTCTATAGAATGCTTGTTCCCATTAGGCAAAGTGTGAAATGTGAAAATTGTTATATACTTTTCCCAGGCATTTTATGTAATACCAAGGCATTCTATGGAATGACAAATGCTATTTAGAAAAAATTTGAAAACAATAATTTTGTTCATAGCGTTTATGATGTTGGGCTTGAAACCATATACTAATAAAAATCAGAACTATATTTTGGCCACTTAACTAGTTTATGAAATATGAGTTTGAAAACGCTCAGACCTTACATTTTAGAGTTTTACAAGTACAAAGGAAATAAAAAATTGGATTTTGGGGGTAAGATTCCACAAACCACTTCCCGAAATAGGTAGGGGTATTTTTTTTTTAGGTTCATTTGACCGTAAGGCCAACGAAATAAGTCATCATTTTTTCTTTTAGATAGAGAAGCGCGCACACACTTTACTTTTTAGAGAGTTTTACTATATCAAGTGATTAAAAAAAGTGATTTTAGGGGGTGTAATGCCACAAGCCACTGCCCGAAATAGGTATGGGTATTTTTTTTAAAGGTTTAATTGACATTAAGGCCAACAGAAAAGGTCATATTTCTTCATCGGTCATACTTCGTCCGTCATAAGAAAAGGTCATACTTCTTCTTTTTAGGGTGCGAAGCGTGCGCACACCTTACATTTTAGAGTTTTTAGCAAGTGATTAAAAATATAAATATTTTATAAGGGGTAAAATATATTTATAAACGCGTGTTAAAAGTCACGTACATTGCTACGTGATATTCGAAATGAATCAGAGAAGTATTTCCTACTTTGCTGGTTTTTCATTTGATATTCTATAGAATGTCTAGGAAATGTGTGAAATATGAATCATTTCATATATTGCCGGCCAGTTTTAAGGCATTCTATACAATGCCTTCTGTAGAATGCCGGATTTCACACTTTACCGGTAACATATATATTAAAGGATATAGCCAAGTCTATAGCTTCTTGTGTCTGATACATTCAAGCACAAACTCAAAACTGTATAACCATTGAACAAACCCAATTTAGTTTGTGTTTGAGGGGGCCATTAAAATGTGCACTTTTGATGTTTTACACTTGAAAAATAATATTTTAAATGTGATGAAAAATACATTCTTTATTATTTTTCATTATTTGAGTTCCTAAAACTCTGATATAGTTAAGATATTAAATGATTTTTAGGATTTTACATTAGTAATAAATAAACTTTGATAATAACATTCTAAATCAACCAAATCTCAACACCAATTCAAATAATCGCAAAACGAAAGCTTTACTATTTATTATCAAGGTCAAAATAATTAAAAATTACTTATATGTTTACTTACTAAAGAAAGTAACAGAATATTAACTGCAAAGAATTTAAAACCTCAGGGTATAACAAGTTCTTTCTTTAGGTTATAGTTTGTGTAACTGTGTAATGTAGAAATTATATTTTAATAAAATAACAAAAGTACACATTTTTACTTTTGTTTTTATAAGAAGTTAACAAACAAACAAACAAAAAAAAATCCGGGCACAAATATACAATTCATTAAAAATATTAAGTTTGAATTTTTACTGTATTAAATTTCCAACCTAAATAAATAAATAAAATTTATTTATTGATCTATTTTTTCTTGGATTCATACTAAATTTCTTTCCATAATTTATGTTTTCGATTGTTCAACAATTGAACTGTGCCAATTTTTTCAACTTCATGTTTAAACATTTCTATATTTATTTTTAATGTAATGTTTAAGTTAACACATATTTAATTTTATAATGATTCTTAAAATTTAGGCAATGGTAAAGCTTAGAATATCCCTTCATCTTCGCCAAACAAGGCAACCCTTCCGATCGCAGTTTGAAGAAAATCTACAATCGTCTCGACGCTCCCTCCGATATATCGTTATTCATCGGAAATTCCTTAAGCACAGGTCTACGCTCCCACCCCCACCTACTTTTTTTTTTTTTTTTTTCATTTCTCTTCTTTCCTCTTTTTTTTTCTCTCTCCCTGTGTGGTGGTGTCGATTATAGAGCGGCCGTTCAATCACTCGCGGCACAAAAGGATTTATTTCTATGCATACCCGGATTTTTCTGGGATACCCGGGAAAACTTTAAACGGCTCCCTTTTCCCCTGATCTTTGACTTCTCTGTATCCGGGGTTTGTTTCCCCTATTGTTAGAGATGCAATTTGAGCATGCCAGAAAAATGTTTCCGAAATGGTCGGGATAAAGATGTATATATATAAAAAAAAAGAGCGTTTAAAACCCAGTTTTAGGAATAAAGGACTTTATCGCGTTCGGTTTAAATGGGGTAATAAAGATAGTGCGAGGTACATCCTTTTTTGTTATAAAAGGTATTCGTGTTTTTAAACGAGCTTTGGAATGGAATAGAGATGAAATTGAGTATTAGAAGGCTTTTGTTGGAAAGTTGCGTAATAATGTAATTTTTTTTTAAAAAAAAGCTGTTTTTTCTAAAATTTACCACAGTTTCAGTGCTACAACTGTTAAAGAACAGTTTCAAAATTGATAAATTATACCTTCTAAAAATTGTGAGTAAAGCATAAATATGGATACATTTATTTTACGTTAGTAAAATAAAGTGTTGTCCCCAATTTTGTAATGAAGCATCTCTATTCTTCTTTATAATGTTGTGTTGTTTTGAAAAAATATCTAACAATAAATTCCTAAGTTTAAAGTAAAAAATTTCAAATCGGTCGTATCATTCACATCTATGTATATAAATTTCTTCCGTGTCACCCATATTTTCTGTATTTTTCTGAGCAGAATGGCAACGACTTCAAACTTTCAATCACAAAATATTTAAATGTACTTTAAGTAAGGCGTTCACTATAGGCTGATCAGAGCGGAGCTGATTAGATTAGTGTCCACTGTAGCACGAGCCCGCTCTGCTCTGATTTGCTCCTAGTAGACATCAACTACACGTATAAAGCTGGGAGCGTTCTTGGCGGATTATTTTACCCACTCTGTTCAGCTCGTAGTGGATTCTCAACTTTATTTACGATCATACAAATTCAACAATCAAACCAGCCAATCACAATTTATTTTTTGAAATTTGACTAATACATGTGGCAACAGCCAACAATTTGAATGTATTGTTTTTTAAGTACCACAAAAAAGATTATGCTAACATATCATTGTTTATATTACTTCGTCGATGGGTACCAACCATTGATGATTATTGGTGTTGTTTAAATATACTAATGAAAAATTTTGCACAGTTTTGATTAAATTAATCTCAAGAAATTAATATTTTTTAATAATGAAAGAGTAAGAATTATTAAAATTCATTATTATAATATATGACATTGATCAAGTCCAGTTTTCGTCGATGAAGACTAACCATTGATGGTTATTGATGTTACTTAAATAGTAATGACAATTTTTGTACCGTTTTGATTAATCTCAAGAATGACATTGATCACGTTCACTGAACGGAATATTGATAGTTATACAATAATTCGATTTTAATTACACACGTTATGACAAAGAAATTATTTTCATAAGAATTTTTCAGGCCTTTTAGGAGCTCGTAAAATTGTGGTAAGGTACGAGATTTCAAGACTTATGGGAACTAAGCCCTTACACAAATGTCCCCGCTTAACTTACATCTCGACAAAAGCAGTGGGATATGAACGTCAGAATGTTGTTAATAGAATTGTAGATCATCATAAAGAATCATACATTTTCTGTTTCATAATATAAACAAAGTACTTTGAACTTTCTTAATTATGTTGCTGAAGTAGCATTTTGCTAGAGTATTTTTTAAAAACCTCACTTTGAAGCGAGCCCAGTTCGTTTTGCAAACGAAAGGGATTGCGTAGCAGTCCTTTTGACAGAGTTGCCAACCTTAGCGAACTGGGGACATAGTCGTTCTATATACACGTTCTTTTTAAACATGTTCCTCAAATTGGTAGTAACAAAATTTTTCTTGACCACGTTAAAGGGTAAATTTCTCAAAATGTAAAGACGCAATTTCAATGATTTCAGTATTTGTTGGATTGAAATCAATTAAATTAAACTAATGAGCTAAATTAAAATACTGTCCCATAAATTATTTTCAAATTTATATAAATATATATGAATTAATACGCTATGTTCTAAAAAATAAGTATTATTAGGTAAACCTTTTTTTATCTATGAACACAATTAATTAAACATAATTCAGAAATTTGGAGGATTTTTTTATTCTGCGTAAAATCTACGAATCTCAAACCGTATTAATCATATCATGATTTATATTAAATAATAAAATATATTAAACATTCATCTTCTTTTTTAAGAAAAAAACGTAAAATCCACAAAAAGCATGTTTTCTTATTTTATATTAATACAAATTAATATTTAAAATGTAGAGATTCTTTGCAATTATTAAATATAAAACGCGAGGCTTTTTCACTGATAAAAATATAATTCTTTCATGTTTGATATTAAGAAAATCTTTTGTTTGAGGATAAATGGCTAAGTCGAACATTAAAAAAAGAACTAAAGGCTTATAACCTGAATAAGACAAATGAATATAAGTGTAGAAAAATATAAAACCTTAATACCCAACCCTTTTATAAATACTATTTGGGGTTCTTTCCTTTGTCAATTACCTCCAATATTTTCCTTTTCTTTAAAACACGACATACTTTTTTTTTTCTTAAACCCAAAAATCATACTTCTTGACTTCAATCTCCCATCATAAAGAGTAAATAGTTGAAGGAATTCTTAGAGAGCAGATAAGAAATTTTAAAATTACGTTAGAGGTACGACATCAGTAGCAAAAAAGGGACAAAATAATTCCCTTTAAGTTTATTTCTTTACCGCACTAAATCCAATTTGATTTTTCTTCTAGCCCGGTTCTTTTCTTTATACATCCCTTTCTTGTACATTTCATAAAAGAGGAAAGCCGCCTCTCAATAAAAGATTCGCTCTTTTTTGTGTCGAAATATTGTTTTTCACTTTGTATCAGACTCAAAGCTGACTGACGGATGTTATTGAGCCAACCAAGTGAGAAGAGTGCTGAGGAAATCCTGTTTCATATTTACATGCACGTGGAAGTTAAATGACAACATGTCGACAACGAAAATCTATTGGTGTAATGACACATTGGTCTTTGGTGCGTACTTCCATAACTGTCAAAACATATATGATAACAAAGATAAACATTGACTATAAACAAAAGCTAGACTAAATATATGCATAAAGTGTATAATTAACTTAAATATTACTCAAATTGATGCTTCATAAGTTTTACACAGCTAATTCTGAGATCAAAAGACGATTAAATATGTCCAAGATAGGTGTTTTGTGTCAGAGCTTTTGCCTTCTTTAAGAAAGTCAAAATTCACTTGTTTTTTGGTTAGATTTTTGGCTCAAAATTTAATATCATTTGACTATGTTCCGATACATCTTTACATTTCACTAAAATACTTATTTTATACCTCTAAAAAAAAAAAAAAATTGTCTTTCGTTGGACCAATCAATGAGAAATATTAGCAAAGTAATGTTAAGTATTGTCAAACTTGTTATCCTATTTCATTCACGTAGTTTCAAAACTCGGTATGTTCAATTTTTTTTTTTTATTATTATTATTTTTTTATTTTTTTTTGTTGTTGCGTTTTCTGAAGAATTATGAACCATATGCACACATTTCAGAAGTCCAAAAGTTCAAATTGTTTTTTATTTTCCATATAAAATCAAGTTTAAAACTAATAACTTGCTACCTTCCTTAAATTTAAATGACATTTTATTAAAACATGGCAGGAGCTGTTTTACTATTTTTCAATTAATATAACTGTTTCATGGAATGACTTTGTCAATTAAATTTTAAATTATGCAAAATACAGAGTACATATTATGGTATTCCTAAGTAAGAAATAAATAAGATCAAATCCTAATCAACTACTACACTAATGCCAGGTTAAAAATAAACTACTGGGAGTGGTTAATCATACTTTTCAAATGTTAAGTTCAAAAACATCCTGACATTGATTGGCATAGCACTCAGATGTTGACATTCCAAGCAGCTTTTCAAATGCTTGATTTCCGCATCCTCTAAAGATTACCAAATCAGAATCTTATCTGCTTTCAAAAAATTGGCAAGTGTGTCGCTCAAAGCCATTACAGAAGAATCGTCATTACAAGAAAGTATAATTTGAGAAGAAGAGTACGCGTAAAAAACACAAGACTTCTCTAATTGCAGTGCATTGAACTAATATGTTTTTTTTTTATAATATTACGTACCAGTGAATATGTATAATTTACTTGATAAGTTTCAATAAATAAAAGATTCTTATAATTCGTATATTGTACACCTGAAAAAGTAGATCTTCTGAATATAATAAAATACATAAAAACACTCATGGTAAATTGTTAATTTTTGAACAAATTTTTCGCCTTTTTAAGGATTAATTTTTTTTTACTTTTTATTTTTCTAAAATACATTTAATTTTATCTCAGCATTGCAATTTTGTTCTAATATAGAAATATGCTTAATAGTAGTTTTTAAATTTAATATTTGAATACCTCTAATATAAGAACCAAAATGTATACTTGAAGTCAATTTACAATTCTTTGACCTAACTGTAAACTTTTCAAATACATAACATATATCAGTTTAAAGGTCTTGATAAGATTGGTAGTGTTACATAAAATTGAACTGGAAGTTCCAAATTGAAGTTCTTTAAAATTTGACCAGAAAAAAGATTTTATAGTAATTTTTATTGATTTTACAGAAATTCACAGCATGGCTCCATATGAAGATAGCGAAATGTAATTTTTAGATTCGATGCAAATTTTTACGACAAGTTCGTCTTAAATGCATCAACATTTTTCGCCAAACTCTTCATCTCTCGAAATTTATGTTTCTAAAAATTATTCCAAATTTTGTAGTGTTTTTGTAATTGTACATTCTTTGTATCTCAGGACCTGATGTACCTCAATAGAAACCTGTATAAGTGACATTTTAGTTATAGTCTCCCACTTGTTAAAAATCAATCAGACTTGTTAAAAATCAATCCGACTTGTTAAAAATCAATCAGAAAGATTATTAGCATAAAATAAATAATTACTTCGTTTCATATTCCAACCCACGCTCACGGTTCTCCATAGTTTCCTAAAAAAAAGATTTATGCCTCAAACGAAAAACAAAGAAAAGCTCAGTGTGAACGATCTCGTGCGATTTGCACATAAAACGAAAGAATGCTCACCAATCATAACGTGTCACGTGGCTCGTTCATGACCCCCTGCCTCCCTGTTAGTCATTCATTTGTCGTAGGAAGAATAACTAATTGTGACAAGACAATAGTTCTGCTGTCATCCGGCCTACCTTTGGGTTTATCTGATCCCTTTGCGGTGGGCATTGCTAATGCATTACGCGTACATCTCCGAAATGAAGTACTACATGATCACGATGTCAGGATGCTATGAACTGTCTGCTGTTATGTCAGAGGCTTCTTTAGAACTGTCAATGACCCAGTACGGTGAACGAAGTTGTATATTTGCATTATAAGGTATTTATAAAGGATATTTAAAGAAAGTGTGGATGTGGGAGATGCACGGGTGTGTGTCCTGTTTGGCTTAAAATATGACTTGTTACCCGATATGGATTTGAAGAAACTAGCAACACCCCTAGATATGGGAGAAACGTTTTGAACAGTGACTTTCTTTCAAACCTTTTAAGGTCGTTTGGTATTGTTGTAAAAATGTATATATTATATATATATATATATATATATATATATATATATATATATATAGAGAGAGAGAGAGAGAGAGAGAGAGAGAGAGAGAGAGAGAGAGAGAGAGAGAGAGAGAGAGAGAGAGAGAGAGATAGAGAGAGAGAGAGAATAGATAATATAATACAGATATATATAGATATATAGATATATATAGATAATCTATATATATAGATAATCTATATATATAGAGAGAGAGAGATTTAAAAAAAAAAAAAAAAAAAATTGTTTAAGTATTAGCCATACAACGATAATGACACTTATGTAATTAATGTATTAAATAACAAATTGGACAAACCAAATATAAAAATCCTAATCTTACTATTGAGAGATGTCGGCTTCGTTAGATATCTAACAAAGAAAGCAACAATTAATCTATAATTTAAGTAAAAAACTGCAAAAGTCCCCGTTAATCACTGTTTTTGCGAAAGTCACTGTTTTGTCATTTTCTTCCCGGAAACCATTCTAAAATTTTTAAACTGTAAATGCATATAAAAGAAAAACAAGGTTTTCTGTATATTAAACTATCATATATATAATTACACTTCCCCAAACCACCATTAGTCAATCATACCACCTATAAGCTGAATTAGATATATTTCTAGTATTTCATTTTCAGAATGACTCCGTATAACATGAGTACAAATTAGATCGGTCTGCAATAATTGTTAATGTATCGTTTTTTTTTTCTATACACATTTTCTCAATAGTCATACTTATAACCAGTTGTTTAATATTTTATGAATGTATAATATTTGATTACTTGCTTGAGTATTTTATATTCAAATAAAGATTTATTTGAATATATTTATTGTTTTTAGTTAACTTCGTGTCTATTATTTTTACCGACATTGTTTTTCCAGAAAAAAAATTTAGTAGCCCTTTAATTCATTATAATATGTCAAGACGTGAGCTATAAGAAAACAGATATAGTTGCGTAATGTCGGCTGGGAAAAATAAGTCCGAATGTTTTATGATTCCACTAAACACTTTTGGTTCTTGTTGTAAAAATTCAACATTTTAAAACTTCTTCTTGATTATGCTTATTTTATTAAAATGAATTGACATTTCGTAAAATAATTTACTAATAAAACTATTCACTTTATTAATTACTTATTTAGTTAAATATTCTGCTTTTTTAAATTCTTAAGTTATTGTATATTTTTCATTCAAAAACACGTTATGAACAGTTCACTAAATAGCAGAGTATGTTTTAGAAGTGGCCAACCTCCAACGAAACGAATGGATAACCTCCCTTTATGTTGTCGATCAAAAACAATTAGTCATCATAAAAAGTAGCAGTTCAATTTTACTAAATACAAGACACCAAAAAATTATTTCGTTTGCCATTAATCCAAATCATAAAATAACATATTTTCACTACTTAACACCAATCCATTATCATTTATATTCCCAAATGCATCATTGTCATCAATCCACATTAAAAAGAGATACATTTCAATATGAGAACCTCCTACGTCAAAAATCTTCGTGCCCTCTACTTTGTAACTCTCCCTTTCAAACAGTATGTACTTCCGACTCAGAATCGTGATCAGCATTTCATTAGAAGCTATGGTGTTTGACAACTTTTTTTTGTCCTCGCATGTCATTCACCTAATAACATCGGATGACAGATAACCTTACTGTTTACTATATCCGCAGGGGCCCTATTGCAACATCAGCATGAGATCGTAGACGCATACTGTGACTTTCTTGCAAAATAAACGTTTGTTATCTACTTTTCTAAGCACTTTTCAAATTTTAAATAATTTTTTAGACATGACTTGATGAGCTAACGTAATTATATTTATATTTTATGTATGAGTTCTATAGCGCTGTCTTTAGTGAAGAATTCTAAAATACCTCTTTTGTAATTCCAAATCCGAATAAGTTCATGAATATAATCATGGAACTGGACGTTTATTGGACGTATGCATAAGTGTTTTAAAAAATAGCAAACATCTTCTGAAAATTTATAAATTAACTTGTAAACATTTAGATTATATTACTTATGCATCAATATGTATGTACGATACATTGCTTTATGTATAATTATGACACACCTTGAAGATAAAATTCTAATAAGATCATTTTAACTAATTTTCTTTAACTAATTATTAAACTCTTCATTGCGTAATCGTATACTTTATTATTTTTCTTTCCATGCCCTATATTTTAATCATTCTTGTAGATCCTAGTAAATTTTGTTTTTAAATTCATACATTTAAAGAAGTAAATTGTGATGTTTCTGTCATATTTAATTTTATTATTATTTGAAAACTAGCTGAATACCCGTGCTTCGCTACGAAATTTTAACATGTGCAATATTTTAAATAGTTGTGAGGCTTCACGTTGCGGAAATCTGTCATTCGTGTATAGGTCCCAGTTTTTGGCGCTTCGCTTGCAGGAAGGTTCATAGCTACGCAAAATCGAGCTCGTTTCGTTCGCTGAAAAGTTCATTGACACATAAACACAGGCTTACTTTACTCGTTGAAAGGTTCATTGCTATGTAAGCATGGGCTCGCTTTTCTCACTTAAAGGTTCATTGCTGCGTAAGCATAAGCTCGCTTCACTCACTAAAATCTAATACGTGCAGCCTTAATATTGGAAGCCTCTCCCTTGTCGAAAAAAACAAATTCCCCGTTAATACTATAGTCATAGTCATAGTGAATGGGAAGGTCAGTTGAGCCTAGGTGCTGATTCCACTAGGGAATATTGCACAAACCCCTTTATTTTACGACCCCCTGTCAAAGAAAACCAGATTCCTTAAGAAAGGTCAAAAGGCTTTTGACAGGTTCCTCGTGGATTGTATCAAGTTCTGTTCCAAGACCTAAGCTTGAGTGCCTAATGTGAAGAAGAGCTTCACATTCAAAAAGTATGTGGTGGGCTGTTTCCTCTACCATATTGCACTTCCTACATAAAGGTTCTTCTTTAAATATTTCCATTCTATGAAGGTGTTTTCTTAGGTGATAGTGGCCTGTAAGAAATCCAACTATCACTCTCACCTTATCCCTGCTAAGACGCAGGATCTGAGATGATAGTTTCATGGAAGGTTCTTGGATCATAAGCCTCGCATGTTTTTGATCGGTGGTTTGTTTCCACCTTTCTGTAGTTTCTTTAAGCATTTTTTCTCCTATCACCCTTTCTGCAGTAGTCTTGGAGATCCCACAAAAAGGTTCAGGACTTAAAGGTAGGTCTGCAGTTCCCAGTTTAGCAAGCTTATCTGCAGTTTCATTTCCTTCTACACCAATATGACCTGGCACCCATGTAAGAAGGATCCTATTATGGGTCCCCAAGTCTTGTAGAAGGTTTCTGCATTCCCAAACAAGTTTAGAGCTTATTTGAAATGAGTTTATTGCCTTTAAAGCTGCTTGACTGTCGCTAAATATGTAGATCTTCCTATTTGAGTAGGATCTTCTAGAGCATTCATGTAGACAGTAAATGATGGCAAGCAGTTCCGCTTGAAATACTGTGGCATGTTTTCCTAGTCTGCGGGGCCGACAAAACGGTATAGTGGTTAGCGTGCTGGCTTCTAGACCGCGAGGTTGCGGGTTCGAGTCCCGTGTAGGCATGGGTGTTTGTAAATGTATGTTGGTTTGTTAAATGACGAAATGTTTCGGCGCATTATAGCCCTCGTGTTGCTGACGGCGCCAGATAATCTGAATACCACCAACCAACCTAGTCTGCGGGCAATCCTTACTTTAGGTCTAACTCCACAGATTCCAGCACCTGCCTTTTCGTTCTGTTTGGAGCCATCTGTGTACCACACAATGTCTCCATTCGTAAGCTTGTAGTTTTCTTCTTTCCATTTCTCTCTTAGGTCAATAAGTACCTCGAAGGGTCTATGAAAGAGGAATCTTGTCTCCATGATGTCAGAGGGCATAAAAAGTATAGGATCAAAGAATTTTTGGTTAATGCTAGTGTGGGACACTTGGCTGGCAAAATTCATCCACAATCCAGCATTTTCCAGTCTGTAAGAGCTTCTTCTGGCAACACCACTGATGAAGATATCAAGTGGGACAACAGAGAGAATAGTTTCCATGGCTTTGGTGGGAGTAGAGGACATAGCACCTGTTATACTCAAACAGGCAGCTCTTTGAAGGCTGTCTAGTTTGGTCTTAACAGTCAATTGTTCCGTCTTTTTCCACCAGACCACTGCAGCATAAGTCATAATAGGTCTAATAGCCATTGTATATAGCCAATAGGTCATCCTTGGCTTTAGACCCCATAATTTACCAAGAACTCTTCTACATCGTAGAAGTCCTACTTTTGCTTGGTTTATTTTGTTTTTCAAATGCTGATTCCAGGTTAATTTAGTGTCCAGTATAACTCCCAAATATTTAACCTCATTCAGCATATTTACTTTCTCTCCCAACAGGGTAGGTGTATCTCTTTCGTCAATGCAGGTTCTTCTTCGCGTAAATGGGACAAGAGTAGTCTTTTGAGGATTTACTCTCAAATTCTTCTCACAACACCATCTTGCGATTCTGTTCAGGGTCCCTTGCATGATATTTGTCACTGTTTTTTCATCTATGCCTGATATGTATACGACGATGTCGTCTGCTTATCCTGTTAATACTATAACACAACACCCCTTTAAGATTATTTTAACGCGTGTTTGTGGAAAGCAAAATTATAGGGCAAAACTACTTATGTTGAAACATTCAGAGCTCTAGGCCTATTAGAAGTTGCTTTTTGTGAGAAAATTAATTAAAAAAATTAATTAAAAAACAAATTAAATTTGAATATTTTTTTTTGTCAGTCCAATTAGAAGGCCAAAACTATTTGTGTTGTAAATTTCAGAACTGTTGCCCAGTTACAAATAGTTTTGTAAAATATTTGTTAATTAATTAAAAAAAATAAAAAAATTGAATGTTTGTTTTTCAAAAATCCAGTTAGAAGGCTTCAACTACTTATGCTGAAAATTTCAAAGCTGTAGCTCTAATCGAAATCGTTTTATAATATATATTACTTAATTAAAAAAAATAATTAATAACGAACTAAACAAAAATTTAACTGTTTTTCTAATGTCCAATTAGAAGACCAAAATTACTTTTGTTGAAACATTTAGAGCTGTAGCCCTATTAGAAATCGTTTTGTAAAATATTAATTAATTAAAAAAAATTATTAAAAGAAGCTATATAAAAATTTAAAATTCTGATTTTCAAAAGTGTAATTAGAAGATTAAAACTACTTATGTTGAAAATTTTAGAGCTGTAGCCCTATTAGTAATCGTTTTGTAAAATGTATATTTATTAAATAAAAATATTAATTTAAAAAGAACAAAATAAAAATTTAAAATTCTGTTTTTTCAAAACTACAATTCAAAGGTTAAAACTACTTATGTGCAAAATTTCGTTGCTGCATCTCTGTTTGAAGTCGCTTATTAAAAAAGAAATTAATTAATTAAAAAAATATAATTAAAGTTTTAGCATTCTGTTTGACATGTGTACAATTAGAAGGCCAAAACTACTTATGCTGAAAGTTTCAGACCTCTACTCCAATTTTAAGTAGGTTTCTATAGATCCACAGACAGATACACAGCTTGTTTATTATTATAGATAAATATCGGAAAGACGTTGAAAAAGATACTACTATAATGTATCGTATACTTTAGATAATCTCTGGCTCTCCATATTTTTCAGTAATTTGTTAATTTTGAAAATAACAATATTGATTTAAAAATATCGTAATATTCAAATATATGATAACTGTACAATTACCTTGATTTAACTAATAAGATATATACTTAGAGGCATAAAGAAAAAAAAAATCACTATCTGACAATGTAACACTTATTTAATTTAATAAATGTCCTAGTATTTCAAATTAAAAATTCCATTCAACAAGTTTAATTAAATCTTTATAAATAATCACAATAAATATTCAAACTTCGTTAGTACAACCAGATCTTGGTTCTTAACGCAAAGCAAGACAATGAACCTAAATAAATGTCAGAAAGATGCAATACTGGTTTAATATACAACCCTCTTTGTACAACAGACACGAACCAATTTAGCTGCCACAGCACATCGCGAACAATTTGCAACAAGCGACTTTTAATTTCAGCTTAGACGCATACATCTAAAGCAACCCTTGATCCTAACTTCCCTGATAACATGCTTATCAACGTACATGGCGGGCGTATCATTGTAATTTATGTATAATAGAGGAAAATTCTAACCATGGATCTGGGACAACTGTTAGGAAAATTCAACATTGCCATTTACCCTGATTCAAAGACTTCACTTGAGGTATGGTTAAAGCACCCTCTCGCATTAATCACTCGGGGGGGCTGTAATCAGAGCTTTTCAATGGCGACCGCGAAACTGATGCTTCTTGAATTTAAATGAGAATTCTACATTATCTACGTTGGAGTGACGATCCCTTCTACTTAAAATAGGCCATGATAGCTGTTATTTTTTTTATTATTATCTTGAGCATAATGTGACTCACTAAGTGTGAAGGATCTTAAAAGAACGGTAATCCAGACAATAGTTTAAGGATTGGAGCAATATTGTGGGGATTGTTTCACACAATAAAAATAGACGGGTGTTAATTTGATGGTTACCTTTGTACTTTATTGTTGCTTACTTGGGTATTTGAGTTGAGTTACTGAGTGTTTGAAAAGTCGAATGAGTAATGAAAGTTGTTTTCGTTTAAAAAATATTGTGAATTAATTTAGTGAACGATTGTTATCCCATTCCATTTATTTTTTATTTACCATAAATCGGGTGACTTTGTGCCACTTTTGGATTATTTTAAAATACTTTATTTATGTATTTGTGTTTGTGGATTTGGGGTAGTGGGAAGAACAGATTTAAAATTTTTATTTGAAAAGATTTTTTTAACGTCCATGTATAAGGGGAATGACTTTAAACGCGTGATAAAACCAAGTTATACATCACTACCTCCAGTTGAATGTTAAAAATATATTAAGTTTTTGGATCAGAGAGGTAGGATTTTTTCTCTGGCAGTAACGGGGTGTGATGAATTAGTACCAACCATGTTTTCCTCCCTAAGACTCAATTAAAATTAATACCACTTATAATATTTTAAACAGTTTTATTTCTAGATAATGCACTACGCTTTATGTTTGTCCTAACTGTGGCAAAAATTTTTGTATTTAAAAACTAGTTCGGTTATTTCTGACCCATATATCTTTTTTCTGCATCCCCAGAGTGAGATTTTTTGAAGATTAAAATTAAGATTATTCATTTGTACTAAAAATTAGTTCACTATGTATTCTCTTAATACTTGATTGAGAAGTTCAATGGATTTTCTTTTAAAATCAATGTATGAAAGTAAAATATAATTCACTTGAACATCTCTGAAAATAATTCTGTCAACACCCATAAGCGTTTTTGCTAAGATTCATCAGCAAAACTATCGTAAGGACTGAATCGAAAACATCTAAAACCTAAAAATAAAGCACTAACATATAAAACCCAATAAAAATAAGTATACTATCTTTTGGAAAAAAGATCGAAAATCAATGAAAAACAGCAGTAGTGGCATCCCTCATATTGTTTATTTTGTCTGTTTGTTTATGTTATGAAAAGTTAAACTTCTAACTTATTAAAAAAAAACTTCTCTATTAATACAGAAATGGAAAATAAAACAACTTTTTCTATTTACGCATTTAATATGTAATCAACTGGTTTATCGAACTATTAAAAAAACTCACTAAAAACCAAAAATATTAGATTTAGATTTGTGTGGTAATTCTAAACAACGTTGGAACAAGATCGTTTAAATTTCTGAAAACTAAGGAATTTTATATCCATTCTGTAGTTGTTGGTAAAAAGCAGCGGTTCATTGATATACGTAAAGAAACGCTGTACTAAGTTACATAGCTAGTCAAAATAAGATCACCGCATGATGGTAACTGAAAGAATTTGTTTATGAAAAGGTTTCATTAAATTACTTATTTTTAGTACGTTTGAATAAAAAGATAAATGAATTTGTTTATAATATTATAAATTTTTTACGTAATGTTTTAAGTTAGAAAACATTAAAAATATTATATTAACCGTTTAATGGATAAAGTATCAATTGATATTTAATGGAGAAGTTTCCAGTCGAACATACTAGTGTAAGGGTTCAAATGATTGTAACACCTAAATTAACATCTTTCATATTTTAAATCTTTTGTTAACGCATTTTTATAATTGTTGTCCAAATCTAATACTCCCTACACATACTTTTCACTACCTGAAACCGGAATTCTCACATACAGCGGTGAAGGGTCAAAAAGTGAGGATATGCTTGATTATTAATGGACCCTATTCGAAACTTTTAACCCTTTAATGCCCGTTTTGCTAATTATAAGATTTGCATATTTCGATAACCTTCCTCCTCTTTCATTTTTATAATAACAGGCCCCTTAGGGAGGTAACGAGGACTTCCCTATCTTATTTTTTCTTAGTATAATACCCCTTATGTACAGAATCTTAAAGCGAAACTACTTGGCATTCAGGTCATGTTCCAGCATAACGCTTCATTGGAGGATTGATAGACTTTTTTTTTACATTACCTCGGATCTAACTTCAGGTGCCAGTAATTGTGGATGTTATGTTATGTTTTACTTTCTTTTGCCAAACCGCAGTTCTTTATGTGGGAAAGCCGCCGATGCAAGGCTTTGTTACTACACTAAAGCGTAGTGTGAGCTACGAGAACTTACAAACAGACGGAAATTTTAGTACAAACAGATAGGAAATTTCACAATCTTTAGGTTTGTGTTCACAAAACGAAAATTATTTATGCGTTTTCTTAAACTAATGTTTCTTTGTTAAAGGCTTGAATGTGAATGGTTTCTTGCTAAGGAAACATTGTTAAAGGTTAGACTAAGGTTGGTTGGTTGTATTCAGATTATCTGGCGCCGTCAGCAACACGAGGGCTATAATGCGCCGAAACATTCGTCATTAGACAAGCCAACATACATTTACAAACACCCATGCCTAACACGGGACTCGAACCCGCAACCTCGCGGTCTAGAAGCTAGCACGCTAACCACTATACCGTTTGGTCGGCGTTAGACTAAGGAAATGTTATCAAAGGTTCTCAAAATCTTTTAACTTGAAGTAAATATTACTTTTTGGCAAATAGCATTGCTAAACAAGCTACGTGTTCTTCAGTATCACAGTTTAATTTTTTAGTCTTCATCTATACATAAATCAATCATTAAATAAAGATTGTAAAATTTAGGTAGACGGATTATGTTAAAAATATTAATCAATAATCAGTTAATCAAAGAATAATCAAGGAAATTATTAAATTGACGAGTTGAAGAAATATTTTTTCTTTTAATGATAGGTAGATAATGACTGAATGGTTTTGTTTCTTGTAAAACTTTTTAAGTGTGATTGGGGGTTTTACTTTAAACAGCTTATTTATTGCATATTTTTTTTTTCTTCTATAAAATAAACAAATGCCCTTTCATGCTTGCAACAAACAAACAGGAAAAGAAATTAAATTTTATTTCAAATGCTGATTCAAATGAATTTTTTAAATGTTTTAAAATTAACTTCTAAACTAAATTATTGTAATATTAGGTCAATAAAATATGTTTGCCTTTAGTAGAATAACTGTTTTATCACAAATTTAACCTGGGAATTTTTTACTGTCAACAATTATATCTACATACAGTAATATTTAAACACAATCTAAAATATTTGTTTCTCTTTATTAAAGAATATTGCATATTTATGATACCACAAGCAACAATCATTGCATTGTCTAAAATAAGAATTCAATTTTTATTTTTAGATACATGTGGGCTAAGCATATTATGTTTTGAAAGCTTCCTATTCTCTATTTTACGAATATATCCCAGTCACTTTTGGCACTCAATCGATTCTACTTGACTACTTTTGGAAAATAAAAATCTCTAATATTTTTACCCATTTTATATTTTTGTACTAAATCACATTTTTAAATTCTATACAAGAGGGGGAAATGGCTCTATCAAGAACCTTGATAAGCCAATATTTTTATGGGTTCCATTTAATAAAGATTGTATTGGAAGAAGGGATTAAGATCGAACTTTTTAACTGTCAAAATTTTTCCTTAGAATTGGCCTTGGTCTAAGCTAAAACAAACCTAACCGCATCCGTCGAAGTTTCGTAAGCAGAACTGCAACCCTTGTATTGCAGGTGATTTTCACCTTCCGCGTTGTGACGTCACAAGCAAAAAGTAGCTTTTTCCCGCCAAAACGCAAATTGAAATACTAAATATTTTGCTTTACTCTCTATCCGAGCTCACATTTTTTAAAGAATTGTATTGTTTTTCATGATTTTTCCTCTACTTTTTTATAAAAATTAAACTAAAAAACGTAAAAATTCCTCATTGGATCCCAGAAATACACTTTTCTCAAAAATATTGATGATTTCATTTTAAAAACATCTAATAAACTTACACTGCTATTCCACAGTTTACAAAATGAAAATGAGCCCAATACAAAGATTTCAAAGTTTTTTAATCAACAATCTTGTTAATTTCCAGTACTCCAACTACTAGTCTGGGCGCTAATGTTGAAAAAAGTGGTCCCGTGGGCCACTTCATGATGCAAACATGTGGTTGGTGTCATTCGCTTAGTATTAATGCGTAGAAAATGAATTCCAATGGTGGGTAACTGGCATCCGGGTATGAGTGGTGCTACAGTCGAAATTCCAAAATGGCCGCCTCCTTACCATCTAAAGTAGGTTTTTGCCGAATAATGGTTTTCCAGCTCATTTTATCAACTAGTTGACATTGAAAAACTTGTAGGAAATAAAAATTTCTTTCCAATGGTATATAACACATGTATGTTAGGTAAAATTAAAAATAGCCGCCGGATTGCGATTTTAAGTACGTTTTTCAGATTGATTGACTGGTTTTTGCGCTCAATGACATATACTTGTGCACAATAACGGCTAATCAGTCCGGGACCTGCAACTTAATGTGGATACCGAACCACAAAGAACATCCATGCCTAATCCGGGATTCGAACCCGGCACCCTTAGCATGCGAAGCCAGAGTTAACTACACTGTCATTAGGTCAGTTAGAAATGCAGACTGGGATTTGTACTTGGCAGCCACACAGGACTTTATAAAGTATGCCTTTGATCGACAAAACTCTGCAAGAATGATTCTACTGTACTTGATGGATAAGGAGAGATTTAATATAATGCATACAACTATATGGCATTAATTGCAGCAAGGAAAGTGGGTAGTCAATGAAACCAAAATATTGTTTTACGCTTTAGTAGCCGATGAAGCCCTTGCGCACCTGAACAGAAAACTTAAAGTCCAAGGTGGACTTACAGGCATCATTCGAAATGAGAATGCTCGGACAAGATTCTTTCTGGCAGATCCGGTACTTACAATAATTGCTGTAGTAACCGAAGCAATGATTAAAAATGCCACCCCAAATGCAAAGTGTCATCATGAACATTGCCTATCGGTTCGCAAGCGTCAGGATCACAACGTTGAAAAGTTGATAGAGATTTTTAAATCGACAACCAACCCTTTTAAATGCAACACAGAACATCTTATACATCTGGTGACTAAGCAAGTTCTTCCCGATGATGTTCAAAAAGACATTGCTGATATTGGTGAGAGTCTTCTTTCCAAATTCATTGAGGAAGGCATTAAAATTATCAACCAACTAACAGTACCAACAGAAAAATCAGTACCATCAAAGCCTTCAGTACAGTTTTGGGCACCAATGAAAAAGGCAAAACTTAAGCCTGTAAATTAGCATTCAAAATTTGTAAAGTAATATTGAAGGAAGAAGTATTTTTAATATTTTCTATCAATTTCTAAACTGATGATTGCAGCAAGAAGTCGGTGAGATATAGATTTGAAGGCAACTTTTTATCGTTATGAAATCTCATTATTGCCACTTGCTCTGTTTCCCTTATATGGATGTATGCATTACTGATCATAAAAAAGTAAGCTTATGGGTATCCTGGAGGAGTTTCCTCAAAATCTATACCCTTCATCTAATGAGAAAAACGAATTCTTACACAATTCATTTCCTGTAGATGAAGCGGCACAAACTGTTGCAGTAATTGATGGAATGGCAGAGCTGCATTCCATTGATAAACCTAAGACTGGCAAGACTTCTGAAGAGCTTGCAGATCACTTTTTCAGACAAATGTCAAAGAAGTTTGGTATGTACAAAGAGGTTCACATAATATTTGACACCTACAAACAGAATTCGCTGAGGACATCGACAAGGGTGAAACGTCAGGGTGAATCTGTCCATATCCAATACAAAGTGCATCCATCAACAATTATCCTTAAATTAACCATGCACCTGTTTCTTTATTTTTTTTACCAGATTATGGACTATGCAGTCATTAATAATAATTTGTTTTCAGTTGGAAAAATCATGCAAATGCAAGCTATATAGACGTGTCTTGTCTTAAAACTACGCAGGAGGAAGCAGATACTAAAATAATTTTGCACAGTATATATGTTGCTTCCAGAGGCATTAGCAAGATTCACATATACTCTCCAGACATAGATGTATTAGTACTTGCTCTTCGGAGATACCCAATGCTTCCAAGAGAATCCAGCATTATAGTGGGTAGTAGCAGAAACAAAATTTTAATTCATCTTCAGCCAATCTGACATGCTAGGGCGCAATAAGGCTTCAGAATTACTAGGACTTCACTCCCCTTTTGGTGCTGATTTCACACGATCATTTGCTGGAAAAGGAAAGATTATATAGTAGAATGCTTTATATGCAGCTAGTGATAACATTATAGCTGCACTGGGCCTTATGGGTCATTCTGAAACCATTTCCACAGAAATGTTACCAACGTTGGAGGCATTTGTTTGTCAGGTGTATGTACCAAGAACCAAAATGACAGATATCGGTCATTGGAGAGGTAAGATGGTGGCTCTTCACTAAAAAAAAACAAAAGACTGGGGAACATCTTGCACCAACAAAAGAATCTCTCTGTCCATTGCGTGCACACTAACAAGCAATGATTTGGACACAAGATACTTTACAGCATCCTGACATACCTCAACCTATTGATTTTTGCTGGTTACTTGTAAATGGGAAATTTGAGCCTATTACGTGTCCAGAACGGGCTTTTAGAGTTGACTAAATGCTCCTGTCTGAAGCGTCAGTGTGCCATTCCCAGGAGATGCAATCTCACCAATCTGCCTTCCACAGAGATGTGCTCATGTGGTGGAGATGATGACTTATGTGACTATACTTATTATTGACCTAATGATGAATGATAATGGGGAGGATGAAGATGTTAATTTAACTTAATGATAAGGACAATCTTAATATTGTTTACACCATTTGTTACATATAACAGAAACTATTACACTGTTACACTCTTCTGTAACATTTACATTCCAAGTATTAAAATCTTTATCGTATCAATTTTGAGCTGCCGTAGTTTATTATCAGTCTTTTGTACTTGTCAAAAGTGTCAATGCTTTATTCTATTGCCCAATCTGTAAATATTAACTGTCCGTGATGTTCATTTATCTTACAATATAATGTGGATTGGTTGTATTCAGATTATCTGACGCCGTCAGCAACACGAGGGCTATACTGCGCATAAACATTCGTCATTAGACAAGCCAACATACATTTACAAACACCCATGCCTAACACGGGACTCGAACCCGCAACCTCGCGGTCTAGAAGCCAGCACGCTAACCACTATACCGTTTGGTCGGCCAATATAATGTGGAAACTATTATTAAGAGGTGACCACTAATGGTGTCCTTTTGAAATTTAAATCTTGAATTGACAATGTAAAGGTCTATTACTGTCAGAAAGCTTTTTTATTTCCAAAATGTTTTCTAATAACCAACATGTTCAGATAGCGTACCCGAAAGCTATTATTCTGAAAAGACGTTCAGGCAATGGTGATGCTGCGGCCATCTTGAATTTTGACTTGGGTAGATATATCATTATAAAAGTCATTTTATTTCCTACAATGTATAAAGTGCACTGAGAAGCTATTATTCTGAAAAACGTTCTGCCCACTTGATGGCTGTGTGGTCAGAGTTCTAACTTCGAATGCTAAGGGTAGCGGATTCGAATCCCGGATTAGGCATGGAATTTATTTGTGGTTCGGCATTAACGTTAAGTTGAAGGTCCCGGACTGATTAGCCGTTATTGTGCACAAATAAATGTCATTGAGTGCACAAACCAACCAATCAACTTGAAAAACATACTTAAAAATGTGATCCAGCGGTCATGGTGAATTTTATAATTTTACCTAACATACATGTGTTATATACCATTGGAAAGGAAATTTTATTTCCTACAAGTTTTTCAATAGTCAACTAGTTGATAAAATGAGCTGGAAAGCCTTTAATTGGCAAAAACCTACGTTAGATGGTAAGGAGGCGGCCATTTTGGATTTTAGACTGTAGCGCCACTCATACCAAGATGCCAGATACCCACCATCGGAATTCATTTTCTACGCATTAATACGAAGCGAATGACACCACCCAGATGTTTGCATCATGAAGTGGCCCATGGGATTACATTTGCTCCCGGACTATACAATATAAAGGAAATTATAGAATTAATTAAAATGATTCAAGAGCATCCCATTATTACACCTGTAGACAGAGCAGCTAATAACTATGCTTTTATTTTTAAAAAATATTATATCTCCTTATTAGACAACAAGTTAAAAATGTCACCTACCTATAAACTTTGTAATCTAAACTACAATAGCATTTGCAAAAAAATTATTGCTGTCAACAAATTCTTCAAAATCAATAACTCTTGTATCAAATTTCCATATACTACTGTTATTCCAAAGTTTCATAAAAATTCAGTAGCATTCCCCTACATCACTTGGGGCTCTAATTCTTATATCAATAAACCGGGCAAAATCTTCTTAACCTTATTGAATAAACTAAAGGATTTAATTTTTCAAGAAGATTACATATGGATCATCAACAACAATAAACCTGTTGTAGGCTTCATTTCTCGTAAAAATATCACTTCCATTGATAATTTGGACTTTAAATGTCTTTTTACCAGCATACCTCTAAATGATTTGAAAGACGTTCTCAGTGCCTACTACAATGACTATAATAGCATTCTAAACGTTGATATTGAATTTTGGCACAAACTAATTAATTTCTGCATCTTCAATAATTACATCTACAATGTTGAACAACCGTTTTTCCAGGTCACAGGTATTCCGCAAGGAACATATACTCTAGCATTTTAGCAAATCTCTTTCTACACTAGTTTGAAAAAAAAAAATGCTTTTCAAAATATTTCTACTTTCCGTTATATAGACGACCTAATTTTTTTTCAATAGCATTAACTTTACCAACCTTTGGCGACAAATATATCCTAAAGAACTTGTTCTCAAAAAGACTAATGTGTCATCCACTACCGCTCACTTCCTTGACCTAGAAATTAATTATTCTGAAACAATTTACAGAACCATTTTTGACAAACGAAACCCTTTTAAGTTATCCGAACACGTTCGGAGTACTCTTTTTAAAAATGTTTTTAAGTTTCAATGTAATTGTATTTTTAAAACTATAACTACTAAACATTAGTAATTCATGTATAAAATTTAAGTTATATTCTGATAATTTTATAAAAATGGTAATTTTATATAAAATTTTGAAGAAATTTCCCAAAATCTTTAAACATGCTAGATGAAAAATTATTGAACTTATTAAAAAAATAATACTACCAAATTAAACTGCATACTTAAATCTTGAGGATGTAGTAATAAAATAAAGAAAACTTTCATAAATAAATTTTTTAAATGTCATCGAAACATGATTTCTTCCCTTTCAACATTTTTAACGTGTTATTTTTTAAATAATGCTTCATAATTATATGCTAACAAATATTTTATTCGAATTTTTTTAGTAAAACCTATCGATAACAGTTCACACACACACACACACACAAAAAAACATGTCGAAGAATTCATTCATAACTTTTTTAGCAATAATTTTTCAAGTATAGGAATATATGCATAAAATTGAACTACGAGAAAAAAGCATTTTAAGCTTAAAATTTTTAACCTTTAATTCTTACCAAATTGTACATTCAAGGTACCTTGATCTGAATTTTCCTAATAGAAACGTACATAGAAAAGGCTTTTTACTGAAAATTAACTTGCAGATTAATTCTTGTTTAAATGGTTTAATTGATAAAAGTAGGCCATCACTTTCCATTATATTTTACAATATTTTTATGTTATTGTTTATTGCATTTGTTTTAAATTATTCAAATGACTCTATTATAAATAAAATGTGTTTTTTAATTGAAATAAAAATATTTAAAATTTTAATTTTAATTAATCTAATATATATATTCATTTTAAGACAGTATAGTTTAGTTTTATTACTAAAAGTTTTTGTATGATTGAAAGGAATACTTTAATTATATTATACTTTTAATTTAAAAAATTATTTCTCAGATAGCATCATATGGAAAGCTGAATTTCAAAAACTGCATCCCCTTTTAAACAAACAATGGTCAAAATATTTCAAATTTTGGCAATTGTTGCGATTTTACTAAAATTTCCTGATTAACGAGTACTTCTATTTTACCTATTTTCAGACGAATGGATCAGAACTTTCAACGTAGGTTACTGATTAATATTGTTAAAAAGCTTATACTAAACACTTCAACGTATAATTAATTTTCTCAACAGTTATTATCAAACTATAAAACACGTTTCTTATCTTCATTAGAGAATATTTCTGATATTAGTTGATCATTTGCAAAATCCTCTCCTCTTCACTGCTTTCAGGATCATCCCTAAAACTGCATTTCTTACATTCTTTCCGGGAATCTCCTCACTCAGTCTATCCTATGCCACAGCTGCAACGAATATCTGCTGGAGGGTCTTTAAATAATGAACTGACTAGGGACCACTCCGTAATAGAGCATTGCAAAGTGAATCACGATTCTTATGAGCGAACGAAGACGCCAAACAATGGAGGAAAACGTTTCGAATGGAGATGGAGATGGGGGGGGGGGGGGTGCTACGTTAGAATCGAGCGAGATGATTAACAGTTAAATGCCGTGGTGCAATGAGTGCTTCTGAGAATGGTGTAAGTCCGCCTCACGATGTCGAATTTATTTCGATTCGAACAAAACAGTTCGAGATGTCATTCCGAGGTGCCGGTTATGATTCGCAGTTTCTCGTTATCACGTTGTTGTAATTGGTATGGAGAGTTGCGATCGTTATTCTGCGTTCTCTTTTCTCCCTGAGAGTGGTTACCATTGTCTTGGTGGGGTTTATTGCCAGGCTATTATTTTGAATTCTCTGCTACTTAACTTAACTATTGTGTTTTGTTGTGCGGCGTTGATAGAATTTTGAACAGAAGCAATTATATCTGCTATAGAAATATTAGTGTAATAAAACTTTTATTGAAAACGCAAACTCTTGGTAGATTGTTTTATCTAATAAAAGGATTTTCCTTTTAGTATTCAATATGAGAGTGATCTAAAATGAACAGGACATTAGAAAAATCATTCAACATACTTTATCCAACAAGTTAACTAGTAAGACAATGTGAATACCACAGACGTGGTCAGAATGCTAGAAAAGAGTTCCATTTTGTAATGATAGATGGCGTTTGACATAAAAATCTTAATAATTAGCATCCCACAACTAACTTAAAACATTGCAAGTTGTTCATAGATACCTATAGTATATCTTAGTATTTTTCTGTTTTGCATAAAATGACACTATATACAATAATTAATAAGAAACAACGACGATTTTTTACTTTGTGGAGGGAAAAAAAAATTTGATTAGTTGTGTGACACCACATTACCACTCTCTCAAAAATTTCTATTTTGTTTTACAATTTCTTTCATTTCCAATTTTCTTTCTTCCTTAGAAACATTCTATTGACCTAAAGTAATGAACTAATAAACATATTTTCGATTTGATGTACTCTTATTAGTTTCAGAATACAATATTATTATATCTGCGGTTATTTTTAAATATGTTTGTGCTTTTAAATTAAAACCACAATATATACAAATTATGTAACGCTAACCTTTTAACACTTTTCATTATCTCTTTTAGTTCATATGCATTGTGAAGCGACCTCCATGACTGCCATTGTTAAAGTTATCACGCCTTTCCGTGGGCGGCTCTATGCCCTAGGCCACCCTTACGAATGTTACGCAGTATCTGTAAGGGCTAATGGAGAAGTAGCCCTGACCATGCCTCTACATGGTCGAACATGTGGGACAAAGAACTTGGTAACATAGCCTTTATTATATTTAATAAAATGGACTTAATATACAAACATTTATTTTTATAAAAACTGTTTTTGTCAAAAAATTAATTTGTAAATGAATTTATTACAATTTCTAAAAAAAAAAAAAAAAAAAAAATCTAAAATTGTAAGTTTATAGATAAATAAAAACATTGGCGTTGCAAATAGTAAAATAATTATTTAAATTCGGATTGATTCGGTATACCAAGTTATTCATGTAATCATGTACAACTCCTTTAAACATCTTTAAAACGGTTATGATAATAATGTCTAAAAGTGCATTTTATCGTTTTAATACGTTGACTGCCATATGAGTTGCATTCAACTCACACAAATTCTTCGATCTCTTCTCCAATCAACGCGTCGACGAGAGCTGTGGTTGGGTGGTTTACTAATTTTGGCACATGGGCAACACGTTGTTCATACTGAGCCAAAGAAATTAGTGAAAGTCAATTTAAAATTCGAGAACAAAGTATCGGAAAAATTAATATAAAAGTCAAAGTTGAAATATTTTAGTGAGTAGAAGCATTCCACAAAAAATGACTCGCTGTCTGTCAGACCGCATACAGCAGTTAAAGGTTAAGTCAAATAGGCTTTTCAGATCGCAATCGTACCGAAATTCCTTGGCAGTCAACGTGTTAAGATATTAAATACCTATATATGATTCATTGTATATTGTTTTTAAACGGAAACAATTTACTGATTCCTTTTGTTCTTTATGTCATTTCTGTGGGTTCAACCATTACCACATTAATAAAAATTAATTAAATGTTTATAAAAGTAAGTTGTACGAATTGGTAAGATATTACATCTTACTCTTCTAAGGCAGTTTGAGAGTGTCCTATAAACCCCTCAGTTTTAATTCTAGAAGTATATTCAATCCAGGACAAAACTTCTACATTTCATGCTATATTAAAGAAATTATCTACTAGAAAACCATACAACTAAAAGTTTTTTTTTTCATATTCTATAAATATTAAATTTTTTCATATTTAAAATTTTCTATAATAATAACAACTACATATTTTTTAAAAAAGTAACTTTGTTAATGTTGAAATCAAAACTTGTTATAATTTAATCAAACCAAATGTTTTCAATTTATTGTATGCACATCAAATACATCTTTTTATCCTGAAATCCAACAAAATATTTATCTAAAGTAGTCATCCACTTTATCTCTTGCAACATTTTCTATATATTTTGATATGTTAAGAATATATCATAGAAGCAAAAAGCTAAGAACCCTTTATTTTCACCTAGAGTATCACAAACACATCATTTCAAATTCAATGCACAAATCCACCTCACATGAAAACCACCAATCCTCAACCCCTCTCTCCTCATACATATTCCTTTTCCATCATCGATAAATACTGTCTTCCAAAAACGTCGAAAAACCCTCTTTAATATGTGAAACAAACGTCGTCACAAAACGCAATTTCGTGTCTACTTCACAGATAGAATAAAATATCCTCAGGGGTGTTTTTTTTTTTATATGGTTATCAATGAAGGACAGATAACTCAAAATACATTTCAGTCGACAGACCTCAAAAAGTTTCCACGAGAGACAAAATAAGGTGTATATTTTCAACTGGATTTTAAGATAAAAGGAAATAGCTTTTATTGATATAGCGAAGCAAAACTCGGAAAGTAAACTTGTTATTATTCATCCTCTTTTAACGAGCTTATACCACGACTCATGTTAGCTTTTCTATGTATGAAAGTTACTGTGAGAATAGTATTTTTTTCTGGGATCCCATTGACGTGTATTATCGCCAACGAGATTCAAGTTTCACAAATACGCTTGGAATGCTGTGGGGTTCGTAAATAGAATATTTGTAGAACATCAGTCACTTGTTTTGTGTGGAATCCACTGTTTCTCTTCAGATATATTTTTGAATAAAAAAGTGATACCTTGTTGGTTTTGCATTTTGAATACTTTATTTTCGTTTCTGCTATGTGTATTGTGTTGAGAGAGTAAAACTTGTTTCGAGGGGAACAGAGAATTTACAGAAATTGAATAGTGAAAGAAAATAAGAATTCTAATCATTGGAAAAATATTTATATTTTCACTTAATGAAAACATTATTTTGGTTTTAGATTTTACAAAAGGAAACACTATTTGATTTTAAATAAGAAATTTTGGGTGTTTCTTCTTGATTCTTTTAGTTTATACTTCAGTGAATAATTTTTTTTCTTTGTTTATTACACATTTTTTTTTTAATCTGAAAGTGCCTAGCGTCGTAATGCCATATTCTTTTGAGCATTATTGGATATATATTTTTTTAACATCAAATTACGAACCGTATTAGAAAATCATAAAAATATATATTCGCCTAAATAAATTATGTGAGTTGCTGTTGTATATTTAAGACTATTCGAAACCCTACTAGATTTATGAAATTTTCAAATTTAAAAATGCAAATTGTATGGGACAATATTTTATTAGCCTAATAATGAAATTGCACCTTACCATTTTGGTGAGAGATTAACTTAATTTTAGTTTAGTCTTTCAAGTGTGTTTTGACTGTTGAAAACATTTAAAAATTAAAAAATCTTTAGTGTAAAGTGTGTCACATGGAAAAATGTCATTAAGTTGATGATATTTTCCAAGTTTTAGGTTAAGATAGGGTTTCGCATAGTTTCTTAATGTCATGTAACTATAAACACAATTAGGTTTATTTCTTGAAATCATATGGTGCTTGATATAATATTATTATCGAATTCAGAGAACTCAGTTATGAGGATCGTTACGTTATTTTAAAGGAAAAACGTAACTTCTTCTTCTTCTTCGCAGCCTGTTACAGACCAAAAATGTATTTCCAATCCTTCTCTATCTGATTCTATCCTGCGCAATAGCCCTACCTCGGTTCACTCCCATTTGTTCTAGGTCTTTTTCAACACTAGAAATCCATCTGGTGGGTAGTCGTCCGTCCCATTCGTCGTTTGCCTCCTATATTCGAAAATGTAATTTTTTGGTTGGGGATGTATTATCATATCTCTACATATGCCCCAGTCATCTAATACGAGACGCTTTTACTATTTTCATTATATCGGGTTCGCCCCATTTTTTATAGATTTAAGGATTATAAGCGATTCTCCATTCGTTATTTTATTTTATTAGTCGAAAATTTTCCTTAAAAATAGTCTTTCAAAAATAAGTAAAAGTATAAGTAATAACTTTGTTCAATATCCAGCATTCGCTTCCATAAAGAACAACAAGTCTTATATAGGTTTATTTTTATTTTGATGATGATTAATTTAGATTTCAGGTAGCTTCTAAGGCTATAGCAACGTCAATTGACCATGGATAGTCTGCTTTTTATTTCGATTTTTATGTCATTGCAGCTTGAGATTATTGTGCCCAGGTAATTGAACTGCTTGAGAGTCTCAAAAGTAGAATTATTGATCTTCGGAGGGAATAAATATGCGCTTTTATGTGTTGCAATCATAATCTCCGTTAATGCAACAAGTCTTATCAATGTCTTATATAGGCTTATTTTTGTTTTGAATCTGATTAATTTACATTTCACCCTTCTTCCTTGCTGCATTCTCAAGTGATACAAAAACCTTCTGTTTAGTTCGCCCAATGATATTAATATCATCGGCAAAAGCTAGCATTTGGATTGTTCTTTGTAGGATAGTTCTGCTTGTGTTTAATTTCGAATTTCTCACTGCTATTTTCAGGGCCAAGTTAAATAATAGGCATGAGAGTGAGTCTCCTTGTCGTAAACCTTTCTTAGTATAGAAAGATTCAGAGATATGCGACTTAATTTTAATTCTGAATTTCACGGTCTTTAAGAGTCATGCTTGTGAGACTTATCAATTTCTTTAGTATGTTAAATTCCACCATTGATCCGAGTAATTTTTCTCTGTTCATTAAGTCATATGCAGCTTGAAAATCAATGAAAAGGTGGTAAGTATCAATGCTGTATTCCTTTGTTCTTTCCAGTATTTGTCTAATAGAGTGTATTTGATCAGTCGTAATTTTTCCTCTTTGGAAACAACATTGGTAGTTCTCAATAGCTTTGGATGTGTATGAAAGCAATCGTTTATATAAATTAGTGGAGAAGATTTTATATGCTGTATTCAATAGGGTAATTCTCCATGTAATTACAACATTCTAGATTGTCTCCTTTTTATGAATAGGGTAAATAAATCATTTTTCCCACTCAAAAGGAATTCTTTCCTGTGTCCAAATACAACAGATAATGTTGTGAATTGCTTTATTTAGTTTAGTTTCAGTGATGTTTATGAGCTCAGCTTTGAAAAACGTAGCTAGAAAAGCATTTATTTTAATGTGTGATATTATGAATGCAAAATAACTGTATAACAATTAAAAACGATGACAAAACTTACACCAGAAAAGTTTAACGAATTTAATAATTTGTTTGAGATTTAAGGCGCTTTCCCTCATCCTGTTTATATATCTAATACATTCGACTTTTTCTTTGAGAATAATTGCATGGTCGTTGAAACAACAAAGCACGTTATTTCAAATTATTGAAACTATTTTTTCAATGAAGGAAAACACAATACTTAAAGAGTACTAAAATAAATGATTTTTTGTCTCATATATTTAATATATTGCTTGTTTTATAAAAAGACTGTCATAATACAAAGTTTTTTTTTATTTAGAAAAGCTCGATAATATGCATATTCGTATGTGACACAGTGCCATTTCTTCTTCTAATAGGCAACATTAGGCTTCTTGGGTCAAAAACAGATTAAAGCCAAAGCCAACAGATCATATTTAATTGTGTTTCAACTAGCCAATTGTGTCCCCACTAGCAAAGTGGGGATTTTTATATAGTGTTATTATTTTTTTTTTTATTTTTTTTTCAACCGAACCATGTAATCTTTTAAATAAATACAATAAATAGTATTGTTAATAACTTGAGTAGATTCTATAAAAATTGAATAATCGATCATGAAAAACACATATTTCGTTTAAAATAAATAAATAAATACCCTTAGGTGTTCAGAATAGGTAACGTGAAATTTTCAAATTATATTCAAACAAGACATAATATGAAACATAATATGAATACAAACACTCAAACCCCAATGTTTATCGATATATAAAGTGATACATCACCCCTCTTATACAAACACTCTCCTCATTTATCTATCGCAATTACTCCTTCTAAAAAGATTTTCGCATTTGGCTGTGGCTTTACGACTCGTTCAAAACATTTCCATAATCCACATTCTCCTTTTCAAACAACCATCAATCAAAACATCATTCACTCTACTCACATGCCATGGTGAGTAATGCTTTGTTATCCATCCTTCCTGAAGCAAATGCCCCAGCGTCTTTTACATATGTATGACTCAGAGGCAGGCCTGCAGAGAATGTTTAATTGTCCCACGCAAATGCAAATCGAAGCTCCACGGGTGTGTGTGTGTGGCCGAGTTCGCACTCTTGCCATCTTGAGATCGGGCGAGTAAATACGCACTTGTTTGAAGATGAAATTAAGACCGATTCCCGAAACCGAGAGTTGTTTGCCTCTTCTAGCTTGGCCATAGAGATCTGAGGTTTGGAGGAGGAGAGATTGAGTGAATATCCACACGCAAAGAACATTCAGATTATGTTGGTAGTCTTGAAGAACTTTGTGGAGAGTGTTCCTTTGTGTAAGCTGTAACAAATACGTAGTCGGAAGAACACTGTTACTTTTATTGATGTTATTCTTAAGAGCTTAATTAGAAATTTAATGTCGTTAAGAGAGGGTTAACTTAGTGTGAAGTTATTCCTATTAAACTGTGAGATTTCCAGGACCACACGTTTATGTTTGGTATGTGTTTTAGTCCTGGACAAATTAATTGTGTTCTTATTAAACACAGTGAGTTATTGTGGTTCAATAAGAGGAAAACAAAGAGATGGCCATCAATTTTAGTTTACAAAACAGTCAAATTGCTCTATGTAATCAAAATATACCAACATGAGCTTCAGCTTGATTAAATGTATCAACAACAAGCATTTAAAGTCCGTCATCGAATGAAACAAATGCATTAACCGGTAAATAAATTATTGAAGCTATGTTAACAGAAGAGAAGATCGTTCATGAACTTACATTTGGGTATAATAAATCAGCTCGATTCTTACCCAGAAATATGGGATAGATATAGTAATGTGCCATGCGAAATACTTCCTCTCCCAATTTATTTCATCGAAAATGACCATAAGACGTCGGGAAAAGACGTCTTTGATAAAAGATCTCCCTGCGAAGTGTCCCGATCCATCTGCCCAATCGCCCAGTTATGCGCGATGTTGCATTCCTTCCTCCCACCGAGACAGATTCATTAATTGCAATCGTTTAATCAGCGGACGGCTGCTGGTCCCTTATTATGTAAATTTGAAGTGGGATGGTGGGCTGAATGGCGATTTGGACCCCCTGCTGTAGACGTGAGAAATCATGCGAACTCCGCGTAATTTTCTGCCAGAGTTCTCTCAAAATTCGCTGGTCTTGTCTAATCCATCAACTCGGACTTCAGGAATGTCTTCGGCAAATACCGCCCATACTTCCTGGATTAATTTTAAAATCGATGAGACTTTTAGGGGGAAGGGGGAATTTAAAGTGGATGTTCATTATCATGCTGGTGGGGTGAATGGGGGTAGGGTTCTGTGAGTTGTTCTCTGGTAAATGAGCGACGTCGTTTGTCAGGAGAGTGCGACTGATGTTGTAGACATTTTTGTTAACACTCTATGTAAAACTAGGAATTAGGACTAATTTTATGTAATTTAAGATATTTTAAAAAACTCGTCTTTTTATGGTTTCGCTTATAATGAAAATTTTTTAATACGTGGATTATTTATAAACAAAAATAGAGAAGGCACCGGTCATATTGGAATATTATTCGGAGGATTTGGTAACTGTAACGTAGAGAGACACTTTCATAATATATAATCTATGCATTTTTTAAATTTTTTTTATTTTTAAATTAGAGCATTACCGGATGCAAGAATGCTTGTATTTTGAGCCTTCGTCTATTCGTCAAAACAGCATACTATTTTCTGGCACTCAATACATCAAAGAAAAGCTGCGGTTGCTTACCTCTCCACACGAAAAGGTTGAATGCACATTGTACAACCTTTGTTGTCAACTGAATATTTGTTTTTGCTGTTGGAGTTTTCATTCATTTGAAAAAGTAGCAGCATTTTACGGATGGATAAATCTTAAAATGTCCCAAGCTGCCCTAGATTCATATATTTGTAGAAATAAAGACACAACCGCTGATTTTTCAAACACAAACGAACTCTATTATTTATTAGTTATTGGCTTTTTAACATTTAAATAATATGGTATAGTTCTTATAATTAACTAAAATTTTGCTAATTTAAAGTGAAAATATTCTTTCATTTGTCACTATTAGCATACGCATAAAGATTGTACCTGCACTGCTATTATGTAACATAATAAACTGCACGCCACAATAGGTACATCAAATCTTTCTCACGATTCAGAAGATAAAAGTTAAATATCTAAAACGCGAGTTAATAAATGAAATAAAAGAATAAAACAAAAATGATAAACGATATCGTTTCATTAAAGAAATTTCCCTCGGTCTTCCAACAAAGACTCTTTAATTATAGCCATCTTACAAACCAATCAATCTCTTAAGAGAGAGAGAGAGTCAGTAGCAACCATACGCTTTTGTGCGGTTTTCTTTTTTTAATTAAACTTACTATGCGAGCGTAATCAATACAATCTGACATTCTAAGCCTAGATTCTGAGCCCCATTTTAGATCACTATCTTCGGTCTTTGTGCAGATTGATTCATGGATGAGTATTCCGAATATTAATTAGACCTTGTTAAGACATCTTTCAATTTCATTGTGGAATTGGAGGTGTTCTATCAACAAATGTTTGGCCATAATGAGAAATTTGTTTCTGGGGAATGGGGAGTTAATTTAACGTACTTTTCTAATATTTCATTCGTTATTCTCGTAGGTTCTTGACTAAATCTGTTGAAGTGACTATGACGAGATGATGTTTATTTTGATGATTTTTATTTATGACTATGATATTTTATATAATCCACACGATAAAAATATATAAATTTTGAATTAAAATTTAATTTGTTTCACTTTAACAATTTACAAATATATTTAAAACATTGTTTCAGATATTATGAAACCGCCTTTTATAACAAAGTAGGTATTAAAAACATAAAATCAACCCTCTCTTTATTAAAACAATCAAAAGATCTTTTACTGCAACTCGGATTTTTCTTGTGGACATTGTTTTATGAATTTTTCCTTTTTATATTTGGAAAATATGCGTGTTAGTAACAGTATTAAAATTTCAAATAATCTAATATTATTTTTCTAACATCAGGTTTACATGTCGTGAAACAAGGTTTTGTCAGAGTAGAAAAATGCCTTTATAAAATTACTAGCTTAAAACATAGATGAAAATTGACTTCACATGAGTTAACTCTTAGTTATCGCTGGTATGCTTAATTATGTTAAAGAATTGAATATTTATAAAATTATGTTATGCAAAGAAATATTGTAAATAAAAAGGATATTACGTAAACAAAATAATATTATATAAACAACAATTATATGATTGAAAAAAATTGTGATATAGAAATAAAATTATTTTATACAGTTACAAATTATACATTCATAAATAAAAATTATTAAAATAAAGTAAAAAAATAGGTAATTTTAATTAAGTTAAAAAAATTAAAATTAGCTTTTTCTGGGTAAATTATTTTAGTTTGCGTTTATTTCACATTTTCACTTCTGAATATATTAATATTTGATAACAATCTCTCTTTCACTTTTCAAATACATAATATATGCAATTTACCAATTCATATTTTTTAAATCTTTTTCTATTGAGATTTAATATTTTCTTTAATTAAAAAAAAAATCATCTGGTAAACATTTTAATCCTGAACCCGGAATACAATTTACAGTGACCAAAAAACTGTTGAAAGATCTAATCCAGAAAATAAGATGTATAGTCACTCTATCAATCAGGACTTAACTCTGTTCAACTTCCTTACAAGCACGTCTGCCAGTTCACGTTTTCCTGAAATTGCTAAAAATGATTCCCCGAGGGGCTTTGAATCTAAAAGTTGTGTCCTGAACGTAAGTGGGAAAGTAAAACGTAATATATTTCTCCTGGCGAAACCCACTAACAGTAGTTTTCCGCTTCCGAATTTGCATACGCTGTCCTTCAAGAACTTGGCAAGTTGCATCGTAAAATTGATATTGATGGAAAGTAAGGTATTTATGGATAAGGAATCATAGCTTTATCGTGTTTTTTTTTCTGAAAAGATTGTGGAGTCCCTGTCAGGAAGTTCAATGTAATTGCTTATATCCTTTGAGTTGGTTATTTGATTTTCGTTACCTGGCAAATTAGTTGTTACTGCCCTGTGGCTAGTTTGATGCAACAGATATCATTTTTCATAATACAGGATGATGAAAGACTACAAGAATAATCTGGTGAAAATTACTATGCATTGATTTATACATTGTATCACATCGAAATATGGAAGTTTCAATATTTGATTGTTTCTTGTTTTGGATGAATTCCCCTGAGAACATGGTTTGCATTTACCATGGTGCCGTATTTTTATGGGAAAACGTAGAAAGGCTGCAGTTTTTTCATTTTCATTTCATTCAATGACATCCAGATATTCAAATACTTTGTGAACAGAATAGACAATAGACAATGTTTTCTGTCTAGACTGAAAAAAAAAAATTAGCTACGACACAAACACCATATTTCGTAACTTTACCCTGATAATAACTTTCTCAAACTTTATTAATGAATATTAAAAAAAACTTTATTAAATATTCGTTAAGGATTTTTTGTTTTGTTAATTAAAAAAAACCAGAAAAATAAATTCAATTAAGCAATTCATTTTAGTGAAAAACGTGCATTTAATTGAAGGTTTACATCTTTTAAATATGAAAGAAAACAACTTGTATTTCTCAATCTTAAATCATCATCAATAATTGAAATTAAAATACGAGATTGAAATATTTCTTATCGGATTTTTGTCCAATACTTTTAATATCTCAAGTTATAATGCTCACACATTTTTTAAACGCAGTACTTTACGCATTGATTTGGCCTCAGTATTCCTTCTGTATTGATTTGGTTGGAATTGTTGATATGATGATATGCTATACAAATGCTTTTTTTTCCCCAGGGTAACGGCACATTTGTAAATAGTGTAGTAGTGCAACACCATCCCTTCGTTCTGAGAAGTACGGATCGGAGGATTGATGTCGCTTGTGACTACGAAGAAGTACAAAGAAAGCTTCGTGGTGGAAAGCAGGTTCTCGAAGGGTATGTTTCTAATATTTTTAAAATTAAATCCATTTATAAAATATGTTTCCACTTTCTACTTCAATTGGCACTTTCAAATCACTGCGCTATAATATAAAAAAGTACTTGTAGTAATACTTAATGAGAGCTTTCTGGTAAATTGGTAATTTACCATTCCACATGAATTTTACTTATGGAAATGCCGTTAAAGGTTTTATTTTCATTATTCAGGTTCAGATAGATAGAGAAGATTTCTTCAGCAACATAATGCTTATAGTTCATTTTCGATAGCAAGATATTTCCAAAGAATTTTTCAGTTTCTTAAAACATAAAGAGATATTTGCAATTTTGATTGGTAAAGTAGTCTCTAGTCTTAATTTACCATTCTGTACTTGTATATCTTTATTTCCTTGTTATCTTTTTAAAACGATGGTACAATACAAACTATTTTTTCCTTTCAATTGCCCATAATATAGAGTAATCAAAGTATGTTTTTGGAATGAATTTTTTTTAGTTTTTCTTTTCTCCACGTTTTGGAACATACTGACTTAAAAAAAGTGGTCAGTAAAATAGTATGTGTGTGTCCGTGTGTCAGTGTGTACTTGGTCAGCATAACTCCCAAACGAACTGACCTACTATGTTTGAATTTAGTGTATATGTTAGTGGTGATTGGCCATGAAACCAGTCATTAAGGTTTTCGTGAATATTGCGCATGCTCAAAACATGAAAATCATGTTTTTCAGCAATTGCTAAAAAAAAAATTGCTCTTGATCGAAATTGTCAAAGCAATGCCACTAAGGTGTTCTTTACATCCCAGCCATTGAAATTTCCGTAAAAATGCTATAAAAGTGTAGAACGTCGAAAAACGATTGTCTTTAACACAGAGTTCTCTTTCCTTAAGTATCACTCATCAACGATCGATTTTTTCATCTCCTCTGTTTCACTTACAAGAATTTCTAACGTAATAATTTAAAAAAGTATAAAAGTATAATTCCAAATTAATTTTTTTTTTTTTTTTTTTGCTTATCTAAGAATTATCGCCGAAAATATCAGGAAACTTGTCATTTTTTCAAATGAATGAAAATATGAAAATGCTAATAACATCCTCACTCCTAGTTTTAAAAACAATGAAATTAATGAATACATAAATTTGTCTATTTTTGAAAACGAATACTAGATATTAAAAGCAGCAAAAAGACAGAAAAACTTGACCTATCTTTCATCAAGGAGTTCGACATACCTAGCCCAAAGGAGTTGTTTCTGAAAAGACTAAAATAAACCTTAAAATCAGCCCTTTAACCACTCACCGGTGAAACATAGCAGATATGAAAAACATAATCAAATTATATAGAATAATACAAAATTTCAAATACATATATAAAAATATAAGAGAATAAAAAATGTACAGAAGTATGAAGTTACTTTCATATTCTATAATGCAATACATTACTATGCATAAATTTTTTACTTGGTTTATTGCAATATAAGTAAGTTATTCTATAGTGTCTCTAAAAAGAACCTATAGTAATTATGTGCTGAAGTCAAGCACCTGAGTTTGTTGCTATAGTTTGATGGTTAATGATGTCTCTCCTTTTTCGTTTTTTCCTTGTAAAAAATATTTGCAAGGTCATTATTGTAAAATAAGAGTGTTTCTTTTCTCAAAACTGCTTTCCAACGAAAAATAGTTTAGACTTTTTTTTTTCTGCTTATAATTTCATTAAAATTACAAATAAAAAGTATAACTATAAGAAATATCCATTATTTTTTAAATAAATGAAATAAGTGTAGCAAAAATAAAAGTAATTTTAGTAGTATAAAGTAATTACTTTTTTTTATACATTACGCAATTAATACTATACTGTCATCTATAATAATAAAACAAGCTGTGTGTCTATCTGTTGTCTGTGGCTCTGTGGATCTATAGAAACATCCTTATAATTGCAGTAGAGCTCTGAAATTTTCAACATAAAAAATTTTGGCTTTCTAATTTTATGTATGTCAAAAAGAATGTTAAAATTTTAATTAGTTCTTTTTTAATTAATTCTTTAATTAATTTATTTTTTGCAAAGTGACTTCAAATAGAGATACAGCTCTGAAAATTTCAACATTGAACAACAAAATTTTAGCTTTCTAATTGGACTTTTAAAAAATTTGAATACTAAAATTTTAATTAGTTCTTTTTTAAATAATTTTCTTAATTAATTAATAAATATTTTACAAAACTATTTCTAATAGGGCTACAGATCTGAAATTTTCAACATAAGTTGTTTTAGCCTTTTAATTGGACTTTTGAAAAACATAATTTAAAATTTTTATTTAGTTCTTTTTAATTAATTTTTTGTAATTAATTAATACATATTTTACAAAACAATTTCTATTAGGGCTACAGCTCTGAAATTTTCAACAGAAGTAGTTGTGTCCTTCTAATTGGACTTTTGAAAAACAGAAATTTTTTTAAAATTTTATTTGTTTTTTAATTAATTTTTTTTAACTATAACAAATATTTTACAAAACTATTTCTAATTGGGCTACAGTTCTGAAATTTTCAATACAAGTAGTTTTGGCCTTTTAATTGGATTCTTGACAAAAAGAATGTTAAAATTTTAATTTGTTTTTTAATTAATATTTTCACGAAAAGTGACTTCTAATAGCCCTAGAGCACTGAAAGTTTCTAAATAAGTAGTTTTGGCCTTCCAATTTTACTTGCATTTTGCTTTTGTTAAAATAATCTTAAATTGGTGTTGTATTATTGTATTAGCGAGGATTTTTCGTTTCCCTATTAAGGCTTTACGTAACAATTAGATTTTAATTGAGTGAAGCGAGCTTATCCTTACGCAGCAATCAACATTTCAGCGAGTGAAGCGAACCTAATGCTTGCATAGCAATGAATCTTTCAACGAGCGAAGTAGGCCAGTGCTTTTGTGTCAGTGAACTTTTCAGTGAATGAAGCGAGCTCGATTTTGTGTAATGATGAACTTTCTTGCGAGCAAAGCGCAAAAAACTGGGACCTATAGACCAATGACGGATTTCCGCAACGCGAGGCGTCACAGCTAGCTCAAATATTGCACATTTTTAAATTTCGTAGTGAAACATGGGTATTCAGCAAGTCATTGATAAAATTTTAAATTTTTAATAAATTACAAATTGTACTTACGTGATACCTAACAATATGACAAACAAAATATTGTCTTCAAAATTAAATTTATATGACGCAACGTCGTACCTATATTATATTATAAATAATATTTCCACAAATTTAAGAATAGTTTCATTAATGCGTAGGTATTTTCTGAATTGAATCTTAATTAATTTTGCAGTATAAATTATATCTCAAAATATTACATTCAGAAGTTACTAATTGGTTTATTGTAAACAAAAATGATCATAGGATAAGATTTGTTTCTTTATCTAATTAGATTAATTGAATAAATCTACTACTAATCTAAATTAATAGGCAACTGCAAGGTTGAATTCAAACATTAAATCTTGCAAGCAACAAGAAAGAATTTTGTCAGATTGAATCAATATAGTAATTATTTACTTTCCGGATAATCACCAAAATATCGGATGGAAAACAAATAACATAAATCAATTAACTTCTTAAAGAAAGCCCATGCTAAGTAAGATGCAAAGTATTCAACAGCAAAGCTCTTTCGATTTGAATTTAATTCCAAAATCTCATAAGCTTGAGAATAGCTATCGATTGGAAATAACGATTAATCGCCAAGAGAACATTTCTTAACTTCATCTTCATGTTGTTCGCGTTAAGATGTTTCCACTGTCCTGATAACGATTTTCATTTGCTTGAAATGGTATTCCTTTTACCCCTATTTCTAGTGAGTTCTTTTTGATTTTGGCAGGAGAATGTGAGGAAATTGACTTCCGTTTTGATATTTGCTTCTCGTGCTGAAAGAAAGTTGCATCATTATCGATTAATTTATATCGGTATCATTGCTTGATCGTTAGACAATTGTCGCAGTGAATGTTCGATTCATAAGTTTTTTCAATAACTCTTAATCTGAATTGCAATCGGAAAGAAATTGTATTCTTACTGTCTGGAATTCTTTGTGATTTTTTTAGATTGAGTTCATGAAGAAAGTATACTGTTATCGATACCAAAATATTGGATACCAATGTCATTAAATAGCTATGAATTTTTAAGAAATATTATATTTACGTCTGTACGTATTAAAAAAAAAGTTAGAAATAGATTTCATCTTTATCTAATAACTGATTTAGATACATTTTTTTAATCGAGAAATAAATTTAAATTGCATTTATTTATATTTCATGCAATGACGTCTTGGCTAAAATAGTCTATAGCTGAATTATTAAATAATTTTATTAATCTTAAATTTTTCTCAGTCGTATGTTTTTGATATTTGATGTGCTTTGATGTGCTTCTCTCAGGAACTATTACAGCCATAAACAAAATTTCATCACTGACATATCATTAAATATTGCTTCTTAATTTAACATAAGTTATTAAAATTATTTATCCAGGAAAAACGTTATTAAACTTTAAACAGTAAAAAAGTAGTTTTCGTCGTGTTTTTTAGGATAGTGTTGTAGTGAAAAATTAGTTTTAAGCCAAACTAGGCAATATATTTAAAATACTCATGTAATAGTAATGAATAACGTGTGATTCGTTACTGCCAAAAGTTTGAATTCAATATCTCTAGTTTCTTAGAAAAGATAGATAAGAAAAACATGAATTAGCATTGTAGCCTATAGGAGCTCATCGGAATTCTGAGTTTCCTTAAACAATTGCCCAATACGTTTAAAATACGTATAAAAATACGTATTTGAACTATACATTTAGTATTATACGCATCTCTATAAATGGCATTTGGAAAATGTTTCTGTCATACTTTTTCCAGATTATGTCTTTTGTATTTCTTTATAATTTGTCTTTATAATTTTTTATAATCTTTTACTTTTTATTCGAAAGTATTTTTTGTGCTTTTTTATTTTCTATGCGCCTTTCATAATTTGTTTACTATATATTTAGACTATTTTCAAATAATTTTTTTGCAAGTAAGAAACAAACTGTCTAAATATTGTGTCAATAAATAAAGTATAGCAACATAAACAGAAAATAAACTCACTCCTATTAGATGTAATTCGATAATTTTGATAAAATAAGCTTTGTTCAGCAAAATGTTTGTGAGCAAAGTTTATATATATATATATTATATATGTGTGTGTATATATATAAACCTAAATGAAAAATATTTTACTGATATCGACAAGTGGTGAATGATCTCTTTATAGGAACATTAAATATTTAGAAAATGTACCAAGCTTTCCTAAATATAAACAATTAATCATCTATGTAACCCTGTGCTTCTAAATAGCATCAGTAATTTTTAATTTGGTTTTTTATTCGAGTTATAAAGAGAGTCATTATGAAAGATTTAGTACATGCTTAAATTAAAAGGAATGTTTTTATATCCAATTGATGGATACACTTCCCATTTGATAAAATAAAAAAAAGTCAGGCGCCAACCAAACTAACTTATTCTATCATTAGACGAAGACTTTTTATACGAAAGCAATGTATCCATATATATTTGGTATAGAAATATATATATCAAGGTCTTCTCTGAAAAAGCATTTAATCTTTGAACTTGATGAACCTTTTTACAATGTTTTTGTTAAGTAATTTTTAATGTAGTTGTTCTGCATTTATTGATAAATTTACAAAGGTTATTACCGTAAATCTGCCTGCTCAGGTTCCATTTTGTCAGTTAAATTTAAAAATTGACATTTGTGACATTCGTAAAAAATAGTGCCTTTCTTGTCAATTTTCAAGTGTTTTCTTATAAAAATAAAAAAGTTAAATCACAAACTTTAACACGCCATTTGGTATCGAATTTCACGAAAATGACCTTTAGTATTTAAAAATTTGAGATGTTTGTAAAGGATTTACATAATTTTGAGTTTGCTTTTCATTATTTCATTTAAACTAAAACTCTCCAGCTAGTTAAAAGTGTAAATATTTTCATAAATTTGGTTCATTGGAAAAATTTTCATTGTTAAAATTTTCGCGTCATCAGTAATTGTGAATTTCTACTTTTGGATGAGAAATTTGTTCCCTAAAAAAACAAAATAACACAGTTATTATAAAAGATGATTTCAGCAGTGTTCTGCAGAAGCTAAATCTACTTATTTTTGTTTTAACAATAAAAATCAATATAGGTGAGATATGCGTTATGTAAAAGCAGGTAATACTGACGCCTTGTATTCATTTAAGAATTTTATTTGTATGATGTTATTTTCAGCGTGTATACATATGTCCATTTTGTAGGATATTTCTGTATTTTTTCAGCTCTATTTCAAAATATTTAAAAATTAATAATTGTTAAAAATGTCATAATATTCGTGTTTTACATGATTTAATAAGTAATCTAGGGAGGTTATCCATATAGTCTCAAAGTCTTCCCCTTATACTATTCATATAGTTGCAAAAAAACTGATTTTGTGATAAACGTACATAAAAACTGGAGAGTGCAGATTAAAAACAAATTTTAGTCTGCTGGAATCAATTTGGAGAAAGTTTTTCAACTCATAGAAAGCAGGTTTTGACGTTTTATATTACTAACCTTGTGTTTACTGACACTGTTTCACCCATCCATTATAGCATACTGTCCGTTTTCACAAGAGTGAAAATATGACTATTTGTTCACTTTTATGAAATAGTGGACTAGAGAAATTTTTCTCCTGGATCCCCTACTATCAGAAAAAGTGCCACAATTGTGAATGCTAAAAAATAATAGGGTTTTATTCATAACGCATTTAATGAATTTTTTCCCCTTTCACCTGTCGAATAAAATTGTTGTATTTGTGTAATATTTCCTTCGAAGTAAGAATGGTAAAAAAAAATCATGCACTATAAACAGTTTGTCAATAAATGCATTTTTTTTTTTTATAAATACATTACTTTTAAAAGTCTCAATTTAAGAATCTAGTAATTCCAAACGAATTGCACTGATATTCCTTAAAATGAAAAAAAAATATATAAGTTGTTTTAGATTGACAAGTATTTATAAATGTATTTAATATCAATTTATTTTTTTGAAGTTCAAAACTTATTTTTTCTTGAATATCTTTTTTGCCTTACATCCCATGAAACTCAGCTACCTTCTACATTAGTAATTTCTTTAACAGCCCTTTCAAAAGGAAGATGAAATCTATTTCCTCTTTTTTTTATATATATAAACATGGCAAATCATTTACTCATCATATTATATCTTCAAACATCTCAAATGTCCTCTGCAAATGCACCCGATGTCGTTATATTTCAATCCTCAAAAGAAAATGACAGTGAGGTGAAGATGCCTCCTTAAGTGGTAGTCCAATTTCCACTGAACGCTTGGTTGAGCACCCATGAAAGTGGACTAGATTTAGCAACGCAGCCTTTAGATAGCACACCAATTTTAAGGGAAATTTTATGTTTGCTTTAATTTTTTTTGTGTGTTCCGGTTCTTCTGCCAGCTTATAAATGCGAGCAACAAGCTTCAATTTTTCAACGCATGATTTCTATCATTACCTTGCGACATTTGAGCAATTTTGTTGCGAAGTTTTCGTTTTTCTGTCAAGAGAATTGAAAAGTTCTTGAATGAGAAGCCGGCATGATCCGCTTTGAATGTCATCAATTCAAATGATTGACGTGTTGGTTGCGTTGACTCCGGAGTTGTCTTGATGGCTGATATTAATGGTAGATTGCTACCTGATGTCGAGGTAGAGAACAAACTTTCTCTTTCTAACTTCCGAGTAAGTAATGGTTGGGTAAATAAGAGTGCCGGGTAATAAATGTGATCTTTTTGAGAGTTCGTTGTTTTTCTTACTTCTGATGACTTTCAATATGCAGCATTATTATTTGTTTAATAAAAATATGTATGTTAATATTTTGTGCTTAGTTATATTTTAAAACAAAAAAACATTAATTTATTTTTGGAACAAATAAAGTGTGCTTGTAATTGGTACTCAGCTAAAAGCAATAACTTATTGGTTCAGTAACTTTATGCCTTTAATTTAAGGAACTTTTAAGAACATTATTAGACGAAGATATAATCAATTGCGTATTATTTTAAATCTACCACTAAAATCAAATTATTTAAAAAATTATATAATTTTTTGGTTGATAACTTTGTATCTGTGTTTTTGGAAGAATTTTAGGTTTTCCAAAATTCCTTTTCTATGTTACTTTAAATGAAAATCACTAAAATTCATATCCACCATATTCATTCATTCACCACTTCATATTAAATGTGACTGAAATTTATAAAAGAAAAAAGTACATTACAGAATGAACATTCAAATCAGACCTACTTCAAAACTGGTTTTCAATTTGATACCATGCTTTGTATATTCCAATTTTTTTAAATGCATAGGTAATTTTAAATGTGTTAATATTGTAATTTTGAAGAGCTATAAAAATGTCATATGTCTGAAATAAATAATAAAACATGTAATGTATTTTTTTTGAGTGATCTAGAAAATCTTATCAAATAAATTAATTTAAAAATATATTCTCTAAAAGAAATCGAGAAAAGTCATTCACTTAAAAAATGTAGCTCAATTTGAATTGTAATAGTCTTTTTATAAATTGCATATTTTAATAAATGTATGAATACATAAATATTTATTGGAATTTGTTACAAAAACATCTTATCAATAAAACTAATGTAAGATTCATTTTATTTATGTTTGAAGGGCTTGCTATATATTTCAACTCTACAAATTACAGCATTATTAAATTTACACATTATTTTCTGTTGTGAATTCTTAGTTCAATGCCTTGTTTTCAAAACAATAATATGTTTCGTTCCAAAGTTATGAGTTAATCAACATCCAAAAAACCACAAAATAAAAGATATTTAATGTGATCATTGATTCATTTGTTTTTAGTTCCTAAAAGTATAGGTCTGTGCCCTCCATGGACTGTGGCTTGGAAAATTAAATTTTGTTTGTTTTAAGAGAGTGAAGTCAAACAAATTATAAAAACCTCATATTCATTTGGTATTGTTAATAATGTAGTTAAATCTTTCTTTTCAAAGAATAAAATAAATTAATTTTAATACGTCGTTGGAAGCTTTGTTTTGCTGTTAATTTTACTATTTTTGTATTATTACTTGCAGTCACATATAATAGATATTTTCTGAATGTGCAATTTAGAATTTTATTTACAAGTTTAAAAAATATAATCTTTCTAATTACTTTTACGAGAATCAAATTACAAATAAATTTTTTTTCTCAAAAGTTATTTTATCAAAAGACTTAGGAGTAAAAAATGTATCATAAAAAACCATCCAGATTAGAAAATTTTGAGAACCTTTAAATGACACTTTTTTTTAAGATGAATGCATTGGAATCGTCTGTTTTTTTTTTTTCTAAAACTCAAACTTTGTTGTTTATTTGATCAAACTAACTTAGTGTACAGTTGATGTAGAAAAAAATATGCTAATATGAAATAAAGTAGCTATTTTATAAAAATTACCTTTAAAATTATCTAAAAACCGCCACATTGAAATCCTAGTATCTGATTAGTGCGTATTCTTAATACATCACATTAAACAGTACCTTTTACTTTGCTTAAAAATCAATAATTTTGACAAACTGCTTATTTGTCTATATTTAAATATTTTCGCTTTTCCGTGTATGGTCATATAAACATGCACAATTTAAAAACATATTAATACAATTTTAACTTTCTTTATATAATTTACGTTTTTTAAAACATTAAACTACTTTTAAATTAATCATTCAAACCGAGATAAAACTCACTTAAAGTTTATTTTTATTAAAATATCTCTAAATTAAATTACAATCTTTTGTTACCCATAGAAGATATGGTATATCTATTTGCCATTATGTACATCACATTAGCTCTAATATTTCTTAGCATTGGATTTGTTATTAAAATTCATACATACATTATCACAGTGTCCTTTTTCTAAATTTAACATGATGTCTTTTGCTCCCCAATTATTTAACCAGTCCTCCTTACTCAAACGATTGATGATAACAGCTACTTGCTTCACGTTTTTTACACCACCTTGATGAAGTATTGCCCGACAAACAGTCTTTTGCACACATTCGTCATCTTCCATAATCTTTGATCCAAATTCCACGATGCCTTTTATCAGCCTTTCAGCAGTTTCAAAGTCATCAAAAGCTCGAACCATCCTGCTAGTAGCTATCGACGTTACTAAGGATGGCAAGCTGTTTAAGTTGCTTCCAGTGCCAGTTGTGAAATAGTTTACAATAACTGGAATGAAGGAAGCTAACATGATAGACAAAGGTATAATTGCAGCCAAGATAGCCATCGTCTTCGGATCTGACGTTAGCTGAGCAAGAAATCCTTGATCTTGCTTCTTCGATGGAACCTGAAGTTTGCTCATCGCAGCCACCATTTCTGCCATCTGGTTCTGACTCGGTAATCCTACTCCCGCATATCCCAAATCACTAAGATCGCCTTTAGGATATGGCACGTAGTATGGGAATCCTTTCACAGGCAGATACTTCTGTTCATAATTTGGAGGTGGTTTCCAGAATCCCTTGTAGTTGTCAAATCCTGGAAATTGTCCATCGACTCTACTAGGGTTTGTTGTCGGAGCATCTGAGTAGACTGATTCGTCAGAGTCATCGCTACTGTCATCTGCGAAATTCTCAGGACTGAAGAAGTTGTCAAAGTTCCGACCATCTCGTGTTGAGTTAACATCACTTTTCAAATCACCTTGCTTACTATCCACTAAGCCCAATGAGATACCAATGCAAACCACTGTTATGAAAAGTGAAAACTTCATCTTCGCAATAGGATTACAAGTGAATAGTCAGTTCTGATGTGCTGAATGAGTTGAATGTTTCGGCTTATATATCAAATTATATCCGTATCACTAAATTTTTTACATTCTTAAGAAACTATGAAAGAAGATGCCTTGAACTACATATTTAAGCAATGCTCATATTTTAATAATATGAAAGAGAAAGTGCGTGCATGCATCTGGGTGGTGTCTCATTTTCATTTCGGTTGGTTAGTCAAGCTAGTTTTCCCTTTTTAAGAGCCAGTATGAGTAAATATTTTAGTAATTATTTCAGTCCAAGCTAAGAAAACATTTTAAATTAAGATCTTACGAAGAAATTCATGCATTTGCGTTATTTTATAAGTAGTTTGTCACATTTTTTCTTTTATCTAATGCCTATTGATTTTACAATATGCATTTTTAACAAAAACTCTATTTATAATCTTAATTATTGAAAGGTGTCAACTTGTATATGAAATGTAGCGTATAATTCTAAAAATTGATTGAAAAATAAATTCCTTAAAATTATTAATTAAATAATAAATCTAGTAATTACCGTATTTATAGTTTTAGAACTAGAATTTTTTTGTAACATTGAATATACACTCAATAGAGAGATACGTTTTATGTATTATATACTTATATCATTTTGTGTATTATAAATTTATATCATTTTGTGTATTATATATTTATATCATTTTGCGTATTATATATTTATATTATTTTGTGTAATACTGTTATTTTATAAATTAAAAATTCATTAAACTAGTTAATTACAATAACAAACACTATATCATCAATAATTTAATATTATTATGAAAGTTATATTTATCATAAATATAATTAATTAATAAATATGTATTATCCTTTTGTATTCCATAATAAATTGAGTTACTTTATTGTGTGTATAAGCATGATGCAAAATTCATATCCATATAAATTTAAATATATATTTCTAATTTGATTTGTTTAATACTTTAATTGTATCACAATATATAAATCAACTGCATAAAAAAAAAAAAAAAAAAAAAAAAAAACGTATTTTTTAATTAAAATTAAGTTTGTATAATTATATAATAATATAACCTGTGAAAAAGTTTTTAATGTAAATCCGTTAAATGCATTGCCAATTTTTATATTCATTAATAAAGCATGGTTTCTGTGGCCAGCGTGTGCTTGGGGTTGGTATCTAGTTTTAAATACTAAAAACATACCTTTCAGCAAAATATGTTGTAAACTACTTTTCAAAATGTATTAATTAAAAATGAATGGGAATTTCTGCACTCACATCCAAATATCTTTTATTTATTCTGATTAAAACAATTTTACTATTTATTTATTAACACGATTTTGGCAACAGGAAAGAGTTTTTTCAATTGATCTGTTAAATGTTATTTAAGCGCAATTTGATGACGGCAAGTTAGTTTATTAGTATTCCGTAAAAACGCCTTTTTAGTGACAGTGACAGCCGACAAAAGATAGAATGCATTGTCATTGACATCGAATCTATTTGCACAGTTTCACGTCGATTGGATGACGGCAAGAGGGGTTCCGAAGATTTACCCACCATCGACATACCCTGCCAAACACACACCAACACACGCAAAATCGAAGTTAATATAAAGGATTTAAAAAAAAAAAAAATTAATTTTTAGGCACTTTTGAAAATATAAATAAACTAAAAGGAGTTTTATATTATTAAATTTTTTTTTTAACAATGGGCAAATGGCATAAAAAAAACTTATTTAAAATGACTTCCATGTGTTACATAACTGAACCACTTTTAAAAATGACTTACATTACTATTCTAGCTTTTTCACATTTCACACCATATCAAAGAACTTCATATCGGCAAGTAAAAAGTAAGGAACAAACGTACTTAAAAATTCAAATGCAATGGGTTTTCACATAAAGGACGGCAAGTACCAAGCGGGTGCTGGGTTAGGATTTCCTAATATGTCTAAATGATTGTGGTTCAGGATAGTAGTCGAAAACTAATCACGTCTTTCAAATTTATTAATTTAACATTAGTGGAATCACTATACATTAGTTTAATTATGAGAGATTTCCTTTGAGATATTGTACCCAGTTTGTGCCCTGGAAGAGTCTTGAAAAAACAGTAATATATAGTCCACTTAGTCAGCAGTTTGAAATTTAGAGAAATTTGCAATATACCAAAAAATAATTCCTTTGACTGATTTAGATATATAAAATACTGATTCAGTTCTATAACTAATAAACATTACATAATTTCCTAAATGAGATTGACCATATTTAGATGTTGAAAACTATAAGCATATAAATGGTAATAAGGACTTTCGTAATGCATAATCTGACACTTGATAAAATTTTATAATAATAATAATACTAATAATAAAAACTAAATGTATATGACTGCGGGTTTTCGACTAGTACTTAATTATTTCGTTCACTGTCCTTTACAGAACTGGCCCCCTACCTTTTTTTCTCTAAATGTACTGACATTGAAAACCATATATAGTCTTGGTTGTACTAGGAACACAAATGCCCATTCATAAATTTTTTAATTAATGAGCCATGTATTAACATAAAAGAACGGATTTTTTTTTTTTTTAAATACTTGTTTAGTAAAACTTATATTTGAGTTCCAAATTCATTTTCATTAAATAAAATGTATGTGGTTATTTGCCTTATTAAATAATAAGTCTATATAATATATAAGGTATTTTAAAAACATAATCTTTATATTGTCTAGTTCTTAGTGTGTTTTTTTTTTTTTTTTTTTTTTTTTTTTTTAAATTTCAAGGGATTGTTCTTTTAGGGGACTTGGTACCCTTAAAACTATTTTTTTAAATTAAGTTTCTAAAATTTGAAATTTTACATATTTGGATCTATTACTAGACAATAACTTAAGTTTAATTGAAAAAAAAAGTTCACATAGTGCTATAAATTTTCAAAATTTTAAATTTAAAAAAAAAAGGCATCGAATTTCAAATTCTATTTTCTTTTTCATTTTTCAATATATTCTCATGATTTTTTTTTTTTAATGTTCCTAGTAATATACTCGAAGCTTTTAGGTATCGGATTTTGAATAAGTAAAATAGTTTGGTAGAAAAACAATAAAAACTATACCTATATAGGTAAAACAATTGTAAAAAAAAAAGATAATTGTCAACATTTAAATTTGTAAATAAAAATAAATTATTTTATTCCAAAATCTCTGCCTATTTTTATCAAATAGATATTTAGAATGGCACAACAAATTTCAAGTTATTTCATTTATATTTTTTGGCGTTTTAGCATATTGAGTAAAGTAGGAATTCCGAAAAACACGAACTGAGTAAAATACGTTCGAAACATCGAAAGGACTATTGCAGCTGTGCAATATTCTCCATAAAATATATATATATATATATATATATATATATATATATATATATATATATATATATATATATATATATATATATATATATATATATATATATATATATATATATATTGAAATTGCAGTTATCGGATCAGTTCAAAAACTTGCCAAAATCAGGAGAAGTTTTAAAGATTATAAACACGCAAAAAACAGAAAATTAATAGTTTTATAATTCTTTTTTGAAAACAAGGGGTATCACTGTTTCACCACTTCACCACAGTTCTCTCATATATATGTTACTATTTGATTTATATTTATTCTGTTGACGCACGTATATGACACACCAGCCAAGTCCAAATAGTACTCAAACGTCTTGCATTCCGTACCCAATAGTTGTGGTGCTTAACACGAACTTGTAACATAAATTCACTGAAGATAAAGCAAAAGAGTTAAAAGAGATACTGCATGATTCAACCCCGGTATGCTTGAAATACCCAGTTCCTAATAAGTTAGCCTATTCATGAACAATGTTGTTAAAATTAGTTATTTTTCGCCTACAAACATTTACGATTTGCTCAATTACTAAACACTACTAATTTTACTTTTCAAATCTAAGATCTTGACATATAGATGAGTGACTAACATTGTAGTGGTTATCTAAATATTCTGTTTTCGACCTTAAAGAAACGGAACTCTCAAAATTTGTGTATAAATTTGAACTTACATATTTAATGTAACAATTTATCTATGTAGTTAATAATATGAATTAAATTCTTTTTTTACAGTTTCATATTAAGAAAACTAATGTAATTTATTTTATGTATTAAACCGACATATTTGTAATATTTTTAATAAGAATTTATATATATATATATATATATATATATATATATATATATATATATATATATATCAAATCTAAGATCTTGACATATAGATGAGTGGCTAACATTGTAGTGGTTATCTAAATATTCTGTTTTCGACCTTAAAGAAACGGAACTCTCAAAATTTGTGTATAAATTTGAACTTACATATTTAATGTAACAATTTATCTATGTAGTTAATAATATGAATTAAATTCTTTTTTTACAGTTTCATATTAAGAAAACTAATGTAATTTATTTTATGTATTAAACCGACATATTTGTAATATTTTTAATAAGAATTTATATATATATATATATATATATATATATATATATATATATATATATATATATATATATATATATATATATATATATATATATATATATATATATATGAAAGGTAAAGTATGTAGATTTTGTATCTTTATTTATTCAAGATGAATATTTTATTTTTATTTAATACATTTTTCTGTCTAAATTAATTATTAAGTTATTAATAACTTTTACTGATAATGAAATACGGTTGTTATTCTTGGTAAAAAGTGATATAATAAAAAAAAAAACTTGAGGGAAAATTTATTTTGTTTCACAATCATAAAAAACAAACAAGTTTTTTTTAATACGTGTGGTTAAAAATTCTTTATTGATGACATATTTCCAAAAAATTTAAATTTATGTCAATTGAATAAAAAAAGATTATCACAGTTTTCTCAGTTTATGTTTTTAAATATAATTTTTACAACTTATTAAAAAAAACAAAAAAAAACTAAGCATTAATATCATCAATGTCAAAAATATTTTAACATTACAAATATTTAAATGCTTTTCAATATTTCGTTTACCTATATTATGTTAAATTTTCTAATTCATAATGACATTCAAAGTAAACCTATTTAAACTTTGAGAAGTATTTCATTTACTTGATGGCAATTATAATTACAGTTTAAGATAGGACCGTCCATTGAAAGGCTTAATTTTTTCTTATTCAACTTAGGTATTTTAAATTTGTTGCTCAATTAAAAACCACTAATGTAAAATAAACTATGTGTTCATTACTATGACACTATGCAATACAAAAATTTATATCAATCCTTTTTGGATAGCTTTTTCTTTTGTTTTGAGAGCAAATTTTTTACTTTTTGCATAATTAATATATTTGGTAACTCTAACCTTTTAAAATACCTCGCGACCATAAGTCATCCTTTCTTTCTCTGTGTTAACTATTTTTTGAAGCTCGTTTCATACTCTTTCGCTTATGGTGAAATTCCGGATCACATCTCCTTTTGTTTCCTTTCTCCTCGTTTACAGTGTCTTATTGCACTAATGTTAATTTTGAGTATAAACATGCGAAGAAACTAATATTTCTTTCTCACCAATATTATTGAGAACATTAATTAGCCAAATTCTTTAATATATAATTTTCTTATATTATGCATTTCTTTTTAAATGTTATTACTAGTTGGCCAATATTTCAAGATTATAAAACAAATCATTTATTATTTTTTTCATTTGTTTATCAATCCTTCTTTTCTATTGACAGCAAATCATTTATAATTGTGAATAAATCTGAAGAATAATTTGATATATAACAAGTGACATTTCAAACAAGTTATTTTAGGCATTTTATTAATTTATTTATTTCCACTAATTTTAACGAGTAGGATTATAAAATTGTAGAACTTATACAAGTTTCGCGATTGTGATTTTATTAACAAAGAAATAAATTGTAATAGGAATAAATATATTATAAAATATTTTCCTTTTTTTTTTTTTAAATTTCTGCATTAAATAAATTTTAAATATTATACATACATCCATTTTGTAGGGCGCATAAATTAAATAACAAGTCTTGTGCTAAATTTTAATTTTGGTAATGATACAAAAAACAATATTGTGTTAGTTATAGTTGATGATGTAAACTTAAAATAGTACAATAGTACTATAAATAGATTTCCAATTGTTTCTATAAATTATATACAAACAAAACAATAATATGAATACTTTTTTTTTAACTCTTGAATCAAATTAGTTAATTTTATCAATACTGAATCTAATAATTAAGTAATTACTTAATATTAAAAAAAAAAAGTGAAATTACATACTAAAATAAAATATATATTATAAGAATAAGTTTAATTGTAACTTTTTAGTAAAAAATTAATAGTCTTTACATCGAAAACTTAGTCAGATTTGAAGCTATAATATAAATGTTTTCAGTTTATCATAAAATGTAAGTTTACATGCATAAAACGTTATTTATTTAATATTTACATACAAAGTATGAGTTGTAGCGTAGGTATTTGTAAAATAAACGTAAAACAAAAAATTATATACAAAATAAAAAATTACAAATACGTGCTTAAATAAACGCATATTTTCACGCTTTTCACTTAACATTCTTTGTATTATATTCATTACAAACGTTATCACAATTACGATGCTTAACTCCCTCTACAATAGATTGAATTCCTAAATTACTAGCCAAGTCATCACTCACAAAACCAACAACCTTCGTCGCTGCTTTCCTAACATATTCAGGGACCGACACGTTTGCGTCACCAGAAGCAACTTTACAAACAGTTTTTTGTATACACTCGTCACTATCCATGGACCTCGCAAAATTAGCAATCCCCTCCAAGACTGCATCCAAATTATTCAAAACATCGAGGTTCCTTCCATTCTTGTTGTCCGTTGCAGTAGTGGTGATAGTTGGGGCGGATCCACTGACACCTGTCATCATGTAGTTCATTATCACAGGCACAACTGCGGCTGCAACGATTGACAGAGGAATGATAGCAGCTACTGCCGCAGACTTGGGATCAGACACAAGCTTAGACAATATTCCACCATCATCGGGTTTCGAAGAGCTTTCCATATTGTTGAGAGCCATCATCATGCTCATCATATCAGGGGTCGCTGGATTTGAGTCACTGTCACCAGGTTTGCTTCCTTTCCAGAAAGTTGGATAGACTGGGTATCCCTTGAAGTTTGGACCAAATGACGGGAATCTCGGGGGACCGTAGTTACTGTATGGATCGAATCCCTTGTAGTTTCCATAATTTGGGTAGTCGAATCCCTGAGGTGGTTTTGGGTTGTTCGGTACCTGGTCAGTATCATCACTTCCATCGTCTTTGTCATCACCGTCATCGCCGTAATCCCTGGGAGGTTGCCATATGTTGTAGTTCTTTCGACCCGTTCGACTTAATCTTGAGCCATTTGAAACAGGAGATTTTGTTGTTTCATCAGAAAGTACGTAGAGTGACATGCACAGAACTATTAGGAACTTGATCAAGATATCCATGGCGAATTTCTTGATAGCTTAAAGGATAAAGCTTTGTACGTCCACACAAACTGAGGATGAATCTGCGAGTAAGTCCTATAACTCAGATGCATCGTTTTATATGGTAGGTTGACATCCTTGTTAGATTTTTTTATGCTCGGCCAAGTATCACACTTGATCCTTTTATTTAATGCATTCTTTTGACAAAAGTGACATAAACACGCAAAGAAAAATTAGGATAACACTGAGTTTTGGAATGGGTGAGGGCAAAAAACGCACGTCTCTGTGGTCATGACCCATATGAAATAGAATACTCAGAAAACAAAATTCTTTTGGCTTTCGTTTTTTTATCAACTCGTGTCAAATTGAGGGCATTTTCTGCATTCAAAAAATAATATACTTCTTTTAACGGCTAGAAAGTAACTGTATATTACGTTTTTGATCAGTATTATAATATATTTATGATTTGCTTTAATTTATAGAAACAATTATGTTGATTTTCCAAGATTTCGTAAGTAGTCAGATACTTGCTTGATTAAATTTAAAATAAAAATATCTTGTCAGCTTCCTATCAATTGCTATCATTTTCTGATCATTCACATAAAAATTAGCTACCCTAAATAATAATAGCTTTTGCAGCGCATTTGCTTAAACGTGTTTTATAAAATGCAATATTAAAAAAAAAGCACACTTCAAAATCAATGATACCACAGTGAAAGCATAATTTTTAATTTTGATGTTATACTTTTCTATGAATAATTGAAATGAATTCAGTTAGAGATAGATGTATTCTAGTTCATCAACCAGAATTCTATCTCGAATTGAATAATATTGATCTAGTATTTGGTAGAGTTAAGCAATTTGTGAACCTTGAATCACTAAAACTGTACTGTTGGCGATAATGTTGCTAATGGACTGTAATAAATCTCATAAACATTCTCTCATTACGAGCATGGAATTAATATTATGGATTTACCACACCCCTTATTATTCTTGCTTGGGGAACCACACTCCCTCTATAGTTGTATTTATTCCTATCCAATTTGTATATTGGCATTTATAAATTTTGTACCGGATATTACACAGAATGAATGATTAAACTCATCCTCTCTTGATTTTCTACTTTCTACGGGTAGGTTAAAACATATAAAATAAGTTTTTATTAAAAATAGGTCAAATCATATGACTGATGTCATTATCAATGCAATTCTTTATATTCTATTATTTAATAAGGTTATGAATTATAAAATCGCCATTCTTCGTGTTGCCTTAATAACTAAAAGTTTTTAAGGCATAATTTAATTCTCCCATAAATATGCTAGTGTATTGAAACAAGAACACTCAAAATGAAAAATTTCATCTAAATGGCTAAATATCATTTTACTAGATTCTAAATAACTCTGAAAATAATAAAACTCTAACTTTGATTATCTCGGGTTTGAAACTTTTTCAAAGAAAACTTTCAAATAATGTGCATTATTCATTTGTTATTGATTCAATGTATGTACATAAATAAACATGAGGGAATGTGTTTAATTAGCTTTTCTAGATAAAAATCGTAACTGACGTACCTTGGAATTAAAAGAAATCTCTGTTTGCAGTACGCAAAAAAAAAAAAAAAAAAAAAAAATCCGAACGATTGCTATATCTTCGGTTCTAATTATCGTAGAATCTTGCGGTTTGCCCCAAAATGTTTTGTTTAGGAATTTCTATTTGTCTAGTATTTTTTGGTCTTAGGGGTCTCTATACTAAGTTAATGTAACTCTATCTTTACAAATTTCAATACGAACCCCTATCTTTTATGTTTTCATTCGATTTAGAATACTTCTTTTACACTAGATACCAAATTGCAGTTCATTAGGTTGAGAAATAAATCACTTACGAGGGAAAATGTTTCTTGATCTTGAGGGCAAATTTCTTGCAATCGAGGAAGAAGTAAACGTTTTGCTTGCTTCAAGACGTAATCTATTATGCGGTCCCAAAATATTGAGAGCCAAAAGTTAAATTGGAATGAAAAAAATTCTGGAGGGGTTTTCGACCATGACAGTTCTAATAGAAGCGGGGGGGGGGAAAAAAAGAGAAAAAAAATGTTTCTATTTAAAAAAAAATTAAAATTTGTTTATTAATTAATAATTAATTACTAAAAATCGGTTTAATACAAAAGTTGCATGTTATTTATGTTATAAACTGTCGTTTGAAACAAAACTTGTTAAAATACATTAATTATTTAAGAATTTATGGCTAAAAAAACAAATTTTTTTTTAACATTAACATGCCATTTTTTTTACATCATTTTAATTACTAACCACTTATGGTGAAAATTATGAAATTGGGTATTTAGACGGTTTTTTTTTAATTCTAAATCTAAATATGGTATAATGTTATGGGGATTGCTATTGAACATCTTTAAATTTGGTTTACTTTCAATATGTAGATGAACCCTCATGATAAAAAAAAATAAAATAAAATTAAACACTTAATAAAGACCTTCCATCATTTACAATGGTACTTGACTTGTGTTATTTCATCAATTACAATACAAGATATAGCCCACGTTCGGATATTTTTCTTTTCTTTTTGCGTATTGTACCTAAATACAATACAATTTACTTCCCACTCTTAGTAATTTATTACGATTAATGATTATCAACTTACAGAATGAATTACATGAAAAGTTGATTTGAAATTTCAACCTTATATCAGGAAAAAGTTGGAATAAAAGCTCTTTAAAACGTTTCCACTGAGGCCAAGTCGAATGAATCTAAAAATCCACAGAGATTTCCACTCCATTTTCTCTTCATCCGTGCCTTCCTAAACTTAAGACATTTTCAAGTCCTTATAATTCTACAAGATACACTTATACGCCATCGGAAACATTCTCATCCGTTAGTCCCAGGGCGAAATCAGAGTACCCCAAGTGGAAATCTTTCCCTCCTCCAGAGAGAGATACCACATCTCGTTTTCGTTTAAGAACCATGCTCGCATTCACTCCAATCGTTGCATTATCCTCTTCGCTTTGAAATTAGCCGATCCATTAGAATACAACTCTAAAATCATTGGTACGGAAAATAATGACCCCCAAGACTGGCCAGGGAAAATTTTCCCGGGAAATTTACCGGTAACCGCAAATCGATGGCAATCATTACAGGAGGGAAACTCGGTTGGGTCTAATGGTGTGTGCTACGGAACGCTTTTCACGCGGCTGATCCCTAATGCCTGGTAATGAGTAATATGATGCGAAGGCTGGAGATGGGCCGCAGCTATTAATTTTAAGTTTCTCTGCCGCTTCCCCCCCCCCCTCCCCAACCGTCCCCTTTTCGATTTTAGATGCAATCGCCCTGGCAGTAGTTTATTGAACAATGGATTGCTCGTCAATACCGAGAGATCTTTGGTGAGAATTGCAGTAATTTTTCATCAGAGTGTGTTCGGAAGTTTGTTGAGTGGGAAGTATTCTGGTGGGGGAAGAGCGCTGGGTTTTATGATTTCTTCACTACCCCCTTCGAATCCCTTCAGGGGATAGCTTTTGAGGTTTGTATAGTGCGAAGCTATTGGCAATCGTGCAAGAGCGTACTTATTTGTTGAAGAATTTTAATTTGTTCACGCGTTTTGAAATTTAATTACTGCAAGTATAAGACTCGTTGGAGAATACATTTTTATTTTACTTTTATATTATTAATTCATAGTACCATACAATTAACGTCAGTTTTTTGGTTTCACTAGGTTTCAGCTTCAGGTGTTTAGTTTAATTTCTTTATATATATACATAGAATACTTCAGAAAAATAGATTTAGAGTATACATTTTTGTTTAAGTGTATGTAAGCTATAATTTTTTTTTTTAACTTCATAGTTATCAATTATGGCAATAACAGTTTTTTCCAGAGTAAGGAACTGAAGATATCACTATAATATGGTCTCTAGTAAAGTCAGTTCCTCAACTGCTCATAATGCAAAATCGATCTTTTGCAGGCAGGTTTACGTCAAACTGGATTTTACATTTAAAAATATAAGTGCAATGAAACATTCATTTTTTGCAATTTCTATTCAAATAAATGGTTTTCTTTATTGGATTTTTACTTGTATGTAAATTAAATTCTGCGTATACTTGAAATTAGGTGCTGGAATTTTTTTTGCCACAAATAATATTTTATTCTCAGTTCACCGCTATTTTCTTGCTACATATATTAAGATTTTTCAGAGTTTCTCTGCTCCATTATCTTCTTAAATATTCTCTTTCGAGTCGAGAAGGAAGCATCCTCATAGTAATCTCTTGAGCAATAAATTGCTCTTGAAAACCATCGTCAACCATTCATCGAAAATGTTTAAAAAAATTTAAGTGAAAATTCCATTTTAAACTATCATCGATTTAAAGATGGAGGGGGGGGGGGATGCTTCTATGTTGTTGGAGTTAAAGGGAAATGTTTTCTTGATTAATACTTGGTTCAAATGAGATAAGTTTGTACTAAAATTGGAATTTGAGCCACTTAGTTTAGTTTTTTTTTTTTTTTTTTCGAAAGATTTTTACAGGATTGAGATTAGTTTATTTAACTCAAGATTTACTGTTTGACTTTTTGTAACTTGTCTCCAGGTGGAATTTAATTCATTATTGGCCATTATAATATGTTATAGAATTTATAACTATTTTTAATAATATTCTAAATAAGCATTTTAAATTGTATACCATTTTTGTAGTTCAAGGCAAACAATCTGAAATTCATTATTTCGCACCTGCGAATTAATGCATTTACGCAATAATACAATTGCAATTATACGGCGGTTATTTAAACACATTCACTCATTGAAAAAGCGTACATGTCCTTCTTTAAATAACGATTGCATGTTATTAAATTTAGTACTAAATAAAGGTGTTAAGTTTGATTGATCGACAAATTTTTTGTAGAAATGTCCATATTTTTGGGAACAGTAATGTTTTTCTTAAAGTCATAAAGTAACGTATTCATGCTGGTTTTGATAATTAAATTGTAAAATACGCATACATTAAACATTTAGTTATTTTTTTTCTAATAATTAGTATTTTATTTTATATACATTTATTGTAGTCGAGAATTTTAAAATATACATATGATATTAAACCATAGCTACAATAATTTTCTATCGCAAATGTTAAGTATAAAATAAATTATAAATTATTCCTTATAGTCAAGACAAATAATGGAGTTGAAAGTTGAGCTTCTTACACACAATAAATATGACGTGACACCCATCTCCTTGCCTATGCAACTTGTAGGCAGACATTTTTCTGTGTATCTATGTGATACAGAATAAATAAATATTTATGACACCACGATAGTCATCAGTTGCCAGTTGGGAGAGAGCTTTTTTTTATACCAGGGCCAGATTTCTCTACCTTCACTTTAATCTTGTTTATGGAATACCATGCAGTTGATCCAGCGTTATTTTGAAGCATTTTTTATTATTGCTTTCCAACAACAGTGGGCAAAAAGCATAAAATAAAAATATTGAGAGAGAGATTCCATAAATTCCTTTGCATTTTTCATCCAATTTATTTCGTATAATTTATACGCAGGCATCAGTTAGAGAGAGGCACTTTTTGTAACAACATTTTGGTAGAATATAAGTGGGATGAGTCATAGAATGAAATATTTTTTTTTCTAAATCGTTTTTTCCGATTGTAGTGGAAAATGGTTCTTAGCTGCTTACGTATTTTTGATGATTTCTTACTTTTATTTGTGCTGTAACTTTGAAACTGTTAAAATACTCAGAAAAGGTATTAACTTCATAGAGTTTATTTTTTGTTTACTTATAATATTTAAGAAGAGTTAATATTATTAAATTAATAAAATATACTAAATTGATTTTATGAGAAAACAAATATATAACAGGTTGAGGAAAATAGTAGCAAAATATTCATGTAGCTGTAATATTTGTAGTTAAAAAAAACTTTCTTTAAATAATGTATTTTTATTTAATAGAACTTCAAACCGTTTGAATAAAAAACAACTAAAATAAAGAGTTGTTCGATATATTAGAAGCTGTGTTATTCGCCCTATATTTGTTTCTCTATCTTCTTATAGTATTTAATTACACAATATTTGCATCATTCTAAATTGTACGTTATGCCTATTTAAATGCGTTTTTGGAATATCTTACAACCGTTTTCGGGAAAAAAAAAACATAAGTGCACAATTCATCTAGGAAAAACAATTTTTGTTTTCTCTGAGAAACTTAAAATACAAATTTCATCTTATAAATATGTGGGTTTATGGAGCCTCTCAAACGCACGGAATAATTCCCTTCTAACATGCAACTTTCAGAGAGAACGATATTTAAATTTCGCAAAAACCATAAATATTTGCAAAGCATCCTCCTCTTGGAATTCCGCCTCTAAATGGGTCAGGTGACTGCGATTCGAAACCATAACAGTGCACGCACCTGACATATCCCAATTTCCCCTTTATGTTGCAGCATCGCATACAGAAAGAGAATATATTATCTCTCCAGAGTTCAACCCAATCTATAAAATAAAGAAGCTTCACCTACTATATTATAAAAAACTTAATTCCGTAGATATATATATATATAAAAAAAAAACATTTAAAAATTTTCCCGACTGTCTTTTCCCCCTTTCTTTATTTCTTCCAAAGAAATTTTTATGTTCTCCGCACTTGAGGGACGAAGGAATATAAGGAAGAAAAAAATCCCTCCCATTCTTCGCTTAATCCAGTAATACCTTTTGAAAAATTGCACCTATCTCGGCAAGATCCTGCCGCAACTTCAAAATACAAGATTAATGTTTCTTAAAAGAGTGTCCAAAGTCTTTTTTCTTATTTATTTGCTTTCATACCACATATGGTGCCTGGTAATCTCAACCCCTCCCACCCTACAGCTATCTGTACAAATAAAAAGGTATATTGGCATCTTCTTATTCTTTCTTACGTTCAGAGGAGATTTTTGTGTGTGGTAGGATTCCGTCCCTAACTTCTATATCCCCCGAGCACCCTACCCAATAGGATATAAACCTGTTCCTGAGATTGCTGCTTTATTGGTCCGCTGGGAGTGAAGGCCGCTGGACTTTTTCGGAACATGAGTTTTGTGGAAAAGACCAACCGACGGCGTTATTTGCTATTTATGCTGTCAATTATCTCCAATTAGATTTTATGGGGAATACAAACTTGCATAGTAGGTTTGATAAAAATCAAACGTATTCTGAGAAAAATATATGTTTTGAAAGTTTTAGATACAATTTGTGGAAATGTATGCATGGTGTTGGTAAAGCAGTGTGCAATTGGTGAAATAATTTTATCATTGCTTATTAAAAACCTATACATTGCTGTATAAAAGCAAATTATTGGATTTTAATGAGGACACATTTCTAAAAACGTCTTCGCTATTAAAGCATTATATCAATTATCTCAGTTGCATAACGTTACAGATATTGGTCATTCTTAGTAAAATATTGACAGTATTGAAATAACTATGTACATTTTTAAAATTGAAATATTTATTTATGAGAGAGAACGGTGGGTATAAAATATGTTTTGTAATGTCTTTGACACGTTTATTAAAAAAATCATGTGTTTTGTTACAATGTTCGTGTTTCAGACAGAATTGTTACCCAAGAGTTCGTGTTTCAGGAATTGGCCAATACTGCTGTGCAGTATTCGCCAGTTAAATATTTCCAAAGGGTACTTTCACCCCCTCTATAAATTTTAAGGACAATTTTTAAAATACAAATGGTAATTTTGAAATTACAATTTTTTTTTTTAACTATAGCAAAATAAGTTTTTTGACAAAACTAATAACTACGACAATAACAGTGACGCCCGATCTCAATTTCGCGTATCAGAGTGGACATATATATATATTTTTTTAATGTTTACCAAAAAAAACTTGATGGTTATAAACCTTAAACTAACTCTTAACACTTTGCTATTTGGTGACACCACGTTGGTGTCCCGCGAAACTATTGTCAAATGTATACGACATCTTAAAAACGATCAAGAAAATGTCGGCAACACCTCAAAAACCATCAGGAAAATACCTGTAAAACTACAAAAACTATCTAGCTAATGACGGAAAAGTAAAACTTGACGATTTACGCTATTCCGAAAAAGCGCCGGCGGTACATATGCTAAATAATCTAAACTTCTGAACCAGTCTTACCAAAGACAAAAGAAGAAAAAAAATCCCGATTAGACGTGAGGACCACATTGAGTTAATCGACGTTTTCCATGAATTCACACATGATGATACCTTTTTTTCTCTTTTTGTGCAAGAAGGGATGGTAAAAAGCTTTCAAAATACACTTAATTAGGGAACGTAAGAAATTTCATTTGGAAATTGTGGGACGCCCCCTTACAATATACCTACTAATGAGGCACGTGGTATCAGCCAGTCACTGATCTGTGCGAGACACGTTTGAACATGAATGCGCATGCGTAACTGGCGATTTCGGAGGGGGTGATCCGTATATTCCATTCCGATGAAAAATAAACGAAAATTTTATTTTTTTTCAAAAAATTAACGCTATTTTTAAAGAAAAAGAACAGGGAAGTAACACTGCCATTCGAAAAACGGATAGGATGATCTCTGATTTTATAAAATGGAGGATTATTTTTAAAAATTTAACCATGATGGGGCGATGCTTGAATTCGCGCATAATGTTAATACTGTCGGGTGAAATTGATTTTCAATGCGTGTTCACGCAGATTTCGCGCATTTTGGTGATTCCTGACGGTGTGTAACCTGGGTAGTGAGACTATGTACAACTGTATGTATGCTAATAATTTTTTTTGTAAAGTCAGATTCAAGACTCGGTGTAGGTAAATAATCCAATCTAACACATCTCTTCAATCCTCTAACACACACCAAGCTATTTATCAATGTAGATTACAGCAGTAGAATTTAAAATAACTCGAACTTAGTCCACATTAGCTATCAACAAATTTTTCAATTGATGCTAATATTTTTGCGGATCAATGGGAATTTTCGAAAGCTTCAAGCTCAAGGAATGAAGATTGCTGTAATCGAATAAATTGTTTACTCTGAGTCAATATTATTCGCCTATTGGGAAATGTAGGAATTAAAGTTTCGTCATGTCAAATATAGTTAGATATCGAAGTAATGATGATTAGTTTGGAATAATTTTGTCTTTTGTAGTTCATACGTACTTAAAAAGTTAGAAATTACCATTTAATAAGTTAAATAATCCATATTTTTAATTTTGTATGTCTTTTTTTTTTTTTTTTTTTTTTTTTTTTTTGCTGTGTTTAACTTGTTTAGAAAGCTTCGAAAATTGGAGGATTTTACAATGCAAATTAATATGTGTGATTTTAATATAGATACACTTTATTGGATTGATATTTGTTGGCATGAAACTTTATTTTCAATTTTCCCGATAAAGTTCAGTCTGTTAAGCTGAATTCTAGACTTCTTTATATAATATATACTTAAAGTGAAATATTTTTTCTTCATGTAAAAGTGTTACCTTTTTAAAAATATTTCTTCATAGGTTAATAGTCTAAATAGTGTGTGTAGTTAATTTCATAAATATATGTTTCCTAGAACATATAATCTGACTCTTAAAATTATAGTCTTGATTCAATTATGATCAAACTGTATAATTACATAAAAAATTAATAATCAAGCAAATTTCATGTACTAATATATTTCTAAAACTTGTTTGTAAAGCTGACATGTATACGTTTAGTTAACGCCTTTGTACTTTTTTTTATAAGCTAAGATGAAATTTTCTGCATCGCAATTTATCTTCTAGCAGTCCCAAACTATACAAAACTTCTTATGCCCTTACCCTTAAAATTACCCTAACGCCAAAAACAAATTTACTCTCTTCGTTTCACTCCCAACGTAACTCCGTTATCCCAAAACGTGTTAAAATGAAAATGAAAACAACGGAACAGAGACCAACGTTGTTTCATCCCGAAAGGCAAACTCTAAAATTACCATGGACCATCGACAAGTGAAGGCGCAGTGTTGAGTTGTCTCCCGTCTTCTTCCATCAGCCGAGGAGACATAATAAAACTACAAATAGAGCGTTCCCCCCTGCTCTCATAAAAATGCAAATTTTTCCAGGAGGCATATTTTGTGTGGTGGGTTGGCAGCATCCATCTTTCGTCGCATGCAAATTGACGAGGATTATCACCCAGGTCCTCGATTGGTCGGCAAAACCGCTGATGAAGTTCACCAAGGGGCGAGGAAGTTTTTTTGATGGAGTTGAAAACCCTGTACTATCTCATACCCTATGGTTGTAAATCCTTACGTGAGGGAGATGGAATTTTTTTCGGGGGTGCAGGAAAAACCCTCATGGTAAACTCTAAGGGGTTGTCTGCAAAACCAGTTTACGATGGTGTTTGTCTGAATAAGTTATTTTGAGTCCTCATTAAAATGTTTCTTATGTAATTAGGTTATTTTCCTTTTCTGTTATTGAAACGATAAATAAGGGCTGTAAGTTGTTTCTTAAATTTATGGAAAAGATGTCAGTCAACTTGAATTTATCTTAAATTTACTTTAGAGCTGTAATTTAAATTAATTCATTTACATTTAACAAAATGAAACCAAACTACCTCGATTTCGGCAATCCGCAATGGGTCGAAAAGGGTTCAAGCACTGTAAAAGTATGGATTATCACAATGTTCATTTTTTCATTGAGCCAAAACACTGAAGTCTATCACACGTACTTCTAAAACTTAATGTTATTAAAAATAAAGTATATTAAGCCTAATTAAACAACTTTAAGAGGTGGAAAAGGGTCAAACACACTGAATGTGAAAAAACCATATGTGCTTCCCACACAGTTAAGACGCTGAAAATCTGTACACACGTTACCAAAGTTTAGCATAGCAAATATAAGCTATCAACTAACCACTCGTTAGCGGTCAAACATTCTAAAAGTTGTAAGTCATAATACACATTTTCCTATAGTTAGGACGCTGATAATCGAGACACTTGCCCAAAACTTAAATCTCCAATTTTTAAAATAGTAAAACTAATCTATCATGATTGTGAAAATCCACACTTCTTTAGTCGAAAAGAGATCAAGTCCTAAATGTAGATATTCCCATTGTCCTACTTCCCATTGAGTGTGGATGTTGAAATTCGGTGCACATGTTTCCAAAGTTTAATATAATAAAATTAAGTTGATCCGAACTCGATTAAAAACTACTGCAAAAGGTCGAAATGGGTCAGATGTTCAAAATTTATATCGAATATACATTTGCCCCACATATTAAAGACGCTGAACATTGATGCATACATTTCCCTCTAAGTTCATAAAAATATTATCTAAAAAATGCATATTAAAGTCAAATTCCATATGCATAAATTAGTTTTTGGAAAATATCAATTAAATGTGTGATGTATGTTAAATAAACTATTACAGATAAACAGTGAATTCTTATAGTTTCTAAATTAAATACAATTTCAATATCCAAAATGGATTCCAATTATTATTTCACTTTTAACGCTTTTAAAATATATTTGAAATCACACAATCTTAAAATTTTCAGATAAATTTAGCAGCTGATAAAATGTGACCGATCACAGAAAACATACTATAATCTTCAGAACCATTGATGTGTATTTTTCTCATTATCTAAAAGTAAATTAACCAGGTCTTAATCTTGAATAAGATCACTTGGATGCGGTCAGACAATAAGAAACGTCCCTCCTTCTTAATCAATTTTCGCGTAAATAACCTTCTGATCGCTATCTATATCTTGATAGATATTGTGATTATTTCACGCATTATACGTTCTATTACAAGCAAAATGTGACGTGGTGATTGCTTGGTAATGGAGATCTGATAAATATTTTGTTTCACATTACATAGACTACAGAAATAATAATACCGCGTCTTTGGGAGGATACAGGTTTATATGGGAAGGTTGCCTAAGGACATTAAAAGTTGACATCCGATTGATCATAATCCATTATTCATATAAATGAGATTTTAGGATGTTTTGTACCAATATAATGTAAATAAAATTAAATGATAAATAAGAAAAATGATGGTATTGGTATAATAAGTCTAATTTGATTGGTTAGAAAATATATATTTCAGACAATTCAAATATCTTTTGAAAATAAAAAAAGCTGAAACTAACTATTAATATTATTATATATTAGTAAAAGAAAAATGTAACAAACTTTAAATAATAATATAACCCATATAAACAAAGTGTTTAATATAAATCCTTCATATGCATTGCCAATTTTTATGTGCAGTTGCAATTTCTTGAGCTCAGATCGAGGTTTTATAGTGTTTGACCTCTAAGAACAAAAGATCCATTCCTTCCACACTATTTACTTACTTCTTTTTTCTCCAAAAAAACCCGATTGAATATATTGTAATATACAACGAGTCTATTTACTAAGATTCAGCTGGATTAGAAGATGGAAAGAGCATTAATTTGCTATCTGAAGATTTTACCTCGTCAACTTTAATAGTTGATGGTTTCAGTCGTAATATATATCACCAAATTGAACCTTTTTTTTTAATTAAACTTGGTATCTGTGTAAGAGATCGTGAAGAAAAGCTGATAAGTTTAAAGTAAGACAATAGAAACACATATATTATTTATTTACTTTGATTAAAACAATTTTGGTAGCTGGAAAGATTTTCAGTAATGATCGGTTAAATGGGATTTATTAGTGTTCCGAAGCGATTATAGAAGCGTGTGTAAAAGAGACCTTTTAGTGAGAGTGACAGCCCCAAAATTTATTTATGGAGTATATATTCGTCTTGCCATATTGGTACTTTTTCGTGGATTTATAGATATTATTCTAATTAGTGTATTATTAAATCAGATGATAAAAATCTTCCATTCTTCATTGATATACCGCATCATATTGCGTGATAACCACACAATGACATGCTTTGTATTATTTTATTTGGCTGTATTTTCTAAAAGTTACTAGACAAAATAAATTAAGACACATATTTTAATAAGTTAATATTATATATTAACTATTGATTGATTATTAAATTGTACTTTCCTCTCTCTCTTGTAATTAAATTAGTATTTTAATTGATATATTTCATTTTCAGTGATCTTCAAAGTCTGACTCAAGTTATTACGGGGCTGGCAGCAACTCCTCCTGTTAGGTTGAGAGTAGTCAACGCTTCTGGGTATGAAGTGAGAGGAGTAGAACTTGGCGAGCAACTCTACCTAAAAGTAGAAATGATGGATGAAAGTGAGAATTTTTATAAATTATCATGAAAAAGAATAACTTAAAAGATGAATTATTTCTTCTGTAGAAGGGATTTAACAAATTTCTTGTTATATAAAAAGTTACGATTTTTATAGCTTTGCTCTACTACAATAACTTTTGGATTATGTGTGTGATATTGACCACCAATTTGCAACATTTGCATTTTTCAATAATATAAAAACCGTGTTGTTATAGATTTATTGATATTTGGTAGTATCTTGTTGTTTAGAAGCGTATTAATAGAATATACTATACTTAAAAACAAGTTTTATTCCAACTTTTTCTTCACTTATTAATATTTATTAGCCAAAGACACATCCCCGCACATTTTTGCCATATATCAAGGTTTTGGAACTTGTCGAAAATCTTATCAATATACCTCCCAGCGTTACTATTACCCGATTCCAAAATATGTTCGTGTATATCAATCAACTTTAGTGAGTACCATGACACTCAGAACATCGATATATTTGTTTTTACAGACACACGTAAATACGCCTAAAGAAACAAGCAAACTTTTTCCCAGCTACACTTTCATATAAACTAATAATATACTTTTCGAAGATATAATAGACCTTCCCTTTCCGTATCATCCACTTCACCTTTGACAGAGTTCGATTCCATTTGCTTTTAGAACACCCAATTCGGACGAAGAAATCTCCATATCTCAAATACTTCGTGAGGTATTTTGCATTCTAAGAATTTTTCACCAATCACACCTCCTCGAAAGAGACCCTCACTTCCTACTTCCAAATATATTTCTATATAATTTTTTCTCTACTTATTTATTTTTTACGAGAAAACTTTGAGTCGAAACGTCATCCGGTTCAGACAAGCTGGTGCCAATTTCACCTCTAACAGAGAGAATCGATTTCCAATTTCAAACCTTTGGCTAACCTAAAACTTCCTCCCCCACTATTTCCTGTCATTTTTCATCGATTGGTGGATACTTCTATAGTAGAAGTGCTGCATGAAACGCGTTTCTTTATTTTAACTCTGGTATTTTTTTCCTATGTGCCCTTTTTCGGTCCTATTTCTCTTAATATGAAACGTGCTGAGAAACGTGTTCTAAGTCAGTTTCAGAGATTTATTTCCGAGGACGACGGAAAGATCAGAAATATTTGTTTTTTGAGATATTACCAAGATAGATGATCTCAATATCAGCTAAAATTATTTGTTCCCACTTTAGAGGTAAAGGCACTATGCGATGTTTTAAGAAATTAAAGGTTTAGAACGTTCATTTACTTCTAAGGAATCAAGCAACAAGTTCATTTATAACCATATTAAAAATTGTTTTTATACAAGATTCCGATTTCAAAAGTTTATCTTACTTATTTTTTTATATGTGTAAATTATATATGAATGTTTTTGAAATAGCGCTTTTATTATGAAATGCTCATTTCAAAAATGAAATGAGCATTTCATTTTTGTAGTATATTTTGACTTGCTTTCTTTAATATAAAACGCCTTGATAAACATGCACTTAGTGAATTATAAATATTTATTTTGTTTAACTACGGCAGATGTTGCAAATTTTTTTTGCTGACTTATTACTAAAATATTTGCTCACACTACATCTGAATTGTTCATTACCAAATTAAGAGAATAACAGCAAATTGATTCTGAAGAAGTTTACATTTATTTCCTTTTCTTGGAATGAGATGTTGAGTTCCTTTATATCCACAACAAAATTCTAAGTCTCTGGATTCACGTTTGTAAGGAAAGCCAAATTGTGAATCGCACATATATTGCCATCTATAAAATGTAAACAAGAATTTTCCTAGAATTAACTCGCTAGGCTGAAATATTAGTGTTTGTTTCATACATATATAAAATGATCAAGATGGGATTTATTCAACATGAAAAGGTTAACAAAATTAAATTTAGAGAAAGTTACTGTTTGTAGACTAAGAGTTTATATATGAAGATTTAGATACTTTTTGCAAGTCAAAAAGAAATAATATTGATTTTGTCACTGTTCTCTAAAATGTTTTAAACAGTTTGCTTTCATGATGAAATTGTACTAAGATATTATTTTACCTCCCTCTTTAATTCATTGAATTCAACTTAATTTTACCATTTTTACTTTAACAAACCAAGCAAAACTTTACATTCGATGTGATATTTCCATTGGTTGTTTAATCTTGAACATAGATGAATAATTTTCAAACAGGATTTTTGGCAATAACTTCAGAAACGTCAATAATAGTTTGATTATTATAATCATAATATTGTGCATATAAATATGATAATTCTCAATGGATAAGCAGCGCACTTCATCAGCATGATGCGTGGAATAAATGCGAAACATGCCAACATGTTATGTTTCTTTATTTGATGAAAAACAAAGGGAATTCTTTAAATCGATACCAAAATTGGGAATAAGTTATTAAAGCTCCACGCGTAAAGATAATTAAAAATCCAATTTTTAATGAAAAAAAAAATATGTCAACATCACACAGCTTGTCATCTAAGACGAATATTTAAAATTATAACTCCTTCATCCGCATTAAAAAATAAATGAATAGATGGCATAATCGCCAATAAATTGGCACAAATTGTACCGCAACCACATTTTCAAGGAGTTAACTGGAGTTAGAGGGTGGGAGGATGGACGAAATACGTTCCAGTTGGTGGACGTATGACATTCATTTTCGGCATGGTAGGGAGCGCTGTCATCTTTCCATCCAAGATAAAAAAAAATACACCTCGTCTCACGTGAAATATGACTTGAGGTGGATTGACACGGAATAAATGTCCTGATCTCCAGTACCCATCGGAATGAAGCTTCCTTTCCAACTCCGATCCGCTTGCATATTTAGTAGTATTGACTTTGATGGAGAAAATAGGAAGAGGGCATGGGAAAAAAATAAAAACGTTGTGAATATTGATCCATGTGGCAGCCTGTTTAACTAAAATAAATGGTTTTGGGGGAATTTTAAAATATTTTTGAAGTTTATCTGTGAAAGAGAGATGGGGAAGGGAGGGGAGGGGGTATCGAAACGTAAAAAGAAAATATTAAATAGAAGAAGAGGTTATGCGTTTATTTTATTTTTAATACCTCACATATAATTATTATAAGTTTTATGAATAAATATAAAACTGAACATCAACATTTAAATAAGATAAATATTAAATGTTTATTTTTATTTTATTCATTTCAATATTTAATTATGTCAATAATGAATGAACTTCGACATATATATGTAAGTTAAAAAAATAGGAGTTATTAGAATAAATGTTAGAGATTTTATAAAATAAAGTAAGTGCAATATAATTATAGCAAAAAGATATGGATGCTTAGATAGTAAATATTGACTTCTTCCGTATCGTAAAAAATTTATTCATTATAAAAAAGACCATACATTCGATATAAATACTTAGCTCCTATTAACTCTTCAGATTTAATTCTCCAAGACATTTTACCAAGGCGTTACTTTTAAGAAAAATAAATATTGTTAAAATAGATCCATCTTAAATGTAGGAGTACATAAGTACATATTAAAAGCGTCAGTGTCTATTCAACCTTAGAAAGCTAAAAAATAGCATTAGCTAAAATTTTAATACATAAACATTTCCTCCATTCGTGTCATATTATTTAAGTGACTTTCAACGAAACAGCTGCTCTTGAAACTGTTGCAATAAGTCCATATCTACTTTCATCAGCATTCGCATTGTCCTTTAACCCAAACCACTTTCCCAGGACTCTAGTGTAAAATATTCGGTCATTACAACCAACAGTTACTACGGAACCATTCTCCCTTTCCGCCTGCCATCCCAGAGACCATTTCCGATTCTTTTCGTCCAGTTTTGCTAACAGCACGTGCACTTAATACTCTTTCCCTTAAGTACATCGGATAAATCTGTTGCCCTCCCATGTCCCACAATGCACCGGTAGTACGTCTTAAACCGGCTTCCATGAATTGTTGGTGCACTGCTCGCATTTGCTTCTACTCTCATCCCTCTACTGAATCTCTGCTTGGATTGTCTCTCCAGGGACATATGATTAAAAGATACGCTGCAGAACGGCCTTTGTTTCATCTCTATTAGAGGATAAAGCTTGTAATGCTATTCGTGTACTCATTACATTTTCGGTATAGGATGGCGGAATTGTTATCATTTCTTTGAATGGTAAAATTCGGTGTTATGGAAAGTAGATTAATTTTGAGTTTTAAGCCTGATGATGTGGGCTTAACAACTAGAATTTAATATAAATTAATGTCTCCTTTGTTATTATTCCTTTATTAGAGAAATCATATTTGGAATTATGGAACTTATTAGATTAATTTTGAGTTTCGATTTACTGAAATTAGATTTACATAAGGGCATCTTCTAACTCTTATTTTTCAAATTATAATAAATAAAGGTGTTTTTATTATCTTTTTGGTATTTTGAGAAGCATGTTGTATTTATTCCTGGTAATAAACATTTCAATTCGTTGCGAATGATTCAACTTGTTTTCAAGTGTTGCTGATGTCTGTTTTAAATGTAATTGTTGTACCAGTACATTACAATTTACCACCTGTGTGTGCTCTCTTCGAAACATTACGATTAAACGGTATGTGGTAAAGTAGTTTATTACACTTTCTGTAGAGTATAAAGCTTTAGTGACTGCTATATGATGGTTCGTAAATTTATGGCCTGTGATGACTGAAACGTTATTAGTTCTTTGAATGAGAAATTATTGCTGGTATTCTAGATTGATTGTACTCGTTTTGAGGTCTATAGACCTGAAAATTTGTGAAATGTATGTATATTTCTGTTTTAAGTAGATTTTATCTAAGCTATATTTGAATCCCTAATTTTAAAGGGGATCATGATAAATTATTTGTCAGATCTCAATTTTTTAAATAGCTTATTCAATTTATCTAGTTTTTCACGCTTATTAACTGATAATTGACAAGAATAAATATCAAAAAAGTTTTAAATCTAAAATTTGTCCAATGAAACTTCAAAAAATTGTTAATATAAATATTTTTTCCCTTTTTTTTTTTTTTTAAATTTTAATGCTTTAACACTAACTAACACCTTTTCTAATTTATTTATTTATTTCTAAACATTACTTAATTTCTTTACTTAAGACTATAAATGTCACAGTTACAATGATTGCATTTTTTGCAACATGTTTTAATCGTTGCTTTTTTAAAAAAAAAATTCCAGTACATTTAAAGACAACCAAAAATCCTAAAAACTCCGTCAATTTATTTTCTTCTTTTGTCGTCTACTATAAGTCATAGCCTTCAGAATTGTCATCCATCTTCGCTGCTTTTTAAAGCGTCTTAAAAAATATATTCCCGAAAAAGGAACGGGAGGTCGAATGATTCCTTGATCCCGAGCCTAATTTTGTAAAGAATTTTTCTATTTCTGTTTAATTGAGCGGTAAGAAGAGAAAGATCCCTAGTGAAAAATGAACCCGGAGATTCTTTCCCCATATGTATCCTTTGACCCTAAAGTAGAAAATAATCTTTTGGAAGAAACATGAAAGGCTTGGAATAGTTCCGATTGTATTTTACAAAAGAGGAGAAAAGCTGAAATATATTTTTTCTTACTGTGTGCTTCACCAAAGCAGGAAGAGGATGATGTTAGTTATTCTTTTTTTTTTATTACACATATGAAAAATTTTTAAGTACTGTAGATAGCTGGTAATTTTTTCATTGTTAACAAACAGAAAAGTATTAATAAAAGGAAAATAGAAATCCTTTTTAGTAAAAGAAACAAAACCTCCATAAGATTTTCAAGACATTTATACAAGATTTATATCTTGCTACCATCGATATAAACATAAGTGTAATAATAATGATCAACGAAATCTGTATAAAACCATTAAAAATAGCTCACAATTTGTACTATGGTGTATCAATATATAAATAAATGTCAATTATTTAATGGCTCCATATTTCTAATACAGTTCTGAAAAGACGTTAAAGAAACCTCCATAATGTAAGTCTATATTTATAAACTTTTTAATAGTATGTCCAAGGCTGATTGTCCCAAGCCTTTGTATTCAGTCACCACTGCAGAGTTCATGACTTGCAGTACTCAATTTTTACTTAATTATGACTGCATGCCCATAGTTTAACATACTCAGCAACAAGTATTTAAATTTTCTTTTTGATTTTGAATTCTTCCACCTATGAATACTCATTGAGCAATATATATTGTTCTCTGTATTCAATGGAATCAATGCCTCAACTGTTTTATTCTAAAATATTACAAGACGTCATTCTGATTCTACAAAAGCATTAAAGTCACGTAAGTTGTTATGTCCGCCAAATAGGGATTTGTCTAAAAAGACCTATCAGGACAGGTCACCACTCACAAAATTGAAGTTAGATATCGGGGAAATCATTTAAGAAAGTTTTTCGAAAAGCAATGAGGGTTAGAAACCATTAATAAAGAAGAATAAAAAAGAAACTGCTCCCCATATCATGCTCAGAGCAGTGAAAGAAGCGTAGAAAGAAAATTCTTAAATTCGTACTTCCATTTTTAAATTTCTCTCTAATTTCAAATACTGTCCGCGTGACATCAGCAATATCTGTTAGCACCATTTTGTAAAAACAGATAGGTAACAAGAAGATGATGACGTACATAGCTGGTATGTTGACGGTAAATTTTTCATTATTAGGTAAGGAATACAGCTGATATGTTACTGTCTTTAAATAGCTCGTCATTTTCAAAAACCAAAATTTTCCCTTCCAGTATTTAAAATGGATTTAAAGGTCCAGAGTCTTATTTTCAATCATTATATGGCTTATATTTATTTTAATACAATTCATTGCAAAATTTAAAATGTTACTTTTCCACTGCTTTAAATTCAGCAACATCCACCCCTTAAATCTAAGACAACCATCAAAAGGGATGGAGCAAACTGTCAAAAAAACTTATTTCGACAACATTTTTGTTTTAAAGAAATCTTTTGGCTATGGCAGCAAACTGCATCAAAATAGATAAATAAATACTTACTAAAGGATAGGTTAGTCATAAAAAATGTAACTGAAAACACTGCCTCTTCAAAAATTCAAAAGCAAGAATTCTGACAACCTCTACCAGTCTCCCCTATTACTCAAAGACGACTTGATGAGTACGAATCGTAAAGCTTTTATAGGATTTCTTTAACGATAAGATCTTAAATATGAATAAGTACAGATGTCTACAAATAAAACCTCCTAAGATGTTACTAAATCATACGAATGTGATAATAGTTATAATAATAATGGTAGTACTTAAGATAGTTTTAAAAATAATGATAATACTTAGTATAGTTATAGAAATAATGATAATGCTTAGGATAGTTATAAAAAAATGTTGACACTAGTAATAATCTTAAAAATATAAATATACTACTGACAGTAATTCTAGCAATGTGACTTTAATATACTTGCAATAATAGTAATTAGTTTGCTAATAATAGAAGTAAGAATATTTATTAATCATAAATGAATAATAATGATTCTAATTCTGTAGATTAATATCATTATTATTCGTTTATAATTAATAAATACTATTATCACTATTATTAGGGAACTAATTATTGTTTTAACAATGCTAATAGTGATGATAACAAATACTAAAATATTCTTAAACCTATCTACTAATGATAATAATAAATATTTATAAAATAAGGTATTTATATTCGTTAAATGACGCAAAGTTTGCTACTATATTGCTGGTCAGAAATTGATCTTAACATTATAACGTTACGAGGCACCTGCATTGCAACGATTCTCAAACAAACAGATGAATTTATACCAGCTGCAAATCCCGTTCTAGCGGAGAGATGAAATGGAAGGTCCGTTTAGTTAGACCATTAAGAATCTGGAACTGAATTCCATCTGGTATTCATAGTAGGGAGAGGGGGGCTGGAAACGGCGCCTTTCCCCGCAATCCCACACCCACCTCACGTCCGGCCACTTCCGTTTGAAAAATAGATGGTCATTTTATAATGTTCTATTTTTTTTTTAGTCGAAAGAGTATTTTCCGCTTAGGCAAACCCGATGAAATTGGCCGTAACTATCTAAAATTAATCGCTTGTGTGCGTCGGGCCTGCTGTACCCAAAGAGTTGATCTTGCGTTTGAAACTCGCATTTTATGCATCAAAAGCCTCGGAATCATCCTCAGTTCATGTACTGACATCCATTGGCGGGATTGCATAAAACAATCCTGGTTGATACCATCGACGGCGTAATTTAAGTGTCCGCATAACTCGAATTTATGATGTGACAGCGCAGAGGATATATCGTATTGTCTGCCTTATCCGCATGTCTTTCAAAGTAATTTGTTCGGGTAGGAGCTGTAGACATAAGCTTATTTCTAGCTTATCAGTTGGTATTCACTGACAGTATGTGAATGACGACTACATATTCCCTTCAGGTTACAAGTTAGAAGTGTTTAAAAGAGGCGATTATCCGTTTGATATTGTCATTTGCACGCTTAAACAGTATATATTGATTGATGACTAATATTTATCATTCACTAAGTGGCAATCAGTCATACTTATTTTTAAAAACAATAATTGAATAAGTACGCTAAAACTTTGAAATATTATTTTCAAGTTCGAAGAAAAGTAATTATACTGTTAAAGCGTGAATAATACCTGGATAATCATACTTCACAGACACGGTACATTTATCTTAAAATCGAATAAGTCAATTACTTGGTTCCTGATTACTGACTTTTCGTTGTTTTAAAATTTCTTTGCTAATTATATGCTTGCGTGAATATGATAAGAATGATTGTTTTTGTTTCAACAGATTTCCTGCAATTTGTTTATCAGAAAACTAATTTTACTCGAGTAACTAACTTAATTGGTATGCATCAGTAAATTATCAAAACTTTGTTTCCCTTTCGAATTTCAATCAAAGTTAGAAAAATAAGCGAATTTTTAGCTAAATCCCATTTCAAACAAGTCTTATTGAAGATACTAAAATTATATGCTTCTGTCTCGGTAAGTGAGTAAATGTTGTTTGATTAGAAGACAAATGTACTTACCATCAAACCTATATCATATACTGTCCGTGAAAAAACATATTATGTTTTAACACTAACTTTCAAGACTTTTAATACTTTAACTTAAAAATTATAATTATTCAAAAGAATTGCTTCTTTATAAATAGATACTCTTCAAAACTTAGAATATAAAATTCTCAAAATAACATTTAATACTACGAATGATTTTATTTTATTGTTATATAACCCGTTTAGAATTTATTAAATATCCCTTACTTAGTTTAAATATGATTTTACTTTATTCCTCTAAACTCTACTATTTATAAATAATTGCTTCTTTATTAATAAATATGTCTTTTAAATCTTGAACATAAAATCATTAGATTAGTCCTTAACACTTCGAATGACTCTAAAGTACTAACAATATTTTATTGTTCTATAACCCGCTTTCGATTCATTAAATATTTCTTACTTTAAATGTGATGAAATAAATGTGATATTCTTTTAGTGACAGGAGATATAAAGCAATAAGAAACTTCACCTAACTTTGAATTATGACTCCATTCCACATACTTTAAGCACAAATCCCATCCGATGCCTCAATTTTATTCAGTAGTTTGAAAACTAACTAAATTGTTATGGATGGGAAAGAACAAGCCGGATATGATTCGAAAACGAACGCCGAGCAATTGACTTTACCATTCGAATAATACACTTTTATTTCCTTTTCTTCCGGTTACACTTCGTATGTCTATCACGTATTTACGTGCTTTTTTGCTTTTTTTTTTATCTTCATCTCGTCCTTTATACAGACACGGATAATTTTTGTCTTTCTAAATAAGCTTAGGAATATAAATTAGACACCCATAAGTGCATTATGAAGTGCCTATGAACTTAAGGCTTGTGGTAATGAGAAAAACATACAGTAGCTGGGAATTTAATGAGATGCTTTCAGACGACAAGTTTCCTGAATGTTTTTATTTTATTTCTATGCTGAATGGATAATAGGCTTTTTATAAGAATGGTTACCATTAATGTTAATGTCGGTTAAGCTGCTACAAAATCCTGGGTATCTTATCTAGCACTAATTTGAACTTAAGATTTCAAAGCTATTCATTATTTAGGCGTTAAGAGGCAAAGGGGCATCTTCCCATTTGAAATGAGTTTGAGAAATAGAGCATTTTTTTATTTTATTTTTTATTTTTTTTATTTATAATCTTCATTCAGCTAATTCCGATATTTTGACCAACTTTTATTTTAAATATTACTATGAAAGTCCCTTTCTAAAAATAAAGATTTGTTAAAGATGCAGTACTTTAACAAACGTCGAAATTTCAGGCTTAAAAATTTCAACATTTTGTCCTTTTTTTTAAATACGAAATGTTACTGTAATTTCAATTCTAAGACCTTTCTAACAAAATCATTTCTGTAATATATATGAGCTACATTTTCTAGATATTTCTATTTCTATTTTCTCTGAAACACTTTATACTCTTTAAAAATTATTGTTAAATTTAAATAAATAAATAATTATGGTCTTACATATTTGTTTTCAATGGCACACATTATCTGATAGTTTTTAAAACTAAAGTAATTAACTTTTCAAAATTGAAACATTTTTTACTGTACTCTTAGGGGATTTTAGTATTAAATACTTTTAATTTTTCACGAACTTTCTTTTAATTTTTTTTCGAAACAAGATATTTTTCCTTTTTTAAAAAAAATGGTATATGATCTTTTTCATTTGATTACATAAGTTGTTGACGTTAGCTTTAAAAAAAAAAAAAAAAAAAAAAGAATCTAATATTTAATTATGAACTTCATTTAATGTGAAATACCTAATTCAACAAGTTATTGTGAACAAAAATAGGTTGTTGAGAGTACAAACCAACATGCATATTAAGGTGGAGCGTAAAAAAGAGGTTTTCGATTTTGTTTTTGCCCTAGTGCAGAAAAGTTGGGTACTAGTGAGTAGATTATGTGTACAAAGTTTCGGAAAAACAAAAAATATCTTTCTTTTCCATTTCGTCCCACTCAACCATATCGTTGACAGGATTATTACTTCCGGGTGACCGAAATAGCCGTTTCTTTTGGAAAACGGGATAGAGCAAAATTTTTTATTCGTTTTTAAGATAGCACGAGACATTTATTGCCTACCACAAATTTTGTGAACCGTCCGTGCAATATTGATTTAATTTGATTGTAAACCACATGGACGAGGTTCGTGCTATGTACCCAATGGGCTCAATCATATAATGAGGCATCAACCTCATTATAGTCTTTTAGTATTTCTCAAATAATGTTTCAATTAATGAAGAAAATAGAAATATTGGCATTTATAAATTAGTAGCAATAGGGTGCGATGGAACAGTCGTCAATACTAGCTGTAAAACTGGCGTAATTCACCGTTTTGAAGAAGCCATTGGCAAACCTTTACACTAGTTTATCTGCCAGTTACACGTAAATGAGTTGTCACTCCAACGTTGATAGCATTTGGATGGTGAAACAAGTGGCCCTAATGCATTTTCTGGTCCAATTAAGAAAGCATTGGCAAATTGTGAAAACTTTCCAGTTGTGGAATTTGTAGTCATTTCGAAAGAATTTCCGGAAATCGACAGAAAGGATCTTAGTACAGACCAGCGATACCATTGGGATATTGCTAAAGCTGTCAAAAATGGAAACTGCTCATCAGGTTTGTTACAAAGACAACCTGGGAAAATATCTCATGCACGCTGGCTAACAACCGCAAATCACATTTTGCGTTTATACATTAGCTTTTCAGCAACTTCATACTCTGGCAGAGTTAATCATGATAGTGTGTGCATCAATGTGGTTTACAATCAAATTAAATCTATATTGCATGGATGGTCCACGAAATTTGTGAAAGGCAATAAACGTCTCACGCCACCTTAAATACGAATTAAAGAATGTGGTCGATCCCATTATCCAGAGAAACGGCTATTTCGGTCACCCAGAAGCAATACTCCTGTCAATGATCACATACGACAAACAGCTTATTCAAGAACTTGTACTGCGTAGGATTTTACGAGCAAGAACTGAAAAAAGGAAGAGCTGACACTACAACATTCCGTCACCCTACTTCGAGGCAAATTCATATATAGACATAATTGATTGGCAGCAACATAAATTGACGGAACCCCCAATAATATTTCACCTAACAAAAGATGATTTGAGAAATTTGATTTTCAGTGGAGAATCTATTGCTCAACCCCTGGGAAGCCTAAAATTTCCCTGCCACACCCGAAATGTTGAAAGTTTCGTGAAACTAGTAACAGATGTTTCTGTGACTGAGTGTAGAGAAACTAAGTGTGACAGTTCAGTTGCAACCCGAACAGAATCGAGAAAAGCTATGTCATGATTTGAAATCAAATGCGAGTACTGAGTAAAACCGGAAAAGCTGCAAGAGCAAGGGAGTTAGTACTCATACGCGGTTAGGTGGATGTGTGGACACGAGTGGAACTCGCAATGCAACCATCTCACCGTGTTGAGTTCTGTTTTTTTTTTTCTGAATTTTATTTCAGAAAAAAGAGCTGCATAGAAAACAATGGAAATACACATTTTAACTATATGGTAAAATCTGCTAAAAATCACGGATGAAATGGAAACAGAAGATATATATATATATATATATATATATATATATATATATATATATATATATATATATATATATATATATATATATATATATATATATATATATATATATATATATACATTTTTTTTCTTTGAAACTTTGCACACATAACCTACTCATTAGTATCCAACTTTTCCGCACTAGGGCAAAAGCAAAATCGAAAATTTCTTTTTTCTCTCCTCCCTAATGCATACATTCTGATTTTGACTATAATAAAATATTGGCATTCTTTTGCTAGGTTAATATTTTTTTTCGGTCATTTTCATACTGTTCATTTGTAAAGATTACCTCAGTAACTTAAATGCTTAGTTGAAAAGCAACATTACATCAGTTAGCCAGAGAGATAATTTTTTTCCCTTTTCGTGAGTATAAAGGGGCATTTTGTTTCCTGTTAGTTAAAAAAAAATACATAAAAAGACTTTAATACGAATGCGCACATTGTGATTGCTTTGTTTTTACTCTCAACGACTAACTTTTTACCCGGAACCTTTGCAATGAAAATTATTGGCAATAATAATTAAGTTGTGGCTCTTGTTAAATGTATAAGTATTATATTAAAATGATGTGTAATTATAATAATAGAAGTACAAATGCACGTGTTCTGTAATTACATTACTCCAATGGTAAAGTGTTTTTTTTTTCCTTCACAGTTTTCTGATCGTTTTATTTTCATGTATACTCACAATAAAATTCTGTATACAGTCATTCAGGGTAACTTTGAGCCATAGGGTGTAACTTTGCGCCACCTCCTAGATTTCAGTATTTTTGGTTTTAAACAGCTGCTCTTGATCCACTGCTGCAAACTGCTGGCAAGATTGTGAAATTGGCTTTTTGTTTTATATTTTAATAAATGAATTGGCAAAATAGTACATAATTTATTTGGCCATTCAGTTATTTTTCTGAAGTACTGTTTTCAAGTTCCATTTTAATGCTTATTTGAAGTTGATGTAAATCAACTAATTTATGCAAATAAGAATCAACTTACCACTTTATCAGCTATATAATTTTCTAAAAAAGTGAAATTGTTAGTAGCTGATGGTTATTTATTTACTAACATTTGGTAAAAAGCAAAACACCAAGGCACTATCATTTTACCACATATTCAGTGTAACTTTGAGCCGGTTCAAAGTTAGGCTGATGACAGTGTGTAATGTATACACTGCACATGCAATTCATATTTTATTCTAATTTATTTTTGGTTGCTTTTAAATACATTTATATACATACAAATGCAATTTAATTTACAGAATCTTCTCTTGTATGCAATATCCGATAAAATGAAAATGTTAAGAGTGAATTCAAGAAGTACCTAATTATATTAGAAACGTTCAAAGAACTAAAAAAAAAATCTGCGGACCGGTAATGGTTGTAAAAAGCGTTTCAGTTGAGTAAGTGAAAAAATCTATATGCACAAAAAATAAATGGTAAAGGAATATGAATAGCAAGGACATGATGGGATTGTCCAAAGTCCTCTACCATATGAATTCCTGGGAGACAGCAAGAGTAAAAGTCTTAAACTAGATGACCCACCTAAAGGTTGTGTGGTTAGAGCTCTGGCCCCGCATGCCAAAGGTTTCGGTTTCGAATCCCGGCTGAGTCATGGATGTTCATTGTAATTCGGAATCCACGTTAAGCTGTAGGTCGTTGAGCGTATAAACCAACCAACCTGAACTAGATGATGCAGGTGACACTGTACAACTGTCTGCAGGTATGTATAACACTGTCATTTTCGGAGGAGATGAAAGTTGGACAATAAGCACATGATGAGGTTTATACTGCACAAATTGCTGTGGAGAATGTTACTAAAAAGTCAGAGATTGTCCATGTGGTGGCTGTTAAACACATCAATGAGGTAGGAATTTTATACACTGAGCATGCAAGTGTTTTAGAATTTGGTTATGGCATATGCAAAGTTTATGACCACGTAATTATTCAATACGATGGAGAAATGTACCCAGACCAAATTGACTTAAATGACAATGTGATAGTTGGTGGTTCATGAAGAAATCTGGTGCATATTGGAAATGGCCCAAAATCAATGGTGATCTGTAGTATGAAAAATTGGGCGTGTTTAAAAAATTATCTCCAGAAATTATTATTCCATCTAGAACACAGGTGCCGGGTTCGAATTCCAGAATAGGCAGGGATGTTCGTTGTGGTTCGAAATCCACGTTAAGCTCTAGGTCCCGTACTGATTTGTCTTTACTGTGCATGAAAATAGGTCGTTAAGCGCACAAACCAACCAATCCAGCTAGAACACGAGAATAAGTTTTCCAGATCAATGATTATTTCTTTGAAGCAAAACTATTAATCTAAAGAATGCCAAAGTGAAATTTTATGAAGTTTGAACTTTGTTTTTATATTATCATACTATTTCTAACATTAAGAGTAGAATATTTATATTTGTGCCACATTGTGACTTACAAACACCATAATACTTAACTAATAGCATTAGGGCGGCCTATCAGTTTTATTATTTTCTATTTATCTTTCTCAATTTTTAATTGATATAATGAGTTTGTATTTAAGTGAATGAACTAAAGATTATTTTTTCACTATATTTGAATGTTAGAACTGAATAATAAATAGGTTTGTTTTGCAATATATTCATGTGATTCGTCATCCACTGTTCCTACCTATTATATTCTTTGTGGTGTTAATTAAACTATCCAAACTTTATGGTATTGATAACTGCAGCTGATAATGTTTCAAATACTTAGAAACTTAATTTTACTCGTTCAAAGTAGTCTAGACTCCTAAATTGAATAAAAAAAAATATTTTATATGAAACTTCTGATAGTGGTTCAAAATTACCCTGAATGTCAGGGTAACTTTGCACCGGGTTATTTTCCTATTATTTGGTGCTTTCATCATCAGCATTTACTAATTTGTGTAAAATAAAATATAATTTAGGGTTTATTCTTCCATTTTATGCCATTAGGTCGGAAAATATTATTTAAACATAAGTGGGGAAGAAGAAAATACTGAAAATGTGGTTCAATGTTACCCTGATTGACTGTACTACAATTAAATTATTATTGTTGTTCTATCGGAACTTCATACAAACATTTGATAGAAATGTTAATAAAGTTCATTTGCTTTAAAAGACTAGAGTAGAAAAAAACAAAACAGCAAAAGCTTTTAACATGCTAGCAAATCTTAGAGGGTTTTATCGCTTCAAAGTTTTTGAAGTTTAATGATTTTTTGTTAAAAGTCAGCAATGTTGGATATAAATATTAAAACATGACAGATCAAAGGACTTTTATGAGATCCGTTTATGACTAAAAGCGAGAAACTTTAGAATAAGTTCTTCGATTTAAATTTAAAAGTTTATGAAAGCAAAATAATTTAAAATTAGAATAAAATTAATTGATTTTCAGTTCATTTTTGTTTTGTAACTGTTTACTTTAAATCCGTTTACACTTTGGTTTGATTTTGAATGACTAACAACATTTTTTAGATGATTCATCTCTAAATATCATACAAATTTCAATTTCATGATTTTTTAAATTAAATCTTATGCTTCGTTTATAACGATACTTAAAATTTACGATAAAATAGTGATTGACTTTATGAAGATTTAAGAAAATAAAGATTTTTCTTATGACTCCATTTAATGGTTGAATTTTATTTTAATTGGAGCTGTATATTAGAAATGCATATATAAGTAAACAAAACATTTCTTATTTGTTCAAAAACTAAATTTGAACGTTTCTTCTATGCATACCATAACAAATTACCTGTGTAAAAATAAAATAGATGATAACTTTGGGGGTTTTTAGCAATGAAATTACAATAAAAATATCAAAGCTTAATTCAAAGAATTGAATATCTAAGGGATTTATTTAATAATCAAAAAGTAATTAAAAACTTCAGATTTTATTTTATTCATTTTCTGGGAAAGAATATTACAACTTATAATGATATTGTTTAATTACCATAAAATAATTTGTAAATAAATTAAAAAAATTTATAGCAGTAGTGTAATTGATAATTCTATTATTATTATGTTTAGTTCAATTTTAAAAATTAAATTACTGGCTTACAAGTAGTTTGTGAATTGCTTTTATTATTATATTTTAGGCTTCTTCCTTCATTTGTTTGTTGAAGAAAAGCTGGCAATTATTTTATAAACCACAAATATAATTTTTTCGAAACAAGTTGAGCTTTATAAAGATTATGTTCTTGGTATTTGGTTGAGTGAGTTTTAGCATTACTGAAAGTTATAAGGCATCGTATATAAATAAAATCTATTTTTATTAGTTAGGTCAGAATTCTTCATGAACCATGAACCACCCATTATTGCAAATAACTACCCAATATAGCACGCAATATTGTAATAATTTACGACTTTTATCTTATTTAGAGCTATAGATTAAGTCAGTTATAAAAGGTAGTTAGTTACCTAGAAGATCTAAATCAATAGATTGTTACCTAAGGAATCTAGACTTATAAATGCTTAGTCACGCAATTAGACTTATTGTTATGTAGAGGACCCTTTAAATAGATCTCCTTATTGATCACTAGACAATTACCTAATATATTAAACCAATATTTCTAGTTAGTGACTAGTTAGTGAATATTTTTAGTTGGTGACTATATCAACTTTTAGTTTTTCAATCTTATGCAATGTAAGTTATGCACATAATTTCAACGTAATAATAATTTACCTCACAATTACAAATTGATAAAATGCGTCAAGTCAAACAAGTTTTGAATTTTTCCAAAATGGTTAAAATAAACTGTATCTTAGGAATGGATTACTTAAAATTAATGCAAAAAGTTTATAGTTTATTCCTTAAAGCTTTTGGATATTTCGTTTTATTTAGTACTGTTTATATATATAGTTAATAAGTGGATAAATATACTGTTTTAAAATCGAGATAATCTGTCATAGTAACTGTTTACTAATCTAAACCATGAGTATATTCGTGTAGTGAAGGCAGTATTATATTAAATAAAAATATGCTTTGATGAAATATACTTTTTATTAAAACCAAAATTTATTCAGCCAGTGCAATTTCTTCAGATAAGCCTTCCTGAATAAATTAATATTTCCTTTTAAATGATATTTACATATCTTAACAACATTTCTTTTTTGTGAAATATAAAATATGAATATTAAATGCTTTTATTTTTTATCTTAAATATCCATTGTTAAAATTTCGTATATTAAGAAAGGATTTCAAAAAATAATATGACGTAAAAGCATTGTGAATTTTTGGGAAACTCTTAACGGCTATTATAAGAAATTGAATAAAATTTGAGATAATAACATGCTTGACATAGAAATTCAACAGAAATATGATTTTCTTAAAAATGTTCGGCTTTTTATAGATAAAGCACACATTTTATTTCAAATATTTCCGAATAAAAGCTCAATATAAGTTCATTAATAACTTTACAAAAGCATTATTGTAAATTTTATTTTTTGAGTCATTTGTTTAAATGAAATAATTTTGTGATACTACGTTGAGTAATATGAATGTAATAATACAGGTTATATTTTTCGAAAACTCTTTTCCTTATTATAATATGCATTATAATATCACTTAAAGATTAAATTTAATTTATGAACTTGCTTTTACTGGTACTTATATAGTTATATTTGAACATTTGAACATATGTGTTGTATATGTAAGTTTCTTAATTTACGGCGCATTCACAAATCTTATCAACTGTAGAAATCATATTACGTATAGTACTCAAGAAACAATATCAGCATGTTGACATAATCATACTTCAATACTTAAAATTCTGAATATGAATAAATATATTGAAAAAAAAAATCCAAACTACTCTTCGATATCATGTGCCTGATGCATCGAAGTGATTCTTAAAACCATTCCATTGATCTAAAAAACCCGAAAATCATTTCAAAAGTTGTTAAACACTCTGAAAAATGACTTAGCCATTTCCGTTCCCGATCTATGATAGCCAAGTAATGGTTCTCAAAAATCGAATAACATTTGTCAAGATGGCCGCCGTCGTTCACACGTTGCCACTTGCGGCTGACACAATAGAAACTTACAGACGATTACAGTGCTTAGAACATTGTGGATTCTGACGGTTTAGCGCTTTGTCTTCCAGATAGTTTTTCTCTAACTTAACAATATTAAGCTTTTATTTGTTTGTAGTTTTATTGTCGTTCTAAAAGACCAATGGGGAGCCTTTTGTCGTTTATTTAAAAGAAATTCCACTTTGTTTTTATGTCGCTCTTTTTAGATTGAGTCGTTTTAGGATGTCCATTGATTCGAATAGGTTTTGTTATATTGCTGTAAATCAGTTTAACAAAGTATGTGATATAAATCTTGGGTGTAGTAAGCTTTTCAAGAAAACAAGGCTATAAAATCTACTTATCATTTGAAATACTTTTTAAAGCCACGATACATTTAAAATAGGCAAATTGAGAACTAATGCAGATCTACATGAAAAAGTCGGCCACACAAACAATTTATTTACATTATACTGATTTGAATATGAAACGCTGAATATTTTCATTCAAGAATACATTTCTTGTTGAATCAAGTTTCTGACGTCTTAATATGGCGTTGATTATAAGTTTGTGAATTATTACTATTCAATTCTGCTATTAAAAATCTTATTTTTTACTTATATATACAGAGAGAGAAAAAACTAGATCTCGGATTAAAATTGCGTGAAAAGTATTTTATTGATTAAATAATAAGAACAGTATTTTTTTTTTTATGAACTTCAATTTGACAACCCGTTTACAGTCCAAAAACGTTTCAATATCGAGAATGGAGTGTTTGCCATACCACTTAGCGATATTTAACATTTGGAAGTGAACATAACATATGTGGTGTCAAGTATTACAGAATACATGTTAAAAAACACGGGGGGAGAAAATATATCAATATTTCGAATGCAAATAAAATCCTTTGATGAAGAACATTCAAGTATAAAAATAAGCATTTATTCGAAGAATGGACAAAAAATGAAACATAATGGCATTTATAAATTAAATCTATATGTGTGCTAATTACAAAATTGTACTTTGTATTCATATAAATTAAATGAACTCATATATTATGTTAAAAAGTACCTGATTACTTGTATAAAGAAAGGATAATTAATATTACACAGGCATATTATTGCATACAATGTATACCGTTCTCTTTCAACATTCAAATATGTTGGCCACTGTATATTACATTGAATCACACACATGAGAAACAAAAGTCTACCATATGTTCCAAGAAGGCATGGGGAAACTTATTAAACCTGTCTTGTTGGATTAATACGACGAAAGCAACATAGAATATATCACTCTTAGTCAAAGCAACCACGACACGATATTGTGTCCGTCGCGAAACGCATTACCCTCCCTGACAGTACCATTTACCATGCTTCGTGATTTTCACTTAACGTGTTTAATACCTGTCAAAACGCATTAGAGTCTCTTTGCACATCGACTTGCATACTGATGAGAGTTTTATTATGTTTTTGCAGCTGTCTTCGGCATTTTCGGCAGCGGTCTATTGGCAAGGAGTGGTCAAGGAACGGAAACTGTGATGCTTGTCGATGACAGAGGGTGAGTAGATGTTTATTGAGTTTTATCTGTTTCTGACTTGTTGTTCGAGATTCGTAAAGTAATCTTGGTAGAGATATTTGTTGCTTGGAAACTGGGGGAAAATTAAAACCTGAAATATTCAACGTGTTGCAAAAAGATACACCCCATTTATTAGTCCTAATACGAACATAAATATATTTTACCTTTGAAATAGGTTAAAAAATTTTGTTTTTTATATTTCAAGTATAAAAGCCACTAAATTTAAAATAAGTGATGCTATATTAGACGAATATGTAACCTTGGGCATAACTGAATGTTTATGTATTATTTGTATAGTACGCAAAAAAACAAAACAGAACGATGGCTATATCTTCGCTTCTAATTATCGTAGAATCTTACGGTTTGCACCAAAATGTTTTGCTTACGATTTTCTATATATCTGATGCAATATTTTTTTCTTGATGGACCGTTTACTAAGTAAAAGTAACGCTATCTTCGAAAATTTCAATACGAACCCTTATTTTTTATCATTTCATTCGATTCAGAATACATCATTTACCTTGTATACCAAATTTCAATGCATTATGTTGAAAAACACGTCACTTATGAGCGAAAATATTTCGACCATTTTTTGACCGATCTTCAGGGAGAATTTCCATAAAACGAAAGGTATGTTTAAGGTTCTTCTTCACAGCGGGAGAAATAGAACGGTCATTGTGGCGCGTTTCACAAAGATTAAAAAATACAAGTATTAGTCTAAAATTGCATAGAAACTACTTGGATTTATAGTGTCATGTTTAAGATTAATATAAAAATAGCAAGTAAACGCAAAAGTAACATAATTTATTTACAACATTAAAGATGTGCATTCGTCACACGAAATAAATAAAATATCGAAAACTGTAATTGCAGAAATATAACGAATACTACTGATAATTAGAAAATTAATAAATATTAAATGTAGGCATTAGTAAACAGTATTTAGCAAAGCATGAATATTTTACAGAAATATTTCACTATAAACACAAATGTAACTAGATAGTTGAAATTATTTATAAAATGAAAAGTCACATGATTCAGTAAAATTTTTAAAGGATAACTTATTGAAATTGCTTAAAAAATGTTGTTTTAAATAAATGGAATTTAAGAAAGCAAATTAAAAAAAAAAAAAAAAAAAAAAAAAATTGATAGTTTACAGAAAAAATAATTAATAATTTAAAAAACTAAAAAACGCGCTTTAATAGAAAATCAAACTAAAAAGTAGAAAATAATCAATAGATTAAAAAACTAAGAAACACGCTTTAATAGAAAAGCGAACTAAAAAGTAGAAGATAATTTTAAATAAGTTTGAAATAAGAATAGAGTGATTAACAAGAAATATTTATTTTATCGTACAAAAACTTGGGGTGCTTTTTAAGATATTTTCATAATGGCTCTACTTTTACCAATATCTGTCATTAAATATTTACAAAAATTGACATCAAGCACCCCACGCTTTTTTACGATAAAATAAATATTTCTTGTTAATCACTATTCTTATTTCAAACTTATTTAAAATTATCTTCTACTTTTTAGTTCACTTTCCTATTAAAGCGTGTTTCTTAGTTTTTAAACTATCTGTTATACGATAACTGAACGTTATGCGATTTTCCACACCTCTAGTTTACCTTGAATTAATCTTTGATAGTTTTCAAAAGTCGTCTACTATACGGTCCCTTAAAGTGAGCGTTTTTTACATTTTCTCTAAAAAATCGAGAGCTAATAGCCAAAATGGAAAGAAAAAAATTATGGGTGGGTTTTAGACCATGGTAAATCTAATGAAAGCAAAAAAAATATATGTTTCTATTCAAATTTTTTTTTAATTGCTTTATTAATTAATTATTAAAAAAGAAATTGATTCAAAAGCTGATTGCTATTTATGTTTGGCCATTTACAAACTACCTTTTGAAAAAAAAATTACTGAAATATATTAATTATTTAAGTATTTATGGCCAAAAAACCAACTTTTTTATTTAACATTAATTTATCATTTTCTTTTTATCATTTAAATTACAAACCATTCATTAGAAAATTACGAATTTTTGTATTTCGCATTATTTTTTAATGCTGAATCCAAATATGGAATAATATTATGAGGTTGCTATTGAACTTTTTAAAGTTTGGTTCTGTTTTAATATGTAGATGACCCCTCATAATAAAAAAAAAACTACATACAATTATTAAAAACCTTTCACGATTTACAACGGTACCTTTTGTTTGTTATTTCAACAATTAGAACAAAAGATATAGCCATCGTTCTGTTTTTTTTTGGGGGGTACTGTACAATTGAAGTCAGTTTTAGTTTCATTCAAAATCAAATGCGACGAACGTTCAATTTCTACCTGTTGATAAATGTCAAAATGGTGATTACGAGTAGGCAATTACTTGAAATAAATAAAACTAGCATTAAAAAAAGTTTTTGTAGATTTTTTAAAAACTTATATTCTTTTTTTAGTTCCTTTCATTTTTAAGAGATTATTTAAAAATAATTAGAGCACACAATTTCATTTGACAAAAACGCACAAAAAACCTTGAACGAAAACAATTTGTAAAGGATTCTGTTCATATCATAGAATTGTTCAGACTTCCTAGCATCATTTAGATATTCATATTTTTTTTGTAAGAATATTTTAGTAATCACTGAACTATTTCTGAAGTTTGTTTGTAGATCTACATCCGTTAACTTGAGCTTTGTATTCAACCTCAAGAATGCATTTTTCTTTTCAGATGCCCAGTCGAGCCTGCAATATTTCCTGCGCTTGAAAAATCCGGAGATTCTAAATCTTTAGTCGCTCCATTCCTGGCATTTAAATTTCCTTCAGAAAGCACAGTAAAATTCCAGTTGACTGTCTCCTTTTGTCTGGATGTCTGCACGCCAGTAAGTGGAATTTCTTTTTATATTGAACACTGGATGGGCGATGCTAGTAATAAGGATAAGGCTTATCTAAATGCCTAGAGCTCAGAATCAGGAAACTGCTCATTTTTTAGGTTTAAAATTTTTGTAAATGAATTAACCATTTTAAATTCAAATGAATGAATTTACTTTGGTTTAAATAATTACACAAATAAATGTTTGAGTGATTAATAATTATAAGTAACCATATAAAATTTAAAAAAAATATGCCAATTGCCATATTGTTATTGAAATTTTCATCGTAAAATAGAATGGATTTCCTTTTGTTGATTTTATTCACCAGATGTCTTGTGATAAAAAAAAATTAACCATTTCAATTAAATGAGACTTCTGAAACTAAGAAAGCATTCAGAATATAACTTTTGGAAAGTAATAAATAAAAAAGACTGAATTTTTGGTATTCCAGTTTTGAAGAAAAACATTTATTTCTCATGATACACATACACAACTACATGTTTACAATAAAACTTGACTTTCACATCCCCAATATACGACTAGCAATCAATCACACTCAAACGCTGCCCACCCCAACACCAGTCCAATTTTTCATTCCCAACTGCGGCGCCTTGAAATTCGCGGAACTCCAATAAAACTAAACCGGGGTCTGGATCGATATGAAAAGCTATCACCGTTTTCACATTTCCGCGGATTCCATAGCATAGCGAGAAAAAGAAAACCTTACAATATCTACATCCTTCCCTCCCTTCCCTTGGATTGCTATAAAATTAAGTTCTTCTTTAAGCTATTCCACGCCTCCCAATAAAAATTTCCCTGTGGCTATAAAAACGCGTTTATAAAAATAACGATGCGATTTCGATTATAAATCAGTCGCTTGTTGAAGTAAATAAGCATAAATCAAATTAAATTCTTGAGAAGTTTGGTTTTAAAGCCCTTACTGTGAATAGTCTAAAGGAAAAGTTGTGCAATCAAAAGAGAGCAATTACTTATTTAGGGCATATTTTTAAAATACTGTTATTAATTGCGATTTGTTTGAGAAAGGACTTTTAAAAGATCTAGTAATTTTTATTCAGTATCAGTATCATGGTGTGAAAAAAGAACCGAAACATGGAGGTACGTGATGAAATTCGAAGCTGGAAAATAAAGGTTAAAAAAAAATAAATTCTATGCTAATGCCGGTAAGCTCGTAAATTTACGTGAATGTAAGTCAATGAAATGATAAAAATGCTATCACGTTGAAATAGGATTAGGATAAGATGAAATATTATATAAATAAATCGGCATCTTAAGTGACATATCGTAACGTATAGTTTGAATAGATGTTTGTTGATATTTTATGACTTTTTTTAATGTATGTTTGCTTGACGTTGATTTTACTAATTTTAAATGTCCTTGAATGTTATATTTATATCATTTTTATCACGTAATTTTCAAAAGAAAAAAAAATGGAAATATTAAAGAGTTGAGTGGCGAATTATAGGGATATATTCCTTTTCAATATTAATTTTTGGAAGGTCAGCGCACAGTAGTTTCTTTTTAATTTTATTAATAAAGTTATATTTATATAAAACATTTATCACATACTTTAAAAAAAGTCTATAAAATAAAGGAAAATATCTTAAAAGTAAGACAAAAGGGACATTTTGTTAAGATCTTTTTTTATCATTTTATCAGATCATTTGATAAAATTTTTCAGAATAAACAAAAGATCTCGGACCATAACATTTTGATAGGTTCCCTTTTAAACTTACATCTAATTAAAAATGGTGATAATAAGCACAGTTTTTAAAAATACTGACCGATAACATTAATATATGTTATAAGATAGATAACATAATATTTATTTTAACAAAGGGGAAATCTATTAACGAATGGCTATAAATATCAGACTACATCAAGAATAATGAGATGAGGGAAATGTTCCAACTTCCCTTTTTTGCACTATTAAGTTGCGATAGCATGAGTAGTTTTAAATTACTATGATGAAGCAACGGTAAATATTACTAAATGTTTCTAAATTATTACCTTTGTTATAGAAGAAAATATATATATATATATGAAAAATTTAAATGTTCGAAAATTATTACCACACATCCTTTGATGTCAGTTTAGGACATAATACGTAGTAGTTTTTATATAATTTACTTAGATCATGCTGAAGAAATACTATGTATTGTAAAATTCTAAAATCAAGTGTGAGCACTTAGCTATTCCACGACAAGAAGATGGGTTTTTGCGTACTCATGTATATACCCTAACATCCTTAGAAAATGCAATAGCTTTACTACTCCTCCTAAATCTTATAAGATGGGCTTTGTCCCTAAAGCTTTTGTATAGCAAGAACAAAATAATAAAGTACCTTATTCCTCAATGATTCATGAGTCCCTAAGCTCCTTTAAAGCTTTAGAGGTCGACCCTCGTTCTCCAAGCTCAACTTCCATTGCGGTGCTCTTGGACTTATTTGGAATTCATTGTATTGGGAATATATCCAAAAATATATAATACTTCTGAAGTATATAAAAGATCATATGACTAGAATATATGAACATATGGTAATAAATATGGCTATCGCATGACATGCATGGTTTCTAACATTGCAAATTTTCGTAAATGTTTTTTATATGAATAGTTAACTGAACTCTTAACATCATGCGGTGTACATTTTGCTTAACTGATATTTTGGAGTTTCATATTCAAATAATGGGGGCTAAATTTATGAAATTAAAAGAATTAGCTGAGTTTATTTTGAAATGTCTATTTTTAGATAAGCTCGCAAGTAATAGTCTGATAGCGTTATTACGTAATTTCAGCTATATTAATCGCGAAAATAATCCGATTTGACATTGTGAAAATAATAAAAAGGTTAACCACATATTTTGTAGAAAACTTTGAAATGTGGGAAATTTTGGAAATTTGTTGGCGCCTAAAATACTTAAAAAATTGCAATAAGTGTAGCAGTGTACCATGAAATTACACGTTGATTAGTAATCTCAGATAATCATTCCTCAGAAATTTAAAGTAAATCCACTATGTTAGTATTATTTTCTTTTCAAGTATTTAAACTGAATAACGTGAACTTTAATACATCGTACTCGTTCTTTTCTTCAAAACTACTGATGCAAAGTAATTTTTCTGGAATTTTTTCATTGTCCTACAAATTCTTAATCGTTCATTTAGTATTAGCATTAAAAATTACCACATATATGTTCTTATAAAACAATGTTTACACATTCATCATAAACAAGTATGTTATTCATAAAACATTGTATGCATTTCACTGACTACTAAGCTATCATAACTGAACAATTTTCCCGAAACACTACAATTATATACTCCATCATATTCGCGTTTAGTCAGATTATATAATATTAAGTTATATGAATATGACATTATATGTATCCTTTCTTTACTTATTACTTCAAAACACAAGCATAACAATTGCATCAAAACTTCATATCAATCATTGATGCTTTCTCAACCAATTTACATAATTATATTACACTGATATCATGGAAACTAAACGACCCAGAAAAGTAATTAACGAGATAAAGATAGAAGGTGCAACCTATTCAGTGCAAATTAATGCGAAGTATCCTCCCAGCCAAAGTTCCCTGGTAGCGTATGACATGAATTGCATTTCAGACATCCCTCGCTGTTTGTCTAACAGATTCTGTTGACGGTGTTGTTGGAACGAGGGAAATGGCCAAAGTGGCGAATGTCGCCCTGGTCGACCAGCATAAGTGCCTCATGCCTTGTCAAAGAGGATGGTGGAATGGACCAAATAATCTTCCGAGTTTCTCGCCCATTTATGAAGACTGCTCGAATGAAACGTTTTAGAATTAATTTGTACTAATTGCAGTGGCTATGGTTTGGGGTTGTTTGGGTGTGTGATGGATATTACATATGATTGTCATAATTGCTAATTAAGTGAATTCTAAAAGATGTATAAATTTAGCATGGGTTGGCAAAAGGCACGCGAATTTAAGGGAAAAGTGTGTCAATTTCAGGATTTTGATCATGAGATATATTAAGGTTACATTTATTTATATTCACACTATACAAGTGAATCATAGCTTCATATAAAAATTTATACATAATACCATAATTTTGTTTAAAAATTTGACGGCTTTTATTCAACCTACCCTTTTGTTCGACATTTCAGATTGCTTAGAAGAATTTCTCGTTTATAAATTTATTCGAGTTGGATTTTATATTAAATAGCTCAGAGATGTAAGATTCCTTAGGTTTAATCTACGTGCTTAAATTGCGATTTTTCTTTTTCGCTATCTACTATAAACTGTAACAACTTTCCGACATTTATAAATGCTTTCTAATTTTTTTTTGCTCAGTTTTTCGTACAAACTACACAATGTGCAATTGTATTTGTCAGAAGCGAAGTTCCCAACCTTCAAATTGGTATATCCATTCATCAAATGGGATTTTGTATGAAGGAAAAAAAAATAATCACTACGGGGGAAGAAAAAAATAAAGGGGAAAAAAAAGCCCTCCATCCAGAAATAATGTATAAGATTAAATTATAAACCGAAATATAAGGTTTTTCCCAACAAAAATATTTTTCAATTTTAATGAAATAAAATTTATTTTACTAAATTGGCTTCGATACAAAAGTAGATTTATACTTAAAAATGTATTGTATTTATGATTTAGAAGCCTCACGATATCTTTTTATCAGAAACCATTGTTTAATGTATTGCTAGACATGCAAAAGAAGTTATTAAAGTTATTTCGAAATTACTTTTTAAAGTTAAATGTGTTTAGCATATTCATATTAATTTACTGAGTTTTAAAAACCATAAATAATAATAATTGTATACATTAACGATTTTTTTAAATAAATTGTACTATTTTAAGGACGAAATTTTTTAGAATACACTCAAATTCAACGCAATAAGAAATTATTTTGTATAATCAATTTGTTTCAAATTCAATGTCAGGAACTGTTTTGTAAAACGAAAAACCAATTCATTCGCATTATTTGAAGTCTGTAAAGGTTATATTGATGAATATTGAATATTGCCAATAACTGAAACAAGAGTTGCCTTCAAAAGGAATCGTATCCAATTTTACGAAACATTAAAACACTTTTCTAAAACTAACGACGCAGTCTTTCATAAACTTTTAAAGCTTTCTGACTGATACAAATTAATGTGAAATCTGAATCTAATCAATGTTTATCCCAAAAGAAAACCCCATAATTTTAAAGAAATCTATAACCCTGATAGTATGTAACGCAAAGTTTTCTCGGATGCGATTTTTGTGTAATGATACTTCACCCCAGATCCTTAAATCCGCATGAGGTTGTAAAAGTCCCCACACCTTCTCCCTTCTTCTCAAGAGTTATTAAGCATTCATTTACATGATTTCCTCATTTTTCTTCACTTGGAAACACTTTTTCTGAATAATAATTCGCAGGGGGTAATAAGTACCTCCAGTGGAAGGCTTTCCCTACTTGATAAAAAGCACTGCCAAGTAACTGCAATAAAAAGAAGCCCCCAGAATTTTAAAGACCTCCCCCCTTTTACTGTAAGAAACTTACTCGGAAATTGATGGCGGGGACTATAAAATGAAAAAAAAAAAAAAAAAACCTACCCTCAATCTCCGATTTTTCATTTTTCTTCTGAAATGAGACTTAACATTTTAAAATAACGCTCGTGTCAAAGTAATTGCTCCATACCACTCTAAAGCCATTGCTGTTCCAAATTTTTTTATTATTATTACCCGTGACCCCCCCCCCCCCTTCCCCATCCCCGCAATTCCATCGTGTAAATGATATTCTACACGAATTATTTTTTATTTACGAAATTTCTTTCTTTAGAAGTTTATCAAAAGGATCAAGGGATGTGATGAAATTACTTGATAATTTTTATACCTTCTCTCTCGCCGCTCGGTACTCGGGCTGATTTACATGACTAATGCAACAAAAAGCTAATTTGGTTGTAGAGTTTCCTTTGATGGTTTAGTAGCATGTTTTCATTAGATTGCATTAAAATCCCTCATCTTTTTAATTCTCAAGTTTTTGTGCGTATATGCAAAATAGAAAATGGCAAGTAACTTATAAATTAGCTTCCGTCATCTTTTTATGAAGACTTAAGGAAGAAGCATTTTTTTTCTCTCGTTTAATCCAGAGTAGAAATTGAGGTATTAGGTCAAATGTTTACAGTGATACTGAAATTTGAATATGAGCTACTTCTTTCATTATTCTCATGCAAAATAAATTACCATATATATGCAAATTTATTGTTATGAAATTTGTTATGAATATATTTGAATTCAATTTATTTCTGTTTTTAAGAAAAAATCAGCATTTTGATGATAACTTCTTCATTGTACTGTGTTTCATGTTTCATTGAATACAAAATATTTATTTCAATATTTTTGTCATTTTAAGTATTTCCTATTGAAACTTATGCGAGAAAAATATCACATTTCAATTGCTTGAGATTATTTTTATACCAAATAATTATTCAAGAAATTAAATATTTATTACTTACAAGAATTTTTTTTTTTTTCTGCCTATGTTCAAATTAAATAAATTATCTTACTATAATTAACTCCCGCAATCCTCATTTCGCTTAGTAGTAATCGAAAACCAAATTAATATTTGTTTAATGGAATCTACATTGAAACTTTAAATGTAGGTCTTTAACTGTTCAAAATATCACTAGAAGTATTTGATGGTATTTTTAGGTTGCATGATAAATATTCACCTTTTACCTTTAAGACCTCACCTTCTGCATTTATATACTGACAAAACTCAAGTTAACTCAGTATCACACCACTATAAATATCATGGGTTTCGAAAAGCATTAATAAAAAATTCCTTTGTGAAAGTTTACCACTCTTAAACATGTAGCTGGCTGTTGTTGACACCTTGATTTTTACGACGAATAAAATAATCTTATCTTTCATTCAACATTTCATGATAAAAATAATAATAATAATAATGTTATTTATTTCTAATGCCATTCAGCAAAAAAAAAAAACAAAAAAAAAAAACACGTTGATAATTTACCTAGACATGTTGAATTTTTTACTCGGCAATTCTTCTCACAGGATTATTTGACCTTTAGTTGTAGTAATTAGTTCGAGAAGTAATTTTTTTTCCATAGATGTATCTTGCAGTTTTTTCATGATACTTTTTTTTAATCTCTGTCGTGGTTAGCTCACTACATCAACTATATTGGTTTGATCTCTCCATATTGACTGGTTATAGATTCCAGCAAATGTGAATTGTTGTATCGCAATAAATAATATTAAAAAAAATAAGGCCAAATTTGTAATCGTAAAGGTTCGTTTAGTATTGAGTCTGGGAAATACGGAAGAGAATCCTTCACAGGTAAAAAAAAAAAATACGTTCTTTATTAAATTAATTTACTTTAAACAATTGACAGCAATTTAGAGTTCTCTGTGCATTACTAATTAAATAAGTGCAGGGTTTTGTATAATTAATAGAGAGGGGAGTTTGACTTACGGCATGGAATGTGCTGGAACCTGGGCAGGTTCTGTGCGGCTAGCTTTAATCTCAATATCCATTAATTGATTGTGTATGAGTATAGAGAAATATTTAACTTAAGGACCATTTTACTGGTTTGAATGCCTTCTTACCTCCACTGATATTTTTTTGGCGAACGGGTAGTGATCCCCTAACATCAAATGCAATAGTTGGCAGTAGGTGATCATAATTTTTACATCTCAAGGGCTTTGCTATGCAATGAACTCTCTTATGAGACCTGCAAAGTAATAACTGAATTATGTTTTTAAAAGTGAAATTTTTTAACATTGCATACATCAAGTAAAGTGAGAATAATTCCACGAATTATAAAATGTCTGTATAAATATACTGTCAAAAATTTCTTTTCTAAAGCAAATGATAGACACCAAGGGGTCTAATTGAGGCATATTTCATCAAATTTCACAGTTTAGATTATAATGTAATCTAAATTTTACCTAAAAAATGTACCTGCTTTATTTCTGATTGTCTTTTGTTATACTTAATAAAATTTTACACATTATACTTAATGGTGGTTTCTGGACCTTTATTTATAACTAAGCTAAATGTAGCTTAAACTTAATGTAAAACGGAGTTTGAAAATTCACAGACTTAACGCTTTATTTCTTACACTTTATAGCTTACTAAAGGCAAGTCTACTGAATTATTGAGTTTTATTAGGTAGTCTTTCGGTAAACTTATATAGAACTGGCCTATGGATAAATACATAATACAAGAACAGGAAAACCTTAAAAGATTGAAAAATACTACATAACTCCTAGAATTAAAATATGAAATCTGAGAAGGTAAATGAACAATTTAAGCACAATCCTTTCAAAACAAAAATTATTTCATTAATCTTGAAAGTGGCTTATTTCTTAAATGTGTTAGCTAGGGAAAAGCCATAGTTATATTAAATATATGTATCCAGTTTAGTGTTAGGGAAATAGATGCGTGGTCACTGGTGTTTCTCTGTAAGTGCTAAGAAACATGCCATTAAGTTTGAAACAATTGTCCTCATTTTAATCCGAAAACAAATTATAACACAATATTCCGCCCAAATAACGGATATTTGCTAGTAACTATGTATAGTTAAGAATTTACGAATTAAATCTTGTGGAATTATACCTTTCTTTCAACTTTCACCTGTATATCACAATAATTTGTGAATTTAAAAACTTGTTCATATTTGTTGAACAATTAGAAAATAGTGTATGTTTTAACGTGAAAATCAAAAAAAAAAAATTAAAAAATATATATATATATATATATATTTAAAACAATGACAGGATTTTTTTTTTTTTTTTTTTTTGTGTGTGAAATGATTTGATAGTAATCAAATTTTTCCAGGTAAACAATAACTAAAATGTTTGCTTCTATCTGTGGTATAAAAATTCATAAATATAGGAATATTTTGTCAATTATTGAGCTTTTAGTAACAATAATCAATCTCTTCGTATGAGACAAAGAGTCTGTATACTACGGAAACGGTAAAACTTATAGCTTTGATCGCAAGATATGTGTGTAGAAAGTCTGTGTTCCGATAATAGAAAAAAAGTAATACGATATATTTTTTAAATATTACGATGTTTACCAATAAATATTTCTTTTATATAACTTTATTAGCCACTATAAAAATTATTAGCCTTTTTTTCTTAAGAATTATATCCTAGATGTCATGGTACACTTGTGTCGTATTTTTGTAGAAAATTACGAAAATTAAACTGTGGCATAATGATGTTAGTGACTCCCTGTTGCAATGAAAAACAATTCCATAGTATTTAATGGTAAAAATCTAATCAGAGCATGAACTTTTACATGCTTTGAATTTCCTTGCCAATGAATTTAGTTTTTCAGATAGATTTGTTCTTGAAATGCACGATTATTTCCTACACCAACAAAATAAGGCCTATGTGATAATTTTTGAAGTTGGATATAAAGCATCTAGACAATATTTCCTTACAACCTTCAAAAAATGAAGTACGTTGCTTTTACTAAAAATATTTCATACCTTTTACGATATTTTAATTCCGTAGCATTCTTACTAACACTTTTTGATGGTTTTTTAAAATTCTTTAAATCCGATTTTTCTTTATTCATGTATCGTATATATATTTATAGATTAATTATTTTAATCCATTGCATGTATTTAAAAATTAGTAATGAAACATTCTTTTTCGAGTTAAACATTCTTCTCCAACTCAAAAATAGAATTCACGAACAAATCGTAGATATTTTTATTTGTAAGGAAAAATTAGTAAATTGCATTTTCAAAATTAAGTAAGACATACTTTTCACCACTAGTTTATTTTGTCACTTTTTCATGGAATAAAAAGAAATCTAGCATTAAAGCTATAATTTCCTCCGTTCCCAAAATGTATTCAAAAATCCATACACTTATGCAAGTCACTGCCGTCTGAACAAAATCTTTCCGCATATTTGCCTTTAAAATGAATATCCGGTAAATGTATCTTTTAGTATGAATTCAATAAGGTTTCCTCACTACACCGAAAGTATGGATCTATGTAAATTGAGTACAAAATAAATCAGGTCTTTACTTCTTGTGAAGTATAAACAGACAAAAGAAGAGGCTCAGATTTGAAAAGAGGTTTGGGGTTTTTTCCCCGAACAAACAAAATCCAGGATGACAAAAGAGACAATTGAAATTGTGTCGATGTTTCTTAAATTGAAAGGGATTCCTCGGGCTTGTAATAGCGTGAAGGCAGAATTTCGTTGTTGCGAAATTCATCTTCTTAAGAAATAAACATATGGGATTCCTCTGAATTAAAATACAAACAATCATAGAAGAAAATAGAATGATTTTATTTATTTTGAGTTATCCTGGGAAGTTATATTTTATGTACCTCTTTAACATATACGGTTCCAAATAGACTTTAAAAGTGTTTTTTTTTTTTTTTTTTTTTTTTAATTTTATTATTATTATTCAAGTATTCTGGATCTCAAATTCGATTCATGTTTTGTTTAGGTTTTTAAATTTACAAATCCATTTTTGTGAATTTGCGCACACTTTATGATTTATTCAAATTTTCATAAATAATACATTTGCATTCCTTTTTAAGTGACGTTGTATATTATTTTCGGCATTATAAGGCTTTCTTATGTGGTCTGTTACGGATATAGGGTCTATTCCGTACCAAATCGTCATTAACTTTCTATCCTAGAAAACTGCAATAGTTCATGGAAAAATATTCATCAGGTTAGGTTAGGCTTTCATAGTTTGCTTTTTTTTTTTTGTTAGTTTATTTTTACGGAGCAAGGATTACAAGAAGTCCATTCGCAACATTACAACAACAACACTCACACTCGCGCCTCTGAATTTTGAATTCTTTAGACTAAGTGCCTCAAGTATTACTTCACTATCCACATACCACAACAAAGAAAGACAATAAAAACTTCGACGGACTGACCTTGCAACAGTCACCATTACTTTTAAACCCCACTTTTATTGTAATTAGGGGTTCCACGGCTCTTCTGATGTACTATATGCAACTTATGCGTAACTGGGCCACAGGGATATTTTAAACACGCACACTTTCCACACAAAACATCAAGTAGAAAATTTTAATATACTCAAAAACCAAATGGAACAAAAAAAAAAAAATCTAAATTTATCAAACTTTCCCATTCCAGGTGAGTTGTGAGGACGCTGGCACCAAAGAGGTCCACCAGTCTTACGGCCGCAGAAAGAGGTCCCGTGACATGTCTTCGACTAAGACGTTGGAATTGCAGTCGGGTGACGTGGTCACCGATATCACGATGGAGACTCCTCTGTTTGTGGTCAGCAGCGGGAAGCAGCCACAGTCGTCAGAAATGGCGAACCAGCGCAAGTTCACAACGACTTCAGGTGAGGTTATCTTTTATTTGCATGTATGAAATTCAATCAAATATTTTTGTTTAGGCAGAGAGAGCTCTTGATGTACCAGTTGTTAGACTTATATCAATCAGCTTTAATCGAATTTGCCATTGAACAGATTGAGTTGTTATGGACCCATAATTTTTATAAAAATTATGTTGTTGTTTCTCAAATTAGGTTGAGCACATTGGAACGCCTGTTTATTTTTTAAGATTTTTTTAAAATTTTTTTTACATATAATTGAGTACATAAATATCTTTGAACGACTTTGGAAATTGCAATTTAATTATAATATTTTTAAGTAAAATAATAATTAGTTTTATTAATGTATCCATCTATCAAAGTCTAATTAAGTTTATTTAAATGCTACATTTTATATCAACTAAACACTTATTGCTCATGTATTTAGGTCACACTGAAAAAATTCTACAAACCATAGTGTGAAATCTGTTAAATTAGAAGAAACTAATTTAATTATTTTCTTAAAAGTGAAAGGTTCCTTAATTTTGTATATTTTAAAAATAAAAAAATAAAATGAATTTAAGAAACCTTAAACTATGAAAGGATATTATTAATTGTCATAAAATATAACCTAAAGTACAGTACCTACGTACAATAACAACCAAAAAGTATTACTGTTATATATATATATATATATATATATATATATATATATATATATATATATATATATATATATATATATATATATATATATATATATAAGAAAAGTTCATTTAAATTATTAAATACCGATTTTGCGAATATATTATTGCGATAAAACTCTGCTATTTTCAATAATTTTAAATTTAGAATAACATAGTTTTCTTCACTGTAAATGGAGACAGAAAGATATTTCAGTGCCATCCTTTTACAACACTCTACAACTTGCAACTTTTTCACTCTAATAAAGATAAATTTTCTTCTCTTAAAATTGTTATCTGATATGTTACATAGCGCCATCTGGTGCGTCTAATGAACATCACTTCTGCTTGAGTGCTTCCTACTCGATATATGTTATTAGTTTACGATCGCAATAGAAACTAAAAAGTATAATAAATAAAAACATTGAGTTGATGGGATTTTTTATATTAAATATTACTTTAATATATAGAATTTATATGTTTAGTACATTAAGTGTAGATTTTATTAAGTAAAGTGTAAAGCTATATTAAATCATGTCAATGTACCTTAAATTTCCTTATCTTATACAATAAATGAAAATCTGCAAAGAAGAAAATAAATAAACCAAAAACATTTATGCAAACGTGTAATAGACTGTCTTATATATGTGATAAATCCCTTATAAATAATAAAATGTGCTTAAACATAAATTTGAAAGTAATATATTAAGAAATGCTTAGCCTAAGAATATTAATTTAATTGATATAATCAATTATGAATAGTAACATGAATGCTCACTTATGCTCTTACACAATATATTTTTATTAAAGTTTATTTAATTTACATACACTATTTAAGGATTACGTTATAATAGTAAACGATATATCAATATCAGCCATCTCATAGGGTTGATTCTTACATATAAATTTGATAATTAATTTTTTTAAGACATTTTTATCGTTACAGGTTTCAGCAATTTCATAGAATCCAACAAAAAATATTAAATATAGGGGGAGGGGGTAATATAGCAACATTTAATTTACTTCAATACAAATTCCTATTAAAAATGTTGGATTAATTGCAGAGTATAAAAGCATATTTCGTTGCAAAACTTATTTTATGACGAGGCAGGGATTTATCCTTTGCAACTACAGCTGGATTTACAATGCAACTAATGGCATATGCTGCTTTTTTCCAGTCACTTTAATGCCGATTAATATTATTTGATTATATTTTTCGATACTTACAGAACTTTTTTGGCCCTCAATTTCAGGAAAGTCGATAGCAGTAGAATTATGAAACGAATCTAATTATTCAGCATGCCGTTTTGAATGACTTGGCTCTCATTATTAAATCAGGGAGAAATATATTGTAATTGGATTACAGTCTATTAATTAAGGAAAGAGAAGCACATGAGTATAGAAAGACTGCTGAAAAAATGGCATAAGACAAAAACTCGCATCTGAAGCAACAGTATTTTTTATTACTATTATTCTCAGATTTTACGCTTAACGGCTGACTGTATCAGAAATGAAATTCAAGCCATATTGTTAAATTATAAATTGTGAAAAGCGTCATTGAAAAGTTCGGCTGACTTTATGAATGTTTCATAAAAAAAATTGTGGCTAAGTAAGGAATACAACAATTATTGTCTTAAAATTATTGAATGAAGGCTGTACTTAGTAGCACTCTATATTAGTCCACCGGACGATATACTTCGAATATCGCCGATATCCCTGGTATATCATTTGGTAGAATTATATAAAGTTCCATTTGGGTTATAAAAATATTTTTTAAAAAAATACTAGTAAATAATAATATATCAGTAATTTTTCGTATACTTTTAGTTAATCCTATTAATTCATATCCTAAGCAACGAAGCAAAATAAAGCAATCCTCATATTCAGAGACATTTCACAGACAATACAAAAGGCGAAAAACAAACGCAAAGAAATTTCTTTATAATCAAATGATAAGCATGTTAACGTCCTACAATGCTTTATAGCAAGATTATTTTTGGGTTGGTATGAAAATTAACTTCAAGCTGGGCGATTTTAAACATGATTTTCTTTACAACATAAAGTAAAAAATTATCTTAACAATAACGTTCCAACTGGGTACTTCATAATTTTCATCAATATTTTAAGATAAATCTTAAATAACCAACTATTTCATTATCAGAAAATCTACAGCTATAAAAAAAAAAAAAAAAAAAAAAAAAAAACCTTTTCTCATTCATATAAAATTAATGAACAATTGTTTTCATCAAGTTTGCACCCCCCCCTCCCCCCCCTTCCCCTCCATCTGCTTCGCAATCTAACATTACAACGTTGAAACTTTGGAAAACCAGTTAAACTTTTGATCTTCTAACAGACGTTCTTACTTTTCGTTTTTTTTTCTATACCCTCATCCACGTTGTTAGATAATTTTTCACAGCTAAAGCGTAATTCAGCAGCAGCAAATCTTCCGCTATTCGTATTTTTTGATTTATGGAGCCAAACCAGGAAGCGTTGTTTTGCCGTTTTGTTACGAAACAGACACTCATTTAAATTAATACCAGAGTTTAACTGAACTATTCCTCCTCGGGTTATTTGCTTCTCTGACAACTGAGAACAATAAGAAAGAGGGATAACCCTCCCAAAGGGAAACGTGTTTGCATCTGCAAACCGTGATCCTGTTTTTCTTTATAGTCTCCAGGAATGTTCTTAAATGATAAATTAAAAACGTGCTAATGGCTACCGGGAAGGCTTAGGGAATGAATTAGTTTGGACCTCTGTTACGTTATTTCAGTTCTTTCTTTTCGTCGTGAAACCGTGGTTCCTATTTTAAATGTGGGTGATAGCATTTTTGGGTTTCATTAGGCAAAGTGTTGGTTTACTTGAAAGATAGCCAATTTCTTTGCTGGGAAGTTATTCGTGTTACAAATCATGCTTATTTATTTGGAGCTTAAGTAATTAATTTTGTCTTAAATTTCTGGTATTTTAAAAAATTATCGTTTAAGGTGGTTAAATGAAAATTAGTAATTAGTTTATTCCGAAAGAAGTTTTGATCTATTGATATCCCGAAAAACGATACCACAATAAACTTAGTTTAGAAAATAAACCATACAACTTGTCAACCAGTCCTTGGAATGGAACTATATTAGTTAAAATGCAAAGATTCAGTAAACATAATGATAAATGGCAAACTAAACTAACTAAAAAAATAAAATGAAAATTTCTGCAGGCGATGAAACATTTAAAGGTAATAGTTTTAAAAATTAATACTTTTTACTAAATTTACTACTTTTTCTTTTACATATAAAATAGTTCTTATGGCTCAATATAAATTTTTTTAAAGCGTAACTTTTAAATGCAATACGTTTACCTAAAATCCATATCATGATTATCTTTCACAGAATTAATTCTGCCTCTTAATTGCATCAGTAATTAATATGATAAAATATAATTAATGATTTTATAAATATAAATGCTTAGAAGAATGCTATAATTGGAAGAATGGGAAGGTTACCACCCTATGCAGAAACTACAAGCTTTCCAAAACACACGATTTAAAAAAAAAAAAAAAAAAAAAAAAAAACATGCCAAAGCCTTCACAAAATTAATTTTTTATCCCTCCATCCTTTCTTATAACACTATATTTCAATTTAAAACTCTGCATCAACATATGAAAACTTCCCATATATTTTACCCAGCACTGTGCGAGATCGGCCTAGATCCGAAGAAACGGCCAGTCTACAACTGTTCACATCGGGATTGGCGACATTGGTCAGCGATTTTGAGCTACTGGAGGACACTCATATTACATATTTAAACCATCTTTTAGTTTAAGGGCACATTATGGAAAAACTTACGGACTCATAAGAATATGCACTGCGTAATTTCTTAAATGAATATCAGACAATGTGAATACATTGAAAGAAACATCTCATGTGTATAATACTATTTAAAAGTTATTCTTTAATTAAAAAGACAAATAATTCTTATATATACTTAAATGACGTTAATTCTGAAAATATAAAATTAGAATACATTACTTATGATAGATTAAAGTTTAAGGCTTAAAATCAATCCATAACGACTTCCACTAGTGTTGTGTATCATAAAGAGGAAAACCATATAAATTCTTTGCTAAACCCACTTTCTCCAGATTCTAAAATCGTATCTTATGTAAACGATATGACCTTTATAGAATACGAAAATAAGCTTACTTACTGAACGCTTGTATTGTCTTTGCATTATGTAGGTAAAATCAAACACTGAATAGCGTGCATGTTTAAAAAATAGCAGTTTTAAAAAGTCAAAGACAAATTTATTTTCCTGGGTCTTATTGGTTCTGAGATAACATACTTTAACGCACCTGTACAGTTAATATTTGGCTATAGTTCCCTTTCTCATCAGGTAATTAAGACCATGGAAATTCGTAAGAAATGATAAACATTTGCCATGATATTTGGAACTGATGCCTATTAATTCATTTCAGTAAAGTTCTGTTTTAGAAATTTCTATCTTTCCTCACTTCCCTACCATCTTGTTGTAGTCTTAACATCATTTTATTTAAAAAAAAAAAATCTTATTAAATCCTTAATATTAACTTCGATTTTGTGTGTGGATGGGTGTGTATGTTTGTGCCTGCAGGGCTAATATGTGGAGGCCTAAATAACTCCCTTGCCGTAATCCAGTCGGTTTGAAATTTGACATATAGATTCGTTGCCTATAATATAGCATTCTAACAAGTTTTGGGGACCATCTCAGTTACTAAAAGGTTCACTTTTACACCCTCTTCAATTGGCTATTAAGATTTCTAATAAACATAATTCCCGTATTCCAACCGCGATGAAATTTGGCAGATAGAGTCGTTATGGGAAACATTACATTTTATCAAGTCTTGAGGGGTGTTACTAAAAGGTAGATTTTACACAGGCTTCAATTGACGATTATGATTGCTAATACACCTATTTCTCATCATACAAACGAACTGAAACTTTAAAACTTGGCTAGTACAATCATTGTCGATGACAATACTTTCTATCAAGTTTTGAGACTGTCACGCAAAGGCCGCTTTTGCACGAGTTTCTATTTTCTAACGTCATACTTATGAGTTTTAACTCATCTTCTATTATCCAGATACCAAGCTTAATTCAAACATATTTAGTTTGGCGATATCTAATGACTAAAACTTTCCTCTATTCAGATAGATGAAGAAAAATCTTCGGAGGGTTAATTAACCCACTTTCCGTCATCCAATATATCTAAATCTTACTAAATAGACTCATTGTGAATTATAATGTATTCAGTCAAGTTTTGGGAGTAAAAAAGAAGTTAGTAAATTGTTCGGAATGGATCTTTTATTCTTAGTGGTCAAACACTATGAAAACTCAATTTGAGCTCAAGAAGTCGCAATTACAGATACAAATTGACAATCCATATCAAGGATTTATATGAAATTTTTTGTTTTATGGGTAATATTATTTTACTATTATGTTTCTTTCGTAAATCTCAAAAATAGTAGTTTTGCACCTAAGTAAAAGAAAAGAGCTTTTATCGAACCTACTCAGTCGAACCTACAATACAAGTAAAATCAATAAAAATAACGTCTCTCATCCCTTCTGATCAGAGTCCCCTCTCAATATAAAAAATACATAAAGAAGAGCCTAAGAAAGAAGAGGAGAGTCAAGAGGTGACCCAGAGCGGTCAATTGCGACGAATTGTCGGATGGAAGAGGCGATAAAGCCAGCGATCCATTGCAGAAAGACTTCTCACTAAAGATCCCTAATGGTGATCTGAGGAGCTGTTTGGTCGAATTTCACTCGATGTCCCGACCCTACTTAAAGAGTGTTTTAGTGCCCCACACCGGAGGATGAAAAAAAAAAAAAAAAAAAAAACTTGGGAAGATAAACAACTGGGTCGAGGTGATGATCTTGAGGATAAAGAAGAGATTTTTTTTCTGCTAGTTAATGACGGTGGTAATGATGTGGGTGGTGGCTCATTCCGTTGCGATTGCACCGAGCCGGATTTCAACTCAGAAGAAGGTTGAGGTGTACTTGCCGTAAACGCCGTGGACCTTGAAATTGTGTTTGGTGAAAGTGGGTCTGATTAGCTGTTTTGATCACTTGATGGGATTGATGTGAAAGGGTCTTTTTTTTTTTTTTGTTGATTTTAAGTGTTACGCTTTTTAATATGAAAATGCATTATAGTAATACTTTAAATGATCCCTTTTTTCCTTCAACTTAAAGATAAGTTTTTTTTTTCTTTCGGTACTTTGCTCCACCAGTTTATAGTTTCCAAGTAGAATAGTTCTAAGTATCAGTAGTGCTTTAAATTGGTTTGCATCATTGCATATAGCAGATTATAATTTTATGGATAATTGTTAGAAATTACTTTTTTTCTTCATATATTTCTTTTATTTATTACTTTACATCAGCCTTTGTATACTAGTCTCTCCTCAATCGACGATATATGTTAAGAGAAAATGTATCGCCTTTTTAAAATATACAATGAGAAAACAATATAAATTAGAAAATGTATTCCGGTTGCTGAATAACACTCTTAAGACGTAAATATCTATAACAACTCTTTTCGTCTGAACAACACACATCATACATTTTTCTCCTCAGATTAATACAATTCTTAAGCTCCGTCAAAATCATATCCAATCAATTCGTTATAATCCGTGAAAACATTATTCCCCTTTTATGTTCCACAAATAAACGCGTTTGCTCGCTGCAGGAATTTAATACGGCAATAATTACCTTCAGTTCGCATGGTGTTCATACACCATGCGATAAGGGTAAATTACTTTCCGAAACATATAAACTCAAGACCCCCTAATCGGAAGATAAATTACCCAATCCTCTCTCTTCCGCTTTCAAAACAAAACTCGTTCTTACAACAACACCTGATAAGCAAGCGCACGCCTTTCCCCCATCACAATGTCTTCTGCAGGCGTCACTGCCACCCCTTCCAACTAGAAATAATTCGATTTTTGCACCGACCCATGACAACCTTTCATAATTAAACTCTTTTGTTTGAGAGAGATGATCATCATCGAAATGGAAAAGGATGATATTGCGGTACAAAAGATAAGGCAGTCGATATCCCTCGAATTAGTAAGTAAAGTTGGAAATTTTTCAGATAATATAAATCTTGTATAGAATTCTCTTGAGAATAATGTGCTTGTTGGTTGTTCTTCAATTGTTCTTATAAATGTTTGTGACGATTGAGTACGTATTCAGGTTTCTTACCAATGTTTAGTCTGGCAGTTAATTATAAATTTTAAAGTTCAAGTGTTACTTTTATTATTAATTTTCATGAATTTTATGTTTCACATTTCATATTAGTTGGAGTAAATACATTTTAAAACTATTCAATTAATAAATTATTAGTGAATACAATTTATTTAAAACTATTCAAACTATTGGATATTGGCAGTCATACATTTTCATAAAAATCAACATCGACGATGTTTTAAGTAAAAAACAGGGAATTTTATATTGAATGAACTATTAGGTCCTTTCTGGTTTCTTTTATTCTTTAAAATTAAAGAATAAAAGCAAATTTCTGTGAAGTCAATTTCATTTCTTTCCTTGAAAGTTCTTCACTTTAAGTCGGGATGTATTACTTTGCCAACAAATTTTACGATAGTTACGTATACAATGCATTTATACAGATCAATAACAGAATTCATTTCAAAATCAATAAATCCAATGTAATTAAACTCTAATGATTTCAAATAATACTAATAGTTTTAATTTACTGTCCAATAATAATTAAAAGATCACTAAAAGTATTCATTAATTCTGCATAAAGAAGTATGCTTCTGTCTAGGAACGTTATGATCTACCGAAATCTTCCTACTTAATCGCCTAAAGCGGATCTCAATCAAATTATCTGAATCAAATGGGTCTCAAGCGATGAGTCTCATCCTATGATTGACGACAAGGCCATCTTAACAAGATCCAATCCCTAATACTTAACTCCTAATCACTCCGGAAGAAACACACATTGCTCCTGGCTCATTTTCCCAAGTAAAGAACACCAGGACGAGGTATGTCATCAACCAAGATTTCCCTCCCCTTCCTTTTCCAATTCGATAACGACCCCAAATTAAGTTCCAAGCACAGCCAAACTAAGCTCGTGACAGCTATGAGTGATTAAGGTTCTACCCTACTGCATATCTCTGAGCTTCTTTATACATCGGTAATAACGGATAGAAAGCGCTAATCCTTTGATTGCTGACCAAAGCTTGGTACCACGATGAGCAAAAAAGAAAGGTATGGTGATATCTTGCGAAGCCATCATCAGTTATGAGTTTATTTCTGGCTAAGATCGGTTAGTTTCGTTTGTTGTGGTTGATCAGATAATAATCTTTGTCTGGATTGACCAGACCAGGAAACTTCCTCCAATTGAATCGATTTAGATTTCCATATTGGATGATTATTCCTTCGCTGGAATGAAGATGAGTTAACTTGCAGTGTCATCGGCGTATTCAAAATAGTGCGAATGGATGGGATTTCGAAATGCAAGTTCAATTAATTTCCATCGCAGGTGGTTTCGTAATCCAAGATGATAATTAAAGCTGTCAGTATGCTTGCATGTGAATGGTACTGGTCACAAGCGATACGATTTTAAAATCAAATTGTTGGTGCGACGGGGCTTTATGGAAATCTGCAATGGTATAATCCATCCTCAGAATAATAGATCTATAGTTAGGGTTGCGGTATTTTTAAGTGCTTAAATATGTCCTTTTATAGGTCAAAAATTGCAGAATTTATTTACAATTAGATTTATTTTATACTTAATCAATGAAGTAAGAAAGCATTATAATCTTCTTTTATTGAAATTATTTAGTTGATTAAAAAAAGTTAGATTATTTTAGTTGATCTTTTATTTACAGTGAAAAAATGTTGGATCTAATTTAAAATACGTAACCATTTTCTATATTCTATTTAAACTCGCTTCGCGTAAACACTGAATCCTTGCCTAAAACTAGAGAAAATATAATAGTAGCAGACCTGACTGTCATTTAATAAAAAACTGTTGTAGCTTGAAAAATTTATTTAAAAAGAAAATAACTGATTTTTAGATTTAAGCATTCAAAAAAGTGTTGCGTTCACAATCTTAAAATATGTTCAGACATAACCCATTTCCGGATGTAAAACCATTTGCAGTTTAAAAAATTGCGGTTAAAATAATATTCATTTAAGTCAAATATCATCGTCAGTTTAAACAACTTTACAAATCTTTGTTGCTATTCATGACGAGATTATGTTAGAGTTTATAAAATAGAATGAAAAGGATTGTAGATATTTTTGTGGTCTTAATCATTTGTCAGTTCGAAGACACGATAACAAGTTTGAAATTTAATTTTTACTCATTACATTTAAAATTTGTTTCTTTATTTCACTGTTGTCTCACTGCTATCATACTCGACAACATAAACTTTTTTTCTAAAAATAGAAGAGGTTTTTAATTAAATAAAAGTTGTTGTTTTTTCAGTGTAGATAAACATTAATTTTTTTACTACAGACATAACGCTTATTTTTATTGACCGTTATTTTCAAATTCTTACAAAACTAAAAAAGAATCATGAGTGTAAGTAGGAAACATGTACAATTTAGTATAAAAGATACAATGTATAAAATTTGTAAAATAGGTATAAGTTTTTTAAATAAATACAATAAATGTATTACGTGCCAAAAATTAAACTTTTTTTAATCATTTGGATCAAAAATCGTGACGAAAGTAGTACTTCATCTCGAGGAGCGCGGAAAAGTAACTTTCTCGCCTTAGTGTGAAAAAGTACTTTCTAGCACTCCTCGTGCTCAAATATTATATAGTCTTTGTATTGAAATGACATATTTTCAGAAGAAATTCATTGCCAGGAGTTGACAACGTTAATAAGTATATCTATTAAAAATATTTTTTGCACGTGATTATAAAAAAATATTGTATGCAACACGTAGAAAAATACTTTTTTCAAACTCGTCAAATAAACATTTTACGTCGTTTGAAAAAGTATTACTTTCCCACCTAGTTACATCAATAACTAGCTTACTAATTAAATAACCAGTTCATAACCAGTTTTTAAAAGTTAAATACAACACATAAAGTAGCGTGTATGCTAATCAATCCTTCTTGAACATTTAAGACTAAGTGCATCTCATCAATTTTACACATTAAATTCATGAAAAAGTAAGAGGGGAAGTATTTGAGGGGAAAATAAGTGCTGTCGGATGAATAAATATCTTCCAATCGTGTTTCTACGGTAGCTAGTTGATATTTTAATGTAAAGTTAAGTATTATGATATGATTGATAATATAATTTCTCAAACTTCTGCTTAACTTTCGACTCACGTTCCTTGGTTTATTCTTAAATATGACGAGAAATGTATGTGAATGGTTTACAGAACAGATTTTATTATTCGTACCCAATAAATTTAATTTAAATATACTTAATCTAGTGTTTACTTTTCATTACTTTACACCGGAGATTACAGTTCTTAATTTCTACCAATGTAATTAATAATCCGAAAACACGATCCAGAAGTACCAAATTATTCAGGTAACCTCACTCACTACTACACGGTATACATCACTTTCATGTAGATTTATAAGGATTATCTTTTTCCTTGTTTATTTAAGCTTGTACTGTATTTTATAATATATTTTATATGTTTTGTAGACAAAGTTTTTAAAACTGTTAATAAGACTACATGCAATTTAATCTGAAATAACTTCTTTTTTAAATATCGTTCCAGTTAATTGTTAAAAATATTACTTTATTTTCGTAATAATCTTAATATTGTTCACTTCTTTTAATAGTCACTGAAATACATCATAAATTCCTGAAACTAAACTTTTTCATTAGATATAAAAAAAAATGTAAGTTTTTACTTTTATGTCTTCTTGATATATAAAAAATAAAATAAATTTACAGTTTATTAAATTATTTGTATTAAAATGAATAATGTTAAAATAAGGAACAGTGTCAACTATTATTCGTCACTAAAAACTTCTCCACCTCAGTTGTAAGTCTGTGCTACCTAGAAGATCAACTTTTATAACTAAAACTTTAAAACTCACCACAGTTTCTTGGAGTTGCAGTATAAAATTCACGATCAGCATAAAACAGCCAAATAATCCCCTACACTTCAATCCAAAATCGTCCACAAAGTTCATAATTCCAAAGTTTCTTCCAGTATCCCATTTTTCTACGAAGACAGCTTAAGTACAAGTTACCGACTTTATAAACACCTCCTCCTCTGGATCTTAAACTTTACTCTTTTATATTTTTAATCAGGATCTGGAGTATTTTCTTCCTTTCAACTGAGAATAAATCCGTCTAGTTGAGCTAAAACTATATTTTAAAGATAAGGCTCACATTAAACTGTCATTTTACTGAGTTTCAAGACACTTCAGAGCTTTATCCACCCAAAGTTCTTTTTAGTGTTTTACCAATATCAAGGTATGATGTTTAAAGTTTCTTTTTGATGTTTAATATCTATAGTATTTGTGGCATGGCACGTGGAAATAGTTTTTAATAATAAACATGAGGGATTTTGATTATATATATATTTGTATTTAATACCTCAAAAGAAATGTTAAGTTGAGGGATGATTTTTAATTTACTTAAAAAATATGATGTGATCGTCTAGTATTTCTTTCAAGAAGTATCTGAAGTATTTCGCCTAATTCTGCAGTAACTTTTAAACATTTACTTAGATTGCTCGGTGGATAATGAAACTATACAAATAACAAATAAGAAAAATAAAAGTAATTACTATATGCTCGGATTGACTATATCAAAGAAAACACCTAATATATGACAATTTCTATTCAAATAAATATGTTGCCGAGGTTATACTTCAAATAAAACGTATAACATCAAAAGAATTGAGCTTGGTAATTATACATATTTTGGTGTAGTGTACTTGGATTCTGCCCTATTTAATATAATTTTGTATGTTTTAGATAAATTTTAAGAAATACATCGACTATTTAATCAGGAGTATAAAAAAATATAATGTTTTAATACATGCATACACATGGTATTAGAATATCGTACACCCTGATAGTCACTTCTCTTTTACGATGCATAAATATGTTCACATTAAGCTGGATGGACAGTAGTTCAATATTTGGAAAGATTTCTCCGACTTAGCCGATTGCCAATATTGGCTGCATGAAAGCGACATGATGGTAGAATACGTCACTAAATTGATCAATATTGTCGTCCTGAAATGGAATATTGACCCATAAACGCATAGCTAATGTTAATATTTAGTTAAACTCGCTTGAGGAGTATTGAACCAATTTTGATTCTATGAAATTTACTTCAACGTGGGAAATTTTATTTCTAGAGGTATATAGGGTTATTTTTACTCTACTTAAATTGATGACATTTCTTGTAGTTTGATATTGAAGATTGAATTCAGTTAATGTGCCTTCCATAATAGAGATATTTATATCATTAATAAGGAAGGTAATTGACTTTTGAAAATTATGTATCTTTACAACATTCCTTAAATGTAATGCACAGATTAATTCAATGATTGAGTTTTCACAATGTCCTTCCATTCAAGACGAAAATGCGGGACAGTGTCCCCTTGATAAAACCTCGTAGAAGGCGGCCCTCTTTAAATTTTTGCAACTCTGAGTTGTCTAGTTGTTACAATCTCTCAATTCATCTTTCTAAAAAAATCAAATATAAAAAATATAATTTATATAATTCCATATATCGAAAAGCAAATAAAGCGTCTCTACTTATAATAGATTGAACTAATATTTCTTTTAATTTTAAGAGAATTTGATTAAATTTCCAAAACATGCACAAGTTTTTTCAATTCACCTTCAAACAAATAACATAACATACAAGCTGTCAGATGAAACCATTTTCGTGCAAAAATTCGATCCACAGGTTGCAAAAAAGCCTCAAATCATCTTTTTGACTATTCCTGCGATATTTTGAGTGTGCATGTATACTTTAAAAAATAAGTCTTTTTAATAAACTTTTCTAAAGCTGAAACAAGTTTTACTCTATGTTATTTAAAAATTATAAAATGTTTCGATCACATTTGCAAGTTTTAAAGAATAGATACATGATTCGGATTATTCAAAATTTAGTCATACATTTTAGTTTTAGTAGAATATGGTATAATCTTTCCTTCTAGAAAAGTCAAAAATAATAAAGCAAATTATAGTTTACAATATTTAAAAAGTACAAACTTGTTTTTAAAACACTATATTTTTTCCGAACTGTGAAAAACTACGCCTTTTATAAGTTGAGTAACAAATGCACAAAAAACTTATACGTAATCAAGTTTGTTAAAACTATATACACTCCTGGAATAATCTAATGTCTTACCTAAGGTTTGAGGTTTGGTTGCAAATCTCTAATTTTATATTAGTTGAGTAAATAATGAAGATAGAAAATATCTTGATTTATTATTCAACAATGCTTAAAATGAATAGATTATTTATTATAAGACTCAGAAAATCATATCCGTTGGTATTCATTATGTTATGAATAAAATATAAATTTACGATGAAAGTAATAGATTTTTTATTTAATAAATATAATATAAATGTTCATTTAATATATATAACATTAATTTTCATGTTCTCGTTTTAGAAGGCATCGATGCCATCCAACTGACAGAGAAAGGATTATGCCTGACCCGTCCTGTGCTTTACACAGCAGTGGTAGTAGGCAGTCTTGTCCAAGTGGCATTCTTTGGTTTCTGCGTCCTCTTCTTGGTCCTAATTCGCAAAGCCAGAAGGATCTCGAGGCAACCCATAGGCTACATGAGTGGCAGCAGAGGATCCGTTTCCAGCAAACAAGAACTATGTGCAAGCTCTTAGCCTACACATCAAGGATCTGCTACCGAAAAGTGAAAATCATTTGAAATTGGGACGTAATCAAGGCAGAGTGTTGTACTAATAATCCTGAAGGGAATTTAAGGTTGTTGGTGATGTCCTAAAACGGTTTGGCGAGGTGTGGGGATTAAGAAATTTGCTTTTAAAGCTAAGCGAAGTGGATCTGTTTATTATTGCTGCAATGCCAGTGTTCCAGAGCTTTTCTATAATCGTCTATGACTCGTGGTACATTGTTGGTTAGGTTTCAGTTTGAAGGATATGTTTCAGCGACATATTTAAACATTAAAAATTCTATATTTATTATCAGCAGTCTAAAAATTATTTAAAAGAATTTCTAAGGTTCATATATCTATAAAATTACTGTGATTTAGCATTAACTTACCTTACCAAACGTGATAACGTGTGTTAGAAATACAGTGATGCTCAAGTAAACTGAGCACATGCATGGCTTTTTTCTGATTAAGAATCGTCTTCTAAAAATGTTTACGTCTCATAGAAAACGGACATCGCCGGCTTCTTTCGTTTCATTCAGGATTATTGAAAGCTTCGGGCATAATACATATTTCCAAATGAAAACAAGTGACACTGTGCTAGCGAAAAAATCTTCACGTCTTGTTCCCTATTCTTTGATAACAACATGCGAAAATAATTGCATGGTTACTTTATCCACTGAAAGTAACATCAGCACTTGCCTATGAATAATTGGAGCAATAAAATACTGTAAATAATTAACATGGAAAAATCTATACCGAAACATATTTTGATTCATACATTAGTATTGTCCTTTAAATTTTGATTGAAAAGTTCAACATTTGTGTTTTGTTTAGTTTAAAATATATTATTCATTACTTATGTAAATAATAATCATAGCTAATTTTGCGAACTTTAATTGAAATGGTCTGATAAAAAAAACTAAATGTTTTGTAATTTAGGTAGATAACTATAGTATTTTTTTTAAACCTCAACTCAAAGAAGTGAACAATGTTATCTTCATAAGCTTTTGTCGACCCATTTTCGTTTTATTTCCTGATTTCGTAACGCTCTGATATTTAAAAAAAACTAAGTTTAGAGTACATAGCGAATAAAGTGTGGTTATTACTTTCAGTGGGATTTCAAGTGGAAATGCAAATGGAAAATGGAGCTGAAGTGAGTGATATTGCTATCTTTGGGTGTTTTTCTGTCTATTTGGAAGAGGCATATAAAGTGATATACGGGACTATATGTGTTTCATGTAATTTATTTTGTTCTGTACTCGGCGTATATGTTATTACATTTCTCATAATTACTTAACTATACATGGTTCGATGTCATTCTTACAATGTCGTTTATTTCTATAACTGGTTTGCTTTAAGCTTATTGTTATTAGAGAAAGTTTTCACAAATTGAATCACACTTTTAAAATTAAATCTTATTAAACTGCTATTTCTGAATTCAAATTTAACATAAATGTATAAATTAAAATATTAGGATTATATTATTTTCTTTTAGTTGAAAATACGTTCTTTTTAATTGAAAATACGTTCCTAGAACGTTATTTTAAATTTCTAATTCTATCAAAAGTTGGTATTAACATTTATAACTTGTTTGTTTAAATTGTTCTTTTTTAATTTTAAAAATTTTCAATTTTAATTTTTGAATACATTTTCAGAGTAGTAGAAATAAAATTAAATATTACTTTAAAAAAAAATCAATTATTATCACCAAGTTAATGCTTTTATTGTAATAAGTAATTTTATTGTAATGTAAAATTATTATCCATTTTAAAACATTCTTTTCCAAATGAAGTTCAACATATTTAATAACAACACACTTATTTTAATCAAAAATTTAATGATGCGTTTATTTTAATCAAAAGTATCTATATGCTTCAGTTTTTGAAAAAGCATAAAAGAGAAGAAAAAACAATACAAAAATGACGTAAAATACTATTATTTGCATAATCGTTTCGTTTTTTTTCTAAAACAAATACTACGAGAATTGAAATAAAGTGGTGTAGCTCAATACAATAAACGATTGATAAATCTAATGCATTAAACATCTCCAATCTAGAGGGTGTTTCACACTTGAGAAAAAATACCTTTTTGAATTGTATTTAAGATTTCTTTACCTCATTAGTTTCAAAAGTAGTTTTAGTGACATCAAAAGCCCTCAGAGAAAAGATTCACCAATACATACACGATTTCTAATCTCTGTCGTATTATCTGCAAATGAAATTCAGATTTTATCTTTTTGTTTTGGACGTCATTTAAATAAGAGGGTATTAATTTTAATATGAGATACTTATGGAAATAAACTTTTCAAATAGAACAGTAATTAGCTGTGTTGTTATCTGAAATTTTAAGCATTTGTGATGAAGGCATATTTCCAAAGGGTATTTGTTATTTAAAATAGCTTGAGACCCCCAATAGGTATCTGTGCAGAATAATATTATTCTTTTATAAAGATTCTTAAACTAGTATTATTTAAATTCTTTCGACATGAAATAATAATAATCAGACAGTTATCGTAACAGAAACAAATGAAAGTACTTGTGAAAAGTTTTAAAATGTGATTTTAAATTTATTTTTATTTTTTGTGAATAATAAAAAGTATTTATTTATTGTAATAAAACAAGTGATTTCGAAAACAAAACAAATATAATATAATTTAACCTGTCTTAAAGTAAATTATGATGCTTATTCTATTGTTTTAAATGAACATTTAAATTTTAACATTTATATGTACGTATTCTATTTTAAAGTACTAGCTAATTTTATATTTAAGCTAATTATAAAAAATGGCAAATAAAATGTTTAGCAAGTCCCAGATTGAAAGAAGCCCTGCATTTCACATTGTTAAACGTGACTCCAAATGATCAATTACAAACTTATACTTTGAAAATGATATGGGGCCTCTTTAATGCCGTAACCATTTCGTTTTCATAAAGAAATATATATATATATATATATTCTTTGTTGTTAAATTGTTACCAAAGTACATTTTATTAAACTAATGCTCAGCTGCAGATATTTAAAAAATTCTTTGAAAAAACAATCTTTGTTTTTGATTATGCAAATAATGTTTTACAATTTTGTTAGAAAGTCAATTTTTGACCTTGGAAATTTACTTTCCATAAAAATATTTAATACACTTTTAATAAATATAATTAATAGTTTTATAATTCAGAAACGAATAATTCATTAATAGAAAATTACGGCAGGATTTGTTTCCTCAAATGAATTTGTTCTTGTCTAATTATTTCTAAAATTAAGTTTAAAAAAATACATGCATCTATTTTTTATCGATTTTTCTGCGGAGAGCGAATTCAATCGTCCTTTAAAAAAACGTTCATTTTTTATTCGAATGCTTTCAATGGTATGCAAGTATACACTCGTACATTGTGTATCCGTAAGAAGATTACGAGAAGGAGAGAGAGAACGCAATAAAAGAAAATCCCTAGAGTTTTATAAGTCTCTTTGTCCTTTTGGGAATGAAGTATACGAGAACGAAAACCTGAACGAGAGACTTTCCCGATTTCTTGTTCCCGTTTCTTTAAAACTTTGTTTGTCTCCTGAAGCATTTCAATTGAAAACCAGTTTCAGAAGATAGGAACGAATCAATGTATTTTTTTTTCTGGTGGGAAAAAGCAATAAAAAACTATTATCATTTTGCTTCGTGAAACAGTGAAGATATTAATATTAAGAAAAACCCTTTTTATGAAATATGAAAATATTCTGAACCGCAATTCATATAGCAAACAGATTAAAAAAATATTTGTGTTTGGGAACCTCAAAATCTATTTCGCTTCGTAACAAAGGATTTGTTTCCGAAGTATCAAAAGTAGCTTTTCAAAATCGGCCAGATAATAAAACCCTCTCCTTATACCAATTTCTCTCTATTAGTTTTAATTTTTTATTTCTATTAAAATGTATAAAAATATATTTCAATTTAAGGAATGCAGTTTAATAATATTAGTAAGAATAGCAGAGTATATAAAAATATTTTTTTAAGAAAATTTTAAATAAAATTTAAAAATAAAAGTTTTTTTCTCTTTTAGACATACTTGTTTTCAATGTGAAGTTTCTTCAAGAAATTTATTATTTATATGAGCAAAAAGATAATCTTCGGTAATAAATTTTAGTTTTAAATAATTGCAGTTAAACGTTGTAGGGAAAAAGAAAAAAAAAAAAAAAAAAAAAAAACATTATTATAATTTTCTAAAATCATAAAAATTATAAACCTTAATGTTTTAAAAATCATAATTGATTTGATACAATTTCACGAGTTTAAAATGTTGATTTTTATTTCAAATTATAATTTTCAAATAATAAAATAATAAAATGTAGGACATTAATTTTCAAGAAATGTGTATTCTATCTAGCAAAATTTAAATAGTTTATGTGTTTAAAAAGCAAAAAGTTATTTTGATTCGATTCATAAATACTGAATTAAGCATAAGTTCAAACTAATATTTAATTCAAAACCTTTTCCTTCCTATTTATAATATCTTAATTTCTTTTTTTTTCTGTAGAAACAAATTCAATACATTCTAAATGAGTGGTTTAACCTTTCTTATAAATTCTCATCTCAACATCAGCTGCTATTAATCCTAAAACAAAAATAACCAGAGTTTTGGGAAAAAGTGTTTTTAAAACACGCGTAACTTTAGACGGAGTATATACGAGTGGGAACTCTTAAGGCTAATCTCCACTAAAAACTTTTAGGCGCGAAATTTTTTCCTCTCAGCTCTTCCCCTTGGTGTTAACAGTTCAGAGTGCATTAAAACTTTAACGCTATTGATTTTCGATCAGAAATAAATCAAGGACCATTAGTTCATTTTTTTTATATTTCTAAGTTTCTTCAACTTCCCTGCTTGTCGTGTAGACCTTGTCGCTCGGGTAATATGATAAAAAAAAATCCCATTTTCTGCACCATCCTCTCTTTTAAAACACACACGTCATGAAATGTTTTAACTAGTTACGCATGTAATGATGTGTGCAAGAGCAATTTTGAAATTTTATTAAAATGTTATCTTATGTTTGTTTTATCTCATGGAAAATCTCATCGGTTTATGTTAGATTGTATAATGAACATAAACCAAAGCCTTTTGGATAAGGATTTTTATTTTTTAATTTGATCCAATAACTTATCACTTAAAAAGAATTTGTTTGTAAGTTCTATATTTTTTAGATTAAGGAGATAAAATAGTATTAGAGAAAAGAAAAATTTATAATTCATTAAAATTTATCATTTAAAATAATGTTTTTTGCCTATACAATTTCAAAGTTTTTTAACGAGAGATTTTATTATTACACCTTACATTTTAAACAAAATAAAGTTCTACTTAGCTTCATAAACACCTAATTTAATCCACAACATATAAAGGACATAATCATTCATATTATTCTTAGTATATTAATTTAATTTCTACTTAAAATAATTTTGCGTGTAAAATTCTCTATAAAAAAATAACTCATTAATTTATCAATTTCATGAAATATGGTGATTTTTTTGTGTTATTTCTGTAATTCTTTCGAGCTATAAATGCAACAAATAATTTCCTTTATATTTTTATATACCTATCGTATACATATTGTTGTTTTTAATAATTATAGAAAATAAACAGATAAGCTAAAAATAACAAAAATGAGCTTGAAGCAAACCAGAGTTTTTATGTACATAGATTAAATGGTTGTTTAATGTTTCATTTATTTCTTTTGCGCATATATGCTTGTGTGGTCGGTTACCAATTACTCAAACTAATTTATTCTGTTTCAAAAGAAGAAATAATTAAACTCTATTTAAAAAACTATGGAAAGCATTTGTACTTTACTTACTGTATAGTATTGATATTAGTTATGGTTTTTTAAGAAGCTTGTGGAAACTTCAGTAATTATTTATTTTGTTTTAAGTATACATGGTTTTTTATTCAGGTATTTATTAACTTGTGTTTAAAAATGAGTATTTTTAACTTCAACGAATTCAAGGTAAACGACATTTTTTATACGTATTTTAAAAATTGTCAAAACTCTCGTTTCAAATTTTTTTAACAGTTTTAAATGGTTAATTTTTAATGTGTGTTCCTTATGCAAATATTAAACTGAAAAGTAAATTTTAATAACATTTTGTATTCTAATGATATTATGTTAGGTTTAGTTTGATTTTATGTGCAATTTGGATTGATTATATTTTTTCTAGAACAAATTAAATTGACGATTCAATATTTTGGCTTCTGTAAAATAAGTCATTAATGAAGTAATACAACCATTCCAAAATTAAAAGTTTGGTATTTAATGTCACTTATACAATAATTTGAAAAAAATAATCATATAAAAAAAAATCCTATGCAAAACAATCATTGACATTCTAGAAAATTTATACTAAAAGTAATCGATTTTTTTTTATCTAAATTAAAAAGCATGGTTAAATCTGTTTAGATAACAGTACTGTAAGTTTTAATTTTAGTCGTAAGTTTACATACATATATTTAAAGTACCATTTACGACACTTCTTTTGAACATTGTGATTTTGCATTAAAAATGATTTCATTTGAAATTGAATAAAAGAACTCAGAAAATTTTTGTACTACAAATTGTTTTATTGTTATATAATTAGCTTCCAAATGTATATTAAAGTGAGAAGTATATAATTCATAACTCCTTCCATAATAAATGTGTGAGCAGGGAACAAATAACTGTCCCAAGACAATAGTTATAAAAAAATTGCGCTAACAAGTGTCCAAAATATTACTAAAAATCATAATACGTACAAAATTTACTTATCTCTTTACATACACGAAAACAATAAATAAATATTAATGCCTTTATTATCAATTCAAATGTATATTTATCTATAAATGATAAATATATTACAAGCTATAGCTAAGGTATTGCATTCGAGTCTGAAATTGCATTGGTGTGCAATTCATACGAATTATGTCTGTCCTGCGCTTACTCTGTAAAAATTATAATTGTGAACAGTAGACGCATCGGAGGGGATTATTGTCTGGTAGATCTATTGTACAGAGGCCGTTGAACGGTGCATTTTCTGTCTACACTTCAGAGATGAAAAAGCTCTGAAAAAATAAAAACTGTTATTAATTTATGTTGTCTTTCTTGTGTGTTTATTATATTTCTTTATTATAACCACAAACTCAATCTATAACAATGATTAATGTAAACACTGAAGTATGGTTTTATACATAAAATATATATATTATCCTTCTCTATGCGGTATTAGAAAAATATCTATTTGTTATAATAGTAATAAAACAAAGGTTAAGAACGTTAATATACGTAATGTTGGTTTAGAGTGGAAAAGGGGGTTAACTAATTTGTCACAGTTCCTGAAGAACCAAAAAACCTTTCTAAAGTTCTCATTCAAAATCAGCTTACTGTTCATTCCAAATATGTATTTATTATAATAGAGATAAAACAAAAGCTTGAAACATTAGCATACTTATTGTTGGCTTAGAGTGAAAAAGGGATAACTAATCTGTCGCAGTTTCTGAAGAGCAAAAAAATATCTCTATGCTTATTATTCAAAAGGAGTTAAGGAAGATCTCGCTAGTGGTTGATACCCTTCCAGTTTCTGATCAAATTTTTGAAAAATACACCATAAGTATACGGAAATGAGTTTTACACGTGGCGTTTGAATTTTTTCTTTCCAATGTTAGTGCTGCTCTTTCACATTGATTTGAACTGCCTGCTATTTAACAAGCCATTGAGGAATTTTATTGTCTGACAACTTGTATTTTTGGAATGTTGGAATTAGTTGATGGTAAATACGTCAAAGGAAGATTATTCACTTGTATCTTGGGTTTTGCAAGCAATATTTTCAATATTTTTACTTTTTGCCATAACACAAGGGGAAAAAATGGCCTTATAAAGTTCTGAGTAAAATACAAATTCAAATAAAATTCTTGCGCAAATTTTTTATTGTTTTATTTATCAAATAATTCATCCGTCTTTATGATAGAACAATCATTTAGGAGTGTGGTAAATACTTAAGTTTAATTCTAATATTTCAAGTAGAGGAGCAAAAATAATCAATCAGAAACTTTGACTTCATTTGTTTAACAGCTAAACAATTGGCGGTATCATCCTAGTACTTTTGCTTGTCCCTCATTTATTACTAATTTTTTTAGTCATCAAATTTCTGTTCTCTCCCTGTTTACAAATTTAATAAGAAGTTATTTAATACCAAAGCTGGAATTATAACTTTGTTAACCTAGGCCTACGGTATGTTACTGAAAAACATGCAAGTTTCATAGTAAACTAACGTTATATCTAAGCCCAAACAGATTATTCATGGAATCAAATTTTTAAGATAATCCTAACTAAACTTGTCTGAATTTAATATTTAAGCAAAATACAGTAAAATCAGAATAATTCTGCAACGCTTACATACATTTATATCAAAATTCTTTTATCTAATAAAATATAAAACTGTCAAAGAGAAAAATTACTTTTGTATACAGAAATCATTCAGCCCCCCCCCCCCTTCCCCTTTTCACCCCTCTTCTCTCACTCCTTCCCTCAACTGATTTTCATTTCAATCCTAAACACAGCTCAAACTTTTTAGATCTTTTGTAAACCTAGTATGCCGAAATCTTCTTGCATTTCCCCGTGGACATCATTTCTTCACAGCCGCGTATTTGCCAAAGAAAGAAGTAACGATTTCAATACAACAAAGACCAACGCAATACTCAGAAAAATTTCCTACATATCCTCCGTCTAAATTTGATATCGGGCACTGGGATGTATTTTCAAACACCCCTCCCATCTACAAAAAGAGAAATACCCTCGGCCCAGATCATATCTTTAACACGAATACACATGCACATTCCCGCACAAAAGAAAAGGAATAAAAAGAAGAATCGAAAGGATGGGGGAAAATAAAAGAGGAAAATAAGATGAACGGAATTTATCCTTTAAATTCGTGTCGAAATTTCTTTGAAAGCACGTATGTTTGCACATCCAGAGCTGGGGCGGAATTCGTAAGTGATTGCTGTTTGTATAACGCCCTGGTACTATCACTACGTACATGCTTCTCCGTCTCTTCTTTTCATTCTTAGGCAAAAGAATTAAAGTGAAACGTGCGTAAGTCAGCGGTTGTCGATAATATTGAAGTCCCAATTGAATGAAGAGAAGATAAGTGTATTCAATCGAATAAATAATTCTAAAAAAATATGCATATAGTACTTTGTATTGCGGAGATTATATTTTTGTATTGGAAAGATTATAAAATTGATGTGAAACACTCACTGTTCCTTACGATAGGGCAGCATAAACTGTTTATTTTACATCTAGTTTATTTTTTATACGATATGATATTATTTGATTAAATAATATCGTGTTGTGGCATATTACACAACTACCAGAAAACACTTTTACATAAAACATTCTTATTGTGGCATTTACCAAGTCATGGAATAATTACTTTCAATTACCCATGTGTTAAAATAAGATAATGAAAGCATTGATTTCGGTCAAATTTTGATTAATTTTTGTAAAATTTTTCCACGTTTTGAACTTTTGATTAAAAAAAAAAAAATTAAAAAAAAAAAAAAAAATGTCTCTCTCTGGGTCTGTATCTTTGTATATACGTTGTCAGCTTAACTACCAAGTGAATTGACCTACGATGTTCAAATTTGGTGTACGGGTTATTGGTAGCCATTGAACCCACCAATTAGGTTTTCGTCAAAACTGCATAAAGTTGAAATCTTGAAAAATCATATTTTTCAGCGATTGTAAAAAGCGGCTCTAAAGATTATGATTAAAATTGCTATGCTAAGGCCTCTTACGATGTTCTAAACATCACCACCACCACCGAAAGTCCCGTAGAAATGCAATAAAAGTGTAAAAAGTTGCAAAATGAATACCTTTAACCCAGAGCTCTCAGCCTTTGAGCATCGGCCATCAACAATTGATTTCCATCTGTCTCATGCACAAGGAAGGATAATGTAATGTTTATCAAATAACGTCACCAATTTCACCGTTTTGGCGGGTTTTTTTCCCCAATTAAAAATTATTGCAATAAAAATATGAAAACGGTAAATAACAACATTCCATTTCAAATTTGAAAGCAAAAACCATTATTATAGAGTAATTAAAAGTTGTGCAATTTTCCACAACCCTAGTTTATGTTAAAATTTCACTCTATTGGTTCTGTGTAAATGGCTTTGCATATTACAATAAACATTAATACGTTCTATTCTAATGCTTTGAACATCATTAGTTCATTGTTGGAAAAGGCGTATTGAGTTTATATGCAGAATAATGCACTTTCGTACCAAGAAGGAAAATAAGTTAAAGTATTACATTGAAATAATGAATGAGTCTTTGTAAAAATACATCTTATTTCAGAAATCGAATACAACTAAATATATCTAGAAATATAATTTTATTATAGTTTGTGAGAGCAGAGAAATTTAAACATTCGCCATTTCCCAATTTCTATATTTTCATATTTTAATGCTATACCGTTTCTATTAAACGATAAAAATCTGCTAATGATAACAGATAGGAAAATCTAATCACCAATATAAATCTATACTTTTTTTCATTAAATTAAATATCCAGAATTGAAGTAATTCTGTTTTCAGAAAAATTAGTCTTTTTACTCGCGAAGTCAGTTTCTATCTCTCCAAGAACAACTTGTTATTGTCCGAAACAAAATGTCTTTTTAAACTATAAAATGTAACGATTTTTTTGGCTCAGTTTTCTATGATACGACTCTATTTACTATGAAAGTGTATTTATCTACAATTACACTGATTATATTAAAGGATATATTTTAGCACAGTTACATAAAAATTCTATAAACTCTTTGATACTCAAACAAGGGTTTCATTATCATTTCAAAACCATCAACCTTTTAAAAGACTTACACATGTTTAACTCAATGCCTTACTTGCATTATCTCAAAAATTAGTTCATTCTTAAAATGACATCGATTTGAATTGTTTAGTATGTTTAGTATACATAGTACATATATCAATTCAAACATCATACTACTGCTTCAGATCGCGAAATAGTTACATCCATTAAAATGATATAATATGTTATTTGAAAATATAAGTGGAAATTATGTGCAAATTTATTTAATGATCAATTGCATCAAATTTAATTGATAAATTATTGATAATTTGACTATGAAACATTGGATTGCTTGCAACAGAAAATTATGTTTCTGATTCGATATTTTTATTTCATATAAAATTATGTTATCATATCCTTGCAATCTTCTCAAAGAGTAGTAAATCATTGAAGTATTCACACTGAAAAGTCAAGATTTGTTTTGAAAACTTTGTAATCGTTTTTTGTTAGTAATTTGAAAAATGGGGTAGACCACTACTATTTGGTTTTGTATTAGTTCAGATACTAAACCACTCGTTATAACTTAAGATGAATAATTAATTTAATTATTGAAACTATCTTATTACGATCTCAAGATCCTTGCGCTTTACTTTTATTTTAATTCGGTAGTGAATGCATTGGTTCTATCAGGCACAGGACAAAACCTGTAGAGGCCTGTCTCTCAAATTAAAGACACGTACTCTGCAGGGTTCACATATAGTTGTTGCTATTTGAGATATTATTTATTAGTAGCTTATTCTACCATATTGATTCCCTTAGAGTCGGTCTTGTAAAACTAATTTCGTTTTATTAAATAAATAAGTTGCTGCACAAAGAAAATGGAGCATAATAATAATAATAATAATAATAATAATAATAATAATAATAATAATAATAATAATAATAATAATAATAATAATAATAATAATAATAATAATAATAATAATAATAATAATAATAATAATAATAATAATAATAATAATAATAATAATAATAATAATAATAATAATAATAATAATAATAATAATAATAACAACAATAATTCTATCTCGTATCTCGTATGTAAAAGCATATTGTGCAAGGATCCATGTATAGTGTACATGTACAGTAGCTTGATGCATGTATAATGATCTCCCTACCATTGAATAATTTTTAGTGTCCAATACAACACACTACATCTGAGTGAACTAAGTTAATTTGTTCTTTTGTCTGTCATTTCTTAATATTAGAGTTATAATCAGACATTAAACATTGCCTGAACATACTACTAAATTTTTCAGGCAATGTTTACCTTTCTCAAGAAATACAGGAATACTTTTTCAGAAAAGATTATATGAATAAGTTTATGAGTTTTTGCACTCCTAGTTTCTTAAATGTCAATGACTTTAATCAAGAACTCAAAAGTATACTGAAATCTTTATATTTTTCAAATGTAAATATAGATATTAAGTTTTAATGTCAAACATTTTTTAGTTTTCATTGAGTGAAAGGTTTCAGGCAATGGCATTTTGACATGTTTGAAGATATTTTATTTCTTCTATCTCTTCCTACAGTTGACATTGCAGTTAAAATTTAACAGATTTAGTTCATTTTCTGTTAGGTTCAGTAACAGATATCCCAAAACTCAATGTTTCTATCATACCACATTCATGTCTAAAATGCTCACAATTTGTACAGAGTTTAGTACAGCAGTTTTGGAAGCTATGAACAATGGAACTCGTTTCTAGTCCTCAATAGCATTCAAAGTGGTATAAACCTAAGGTTATAGTGAACGATTTAAAAGTTCGAAACAGAGTCAATTCTCAAGTTAAGTTTGCTCGGATGTTTATAACAGATTCAGGAATAAATGAATAAGTTCATGTTGGAACCTTGTAAGCAGATTCTGGTCAGCTAAACCGACATATTACTGCCTTATATATTTATTTATCGTTTTAAGTAATTTACAAATTCAACAAATTTGTAACTTTCGAAATTGGTAGGTTAATTAGAGTGTTATTGTAGTTTTTAATTTAGGGGGTGGGGGGGACTGACGACTTGTGTTTTTGTAGTTGTTGTAGTTAGATTTTGAGACCCTTTGAAAATTTTCTTTTTGATTTATAAAAGAATCTTGTTTGTTGGTTGAACAATTTTCATGATTGGAACCTTAAAAGGGAGTCAGTCTGTGGAAATGATTGATTTTGAATTAATTCAGTTGTTGAACCACTTGTCAGCTTTGATGACTCTATTTGCTGATTAATTTAATTATTAGCTTAAATCCGTATTACTTTCAATCTCATGTCAATCGATTTCAGTACTTTTGGGATTTACTTGAGTTCTAAAATATCGTTTTGTCATTAGATTGATTATTTTATTAAAGATCAACCATCTAGATTCCTGTAGTGCATGATCTGTAAACCTTATTTAAATATAACTTTCAATTACCAATATGTTTAGATAGGGCAATGAAAGTTTTGCATTTGGTCAAAAGAAATCTATTTTGTTGTTGTTGCCCGTGGGACCTGTTATTAAGATTTGCGACAAAATTGCACACACGCTAAAAGTTGCTTTCATTGAAAAACTTATATTTATCAACAATTGCCACAAAATGGCTCTAATGATTTTGATCAAAATCACTATGGTAATGCATTTTAAGATGTTCTAAATATCTCCACCGCCAAATACCCTTAGAAATGCGAGAAAAGCGTAAAACGTTGAAAAAAAAAGTATGTAACAGCTTTCTCTTTCATGAAGCATCACCCATCAATGAGTATTTATCCCCTGTTTTACTTACAAGAACGGACAATGAATTAATTATCGAAAAGTAAATAACCAATTTCTCCATTTTGGTGGGGATTGTTTTTTTTAGTTAATGAAATAATTATAGCCAAACACATATTTCCCAACTGGCCATTTATTTAAAATAATGAAATATGAAATTGAAGTCGTTAAATTGCACAATCCAAGTCAAATTAAAATTCAGTGACCAGTATTAATTATTACTGAAAGTTGTGCGATGTTCAAACCCCTAGCTTTTGTTATGGGCTTACCCATATGTATTGCTTTAATGAGGGTCTTGCAGCATTATTTTATTTATACAAATATATTAAGTTACTGGCTCCAAGCTAATGAGTCCGCCGTTTATTACTTTGAGCTGTAATCACACAGTATAAAGTTTGTTAATGTAAAATGTAAAAGGATTTACAATCATAATTTAGGTTGTTGTGTTTGTTTAAAAGTTAGTATTTATGGTTAAAAGAACTTGCTTTGTATATCTCAAACACGAATGAAAATAGTTGTTTCGAAAAGACATTTCATTTACTCATTTGACAGGTTAAAACAATTGCATAACAACTTGCCATATTGCCAAAATGTATTGTAAACGAATTCGGTTGAAGCTACAAAAGAATACGAAGATTTTTTTAGAAGTGAAAAGATAAATTATTGTTTAGATAATGAGTTTTACTGTCATTTTATTGTATTTCAATAAAATAAAATATGTGGTAGGTTGAAGAATCAACACAAAATTGTTTTAGTCGGAAACACGTGTTTTTTCTGTTGCTTGTGAGACTTTTTTATATCTAATCGACAAATAACAAACTTTTTTGAAGTAGCAAAATTTTACTACATTTTTTTTTTTAAATTGAATTTTTACTAATGGCTATATAATTTTTAAATAACAAATTAAAGAGCATTTGTGCTAGTGAATAAATATTTGTTTTTGTCTTAAATGTATTAAAATTGTCGAAGATGAGCAAAATTTAAATTTTTGGCTAAGAGTTAAAGTTATTAATTTTTTTATTAAATTAGTTTTTAAGAAACAATTATAAATATTGAGAAGACAAAGCTGTCATAAAATTGAAATGTATATCGACCCAATTTCTTAACGAGCAGATGTGACTTCGCAATTCCTTACATTAAATTTTTTTTAGCCGAATCTATTTTCTGTAACGAAGATTTGATAGTGAATTCCTAAATGCAATTTTAAATCCCTCAAATCTGCGGTGAAATATTCCGTAAAAATGCAACCGAATCTTCTTATCAACCGTAACGTCATCTCTTCGTGTAGCGAGTCTATTATGTTTTCAATTTTCTGCTTTGATGGTATACAGAGGAGCACGCAATCCAGAATACATATCGCGTGCTTAATGCAATCGGAGAAAAACACACATCGATTAGTTTCTGAAATTGATAAAAAGAAATGGCATCATTGAGTAGAAAGAAAAACGTCATACTCTTCTTTATTTCATTTCACTTCGAAACAAAAGAAAAAGCCATTTTGGTATGGAAAGCACGCCCTGGAGTAAAACAAAGGGACAAAAGAAAGGGAATAGAAAATGCAAAAGACGAGAGTTTTTCAGCATTTGTTTTATTCTATTTTAACAACCTTCGTCATCTTAAGAAGAAATACAGAACCTTTTGATTCCACTAAATCAAAACAACATTTTGTTCCCTTTCGTAAATATTTGAAGGTTTTTATATTTTTTTTTATTCGTGTTCTTTTTCTTTGATTTAGCGACTCCAAAGTCACACTTTCCACAGGCTCATTTTTTCTTGTCCAGTTTTTGTACTCTTTGTGTTTTACTAGGGCTTTATTTGAAGATTTGTCTTTGCTCTCTTTCCTTTTTTATTCTATTGAAGGATCATGGGTGGAAAATCTACTCGAAAATAAACACCAGGAAAAGATTTTTTTTTTTTTTTTTTTAGTTTATAGTAGGTCGGTGCTAAAGTACTAAAAAAATGAAGTAAAAAGTGCATAAAAATTCAGATGATAGACTATTTTAAGCTTGGGTGAGACTTTGTTTAAGAAATGGTGGTCAAGAAACTTTACAAAACTTGAAAGAATTTGTCTCGTTGAATTTATAATTTAATTTTCGTCGAAATTGTATCTCTGGCTATTTGGAAGGTGGAAGGTCTTATATTCCATTTCCAAATTCTAATTTACTACTGAATACCGATTGCAATTATCTAAATCAAATTATTCAATTGATTAAGCTATGAGTTAATGGTTTTTCTATAATAGTCGGTATAATGTTTTAGTAGTATTTTTAAATAGTCTATTACACCAAATCACATTTAAAATATCTTACGTTTACATATATTTCCAATTTTTAACCTGTTGTGGTTGCTCATGCCTTCATATATTCAAATACATTTATGTATTTTCTAGCTGTTCTAAGAAATGTGTATGCTGAGTGTTCAGGAGTTCACTATACATATAAAATGTAAAAGGAAATGTTTATATTATGTGTATAATTTAATCTCTAAATGTTTTATTGTTATATATTTTTTATTAAAATTAGGACCACTATTACGAACAACGATTATTTTAACTATTCAATAACCCGAAAATATCTTATCAAGTATCCTAACCTCAAATTGAATAAAATCAAATAATTATCTTATTTCTATTACTATATTTTACTTTCTTACGTCGCCTTACTTTCTAAATTCAAATGTTGATATTAATGGAATACAAATTACTAACTTAAATATAAAAAAAAAAATACTATTTCTACAAACAAGGTATTCTACAACTCACTTTAAGATCTATCTACACATATTTGGGAGCGTAAATAGCTCGAATACCACACCGGTATACAATAACTCTCGCGATTCTTTCAGTTAATATAAAAAGACGGAGACAGGGACGTCTGCGCCAATATTGGGCTATGTTTCTAGTAGCCATAACTCCCACTTAGAAGCTCCCTTCGGGGTCAGTTAATATCACAGGAACCTAGGGTTCTGCGGTTATTAAGCAGTCGTAACTTTTCTTGGCTGAGTCTACGGGGACTCGGTTGGCCGTGTTAAGTTACGACAAAGCACCATACTTTGAGAGCAGGGTGCTCATGTGTGTCTTACTTCTGGTATTGCGAAATGCTCTTATCTGAGCATATTTGGATGTACGATTTTGTGTACACACGGAGCGAATGAATTTACCTGCCCGTGGGTGATAGATTAACGTTTACTTGTAGCTAAGTAAACAACAGGCTACGAAAACGTTTGAAGCCAATGAAACCAATAGCCACTTTTCTAAAAGCAAAAATTAATTGATTAACGTAAGAATGGTCGCACATAACAAAAGTTAGTTATTAAATGGACTTGAAATGTGTATTTATGTTAGATAACAATTATTGTATTTGCCTATCTTTTTGTGTGAATTTATACAAGGAAAGGCTAACTTTATTTAGTCATTGAGGTAGGGAGATTTATACATTGGTTCCAAAATTAAAATACAAAGTACAACACAGGCCTGCACCTAAAAAAGTGTTTAGAAACCAATAGCTGATACTGATAGATTTTTGGACGCTTATTTCAGAAACAGAAATCAAAAAACTCCATGACGTGCCATTTTCTCAAAAAATTGAAAATTTTGCAAATTAAAATATTGGTTTTTCGTTGTCCTCGATCAATTGTGTAAATTAAGGAAGGGTATGAACATAGTGTGTCTTAAATCGTCTCTTACTAGAGAAAACTGGAGATTTTTCTGTCTCCGGTGCAAAAAAATGACAGAAAAAAAAGAAAACAATTTAAAGTTAATTAATCAGTCAATGCAAATTTTGTTTTGAATCAATTTTATAGTTTTCATATATTTAAAGTTTTAACCTATTTAATGTACTTAATGTCAACAAGGGCTTATTTTAATGTTTTATTTGGGGTAAATTTGTTGTGAGGAAACATAAAACTAGGGGAGTGGAACATCGCACAACTTTCAATTACACTATAATACTGACGATGATTTGTGTTATTTATTTACCATTTATGTATTTTCATCATTCATCTACGCGCATCTACTTTTTGTAATAATTCTTGTATGGGTGTTAAAAAAAAGAATAAAAAAAAAAAAAAAAACTCCTCCAAAATGAAAATAGTGATTTTGGAAATGTACTTTTGGTTATTCCTTATATTATTCTTTATTATAAGCAAAACTGAGGGGAGAAGGAAAAACGATCGTTGATGAGGTATGCTCAAAGAGAGAGGACTCTGTGTTGAAAGCATTCGGTTTTTCAACTTTTTACGCCATTAAAACATTTTTACGGGAATTTTGGAGAAGGGGATGTTTAGAACACCTTAAGAGTCATCACCACAGCGATTTTTATCAGAATCGTTAGAGCCGTTTTTTAGCAATCATTGAAAAACGTGATTTTTTCATAGGTAGCTACCTTATGCGCATGCGCAATTTGACGAAAAGCTTAATGGTACGTCCCATGGCCACCACCAACTCTCATACCAAATTTGAAAATCGTAGGTCAATTTGTTTGCGAGTTATGCTAACCACAGACACACACACACACACACACATACATTTTTTCTAGATAACTTTTTCGAAATCAGAATGTTCCAAAACGTGTAAAAATGCAAAAAAAAAAAAAAAAAAAAGTTTTACCGAATGCTATACTTTCAATTACTCTATGTATACATATGGTTAATTGAAAGTAAAAAATGTAACAGATCTTGTGGAGGAAGTATTTTATGCATATTTCAATGTAAAATTTGGTTACCAAGATGAGTCTTGCGCCCCACATAAAGTGTATTAGCCTAGAGTAGACTAATTGCGAAAGTAGTTAAAAGGCAAGGAAAAGTCTTTCCGTTTTGGAATCTCTATTAGCTGGAGAAAATCCGAAAATCATAGTAATCACTGCTACTTTTGTTCATTTCTAATTCATATATATTTAGCAAATCATTGTTGACTGTTTTAACTGCAACCGTTTTAAATTATGTTTAAGAATTAATGTTTGTAACTTCTACTTTCACTTTCTAGTTCAATTTTCATACATTTTGTTAATAAACAAGTTTCTTACCGTTACTCTCTGTAATTATTGGTATATTAATACTGCTCATAAGGAATTCCATTCATCATTTCCAAATGTTTAATATATGAATTAATTTGTAAATGAAACGTTTAAAAATGCCTTGATTTTTCCTTAGAATATGTGCAATAGGCTTTCTTGCCCATATATTCAAGCCTATTTTGTGAAAAATCTTTATGTGATTGAGAATAAAAGATGCCATATTTAAAATCAACATACCAAATAATATATATTTATATTTTTTTCTATGACTCAAATTTTGCAGGCATGTGTAATTAATTTATTAGCAATGAAGTTGTGATACTCTTTATTTTTCATTATTCACATTAAATTTTAAATTGTATTTTACTACCACTTTTAAATCTTCTGTACATTCAAGTCTCTGTTATCATTCCGTAATATTCGGCTCTAAATAAATTCATCAGTGATTATTGATTTAAGCTCAAAGGGTCTAGAAGTCCAGAATGATATATATTTATTAAATACATATATAACAAAGTAGCAATCATTAAAATACGTTATTTGATAGAAATAAGTGACATAGAAAATGATCTATCAGACTACTACTCAATTTCCCTATGCAGATAAATTCATTCGTCAGATGTAAAAATGATTTTCAATTGTAATTAATATCCAAGATAATTCTTAAGCTTCCTCGAATAATCCTTTATTTAAAAATTCATTATGACACAAGTACAAACAAATATAGAATTATATTCATCATTATTAATAAAATTTTTGAATCCTTCCCTCATATGGAAAGTATATAAATATTTGTTATTCCGATAAACGTGGTAGTCACTTCATTGTTTCCAAAAAAGCGCTGAATTTTAGATTTGAAATAAAATATTTACTGTTTTATTAAAGAAAATAACTTACGAAGGTCGTTACGAAGTTATAGCTTTTGAAATATACATTAAAATATCAACAGTAAAATACATAAAAGAAACCGAATTAACTCTTATTTTAATAAAAGTGGAACACGGATTCACTTTCACTATCGTAATTGAACCTCGAATAGGTTATTATATTTGAAAAATGGCTGTTTACACTGGATAAAGTTTGTGTTTATTTTGGATGCACTTCAAACGAAATGAGACGCATCAACGACATAGTTAAATTAATGTTTTAAGCAGCTATTGAAAATGAATAATTACAAAGTCCAACTTAAAATACTTTATTTGATTAGTGCTTAGATATATTAATTACTTATATTTGTTCAACGATTCAGTAAACAAAAAAAATTATTCATTCGGAGAATAATTTATAGCGTTAAAATCCGATTTAAGTTTTTTTTTTTTTTCGTCGTTGAACTTGATGATTTAATTTGGTAAATGCGTTTTCTTTTCTTGACGACCAATTTATTTTTGTTAGAATGCATGCACCAGAATTAAACGTCAATTATAATGGTATTTGATTTAATTATTTCTAGTGATTTGTGATACTCGTGAAAATTAAAAATTATACTAGTTCTTTGAATGTATAATTTGTAATATAATTGAATAAGTATAAAAACAAACAATTCATTTAAATCATACCAAGATCGCTTTAAACCTTAGCATTTACGTAATATAATTAGAAGAAATAAAGAAATGAAGGAAAAAAATCTGGGGTGCAAAACTCTCTCGCCTCCCCAAAGAATATGACGCACTCCCTAATTTCGAAAGCACCTCCCACTCTTCCCAATTTTTAATTAGCCATATTTTAATTTATTTTTTTATATTAACATAGTTAATCATTGTTCTGTATGGGTTATTAAGTTAAAAGTAATAATGAGAAAAGTTTAAATTGTAATATGCTGCTTATTTGGAATTCTTCCGACAAAACTTTGGAAGTTGAAAAAGTCACTATCCAAAATTCTGAAATCTATAGGCAAACAAATTCAAATAACATCTGAAAATAAATGTCTTATTTAAGCATAAAGTTTCAATAAATATAGCAAACATGAAGTGTGACGTATATAGACAGAAAAAAAGTAAAACTATAAATGGAGTAAAAATTTATTTAAAAAAATTAAAAATATGGGTTAGTCCATTTTAGTTCTTTACGTCTAATTTTATTAAGCTTCATTGACCGTATTTCAAAATTACGTTTGAACTTTATTAATATTTTCTAAAGAAATGAAAATCAAAAAATATTTACTTTTATGTATAATAAAAAGTTCTAAAAATTAAATATGAAACACACATTTATAATAATTTTGTCACATCATATTGTAAAGACAATTTACTCACTCTACGTTTCATTAAATATAATTTTAAAAAAATTAAAAGGAACATGCTATCATTTCTACATTTGAAAGATATGTAATATTGTAATATTCATATTTTTCTGAGCATTGGACCATGAGATATGTATTACTGCAGTATAAAGATAGCCATGAAAACCTTGTAAAATTCTCTGCTTTTTATATGGATTTTAAATTATTCATTTAGACAAAAAATTATTAAATAACTGTTGATTAATAGTTCATTGGGAAGTGTAATAAAAAATTAAAGAGAACTAAATAAAATAAAAAATTACGTCGTTTTGTATCCCAAAATAAATAATCAAATGAGTGTTTATACTTTAAACTAAACGTATTATTTACAGAAGGTGCAAAAACAGGGTGGCCACAAAATTCAGGAAAAAAGGTTCCCTGATAATTCCCTGACAGATTTCTAAAATATTCCCTGATTTTAGGGCAAACTTTTTTCCAAATTTCCCCAATTTTCTCAGGTTTTCCAGATGTCTAGACACCCTAATCAAATAGAACATGTATTTTAAAGAGATAATATGCAATTTTTAAAATTAGTTTTGCTGGTAATGAGAAGTTTAAATTATTCCTTAACATTAAACTTCTAATGGCTTACCACTACAAATCTCCATGTAAACATCGCCAAAATAGGGATGAGCGTGCTTTAAACAATACAAAATTTCCTTGATTTTAATGAAATTTTAAAAGTTTCGCTGATTTTTTCCAGAATCAGAAAGCTCCCTGACATTTCCCTGATTTCCAGGTTTTCCCGGTTCTGTGACCACTTTGAAAAAAAAAAGTAATAAAAATATTACTTCAAACCTTTAACTTTCAAAAATATGCTTCTCTTCACACAACGACCGATTTAAAATCTATTATAAAATGCAAAATTTAGATGTGTAGCAATTATTAAAGTAAATTTGTGTGTGAGTGAAAGCGTTATGTGATATAACAATATCCATTATGCTGATTGTGACTTTATCAAAGGGGTGAATTGAAAAGTAATGAAATCCCGCATTATAAGAGCTTGGTTTTTGAATATTTCTTAATATCATTCCTGTGTTGTTAATTCGAATATGTAGGGGTTCACTAGTGAAAGATTGATTTTTTAATAACTGCACTAACAAGTAAAAACATTATCTTCAACTTCTTTTACTTGTTGTATATGCCCTAGTAAAAGAATTAAAATATCACGTGGGAAATTTATCGTTTTAAAGCGTTTAACAGATCACTCAGACTTTATATTTATCCAGATCGAAAAACATTATTCTTAACATATATTTAAAAGCTCTAATAGAACATACTATAAGTTACATTTTAGACCATTTAATAAGTGTTTTTTTTTTATATATTTTTAATAGTTATTTTTCGTTTTTCAGTATTAATAGTGCACCTTATTTATCTAAACAATGTATGCGTGAATTTATACAGTTCATACAAGCAATAATTTTTTTTTACTTTGATGAAACTAGAATAGCTTATACTAAATATAATATATTGTGTGTTTAAATCATTTAAGACCTGCAAAAGGTTCTATATCAAATAAATCAATTTTATCGTTGATGAAGCTGTATGTCAACCGAAAAGCTAGCTTGTTAATGCAAGGTTTAAACCTGGTTAAAAAGCAGGACATTATCTTCAGGCAATATATTGTTAACTTAACCAGTGACCCTTTGTTATCGAAAGAGATTACAATTTAATTTCTTAAATTTTCAAACTCAAAGGGCACATCTAAAATTTCTCTACCATTCATACAAAAAAAGCAACTGAATTTGTGATAAAAGTTAGTTTTCATTAAACATTGCACTTCCCATGTCAAATTTTAGAGAAACCTTTTCTGCTGATAATGCTCAATTAATCCGAAGATTTAACTTGATCTTATAAATATTTAAATAATACACAAACATAATATTTTTTCTGTTAGTGTATCTGTAGTGACCATTAAACTTGAAGAGTTTTTTTTTATATAGGGAAACAATGCCGTAACTTTTCTAGACAATAATGAACCCCGATATCAAGTCATTACTTAGGTAAGAAATGTAAAAAGAAGTTATGTACTCAACTTATGTAATAATTTCATAAACTTTCAAGGACACACTAGATGACCTGTAGTTAAAAAATTCTCAGTAGTTGCTGATGTATATAGATGTATCAGTGACTAATGATGCACTACTAGTAAATCAGTACAACTACATAATTTTGGCGTAAGTACAATTCTATAGATTAGCCAAGATGGGGACGGAATTAAAACGACTATTTTCATAGCCAAATCAGATTTAGAGTAATTATTATTATTATTAATTACTCGTTATTGTATATTAGAAGTTATTATGATGAAGTATGTAAACTTCATCGGGATTACATACTTATGGAAAATTATAAATTGATGGAAAATTTAAAAGTTGTTTAAAAAACAGTTGCAAGAGATCTGGTAATTTAGACAGAGTAATAAAAAGATAATGATAGTGGTATAAACAGTAAAGCACTTATACTTTTCTCAATCTTAAGTGGTTTTTAAAAAATAATAGTGAACTTTTACAATTCCCGTCGATTTATATAGACATTTATAAATTCATCAAAATTTGTCTCTAAGTCAATGAAAATATTAATGTTAACAAGTTTAGCAAAATTTGTAAACTACATTAATTTACATATAGTTCTCTAGGAATTTTTATATAACCTATGAGCAAAAAACGGCTAATTAAAAACAATATTCCTGCATCTTAAACTTAAATTTAAAACATCATTTCTCATGTTCTCTAATTAGAGAACTAATTTTAAAACATCTATGCCGCGGATACTCTTTTTCCCTTCATATTTAATATTTTTAAATCCGCTAACTTAGAAAAGTTTGTTAATTGTTGTGATTTACAACATAACAAGCGTTGAAGAAATTTTAAACCCAAGGATTTCCAAACTAATCTCTCAACCAATTAATATTAATTGGCATTTTCCAGCTAGAAATTCTATCTCAAATTCAAATTTTTACGATACATTTTTGCATGAGTTTACTTAGGAAAAAAAAAACCAAGTTCTTGATCAATTTTTAACTTATAAGACTTTATAAAAATCTTTGGCAAATCTGCTTATTATTAGTGATTAAATATGGCTTCGAAACTGAAATTCAAAGCTACCTGGGAATAATATATTCTTGCTTTGCTTAATTGGTTCATTTAGAGTAAGTCCTTACAGAGCTAATTATCTCCATATTTTACGTTTGAACAAAAAAATGTAGGACTTTAATGAGCGGTCAATTAAGGGGATTTAGTTCGTTAGTAAACGATGATACAGCAAGAAAATAATGCCTGGAAGTTATCGAACAAAACAATCTCAATCTTTTATGGAAGAATCTTCAAGATGAAGTAATTGAACGCAAATTGTGTCAATTCTCTCACTTACCGTGCATGTAAAATGTTCCTTACCACTATAAATTATTTTGTATTTAACTTTATGTGTATTTAAATATAAAGTGTAGCTTAAATTTTTTTTTATTTTGAGATAATTAGAACAAATATTATAATCGAATTAACATGAGATTATTGCTCTACAGATTTGCAAAGAGTAGTACTAGTAGTAATAATAATAATAATAATAATAATAATAAAAACTATCTGGTTTTTGTAATGAGGTTAGTATGTAACGATCAACTGTAAATTGTTTCATAATAACAGCACAACATACTGAGTAAATATCTCTTTTACGATAATATAACTAAATAACTATAATAATTGGAATACTACACTTCTGCTTATATTTTTGATGAAACTGTTATCACTCTATTCTTTTAGATAATGAAGTTTTATTTACATGCTTTTATTTTTTGTTCACTTCCGAGAAATAGTGTCACTTCATTTCTTATTATATACTGGTGTTTCTCGGGTACACAGAGCATGATCGACCCAGTTCAAAACATCTTGCCGGATGTTCGGTCTAGATTGCAGAAATTTTTGCTCGGAGTACAAAGAAAATGAAAACCTATTTTTACACGATGCATACTTCTCTAAAAAAATTCCAAAGAATAAGTTGGACTTGTCTTATCCGGTGTACCGAAAATAAGCTTTATTAAACTCATGTATAATTGCAGATCGGCAAAGAAACACGATTTAAAAAAAAAAATATATATATATATATATTAAATTATACAGGTTACAAAAGAGATGGATTACGGAGAAGTGTCTGTATAGTAAAAATAAATAAGTATTGTTGGTCAAGTTCAGCGATACAAATTTTATTGTTCTTTTATGTTTTAGATTCTTTCTCATATTATTACTTATTTTCGGGTTACCGGAAGTGACGTCTTACTTTTCCCCTGCCTGTTTACGAAATGTATGCACTGTAAAGGTACGATTCACTGGTAAATTTTTATGTACTCCAAGCAAGGATTCTATCTCCTTACAGTGTATGTATGCACTGTTGACGAAGTAGGATATGTTATCTGTATTTTTTCTGAAATTGTTTTCACAATTGTTTAATTTTCGAGAAGCTTTGCTTTTATCTTCTATAAAATAGATACATAAAAATATCTTCTGCCATAAAATCTTAATTTGTACTTTGTGATGAAGCAATGTTGATCACATTACAAACTTAAATACATAAAAATCCGAATAATAATTAAATGACAGCCTCCCTGTACTGACAGCTTAAATGGAAGGTAGACCTAGTAACTGTATGAAAGAAAAGAATAGTTTTACAGCAATAAAACGTTTGTCATTAAAAACCCTGATGCAGTGTCTAACATTTTATAGACACCCTGCACTTTGGAGAATTCTTGAACAATTTATTTTAGCACACAATTTTGATATACAATCATTACTGATACAGTGGCATTTTAAATAATTGTGGTTTTAACTGAAATTTTAAATTATCAGAAAAAAACCATGGATACTTTTACAAAATTTCTACTTAGTACAACGAATGATGGTCACTTTTACAAACAGTTATATAGATGTTATGTCGTATAACACAGCAAAACAATGTCAATGTATTATTGGAGCACTTTTTACAACCGTATTCCCTTATACTTCCACTTGACCAATTATACGACAAAGACCTCTAAAATCGTCTTTTAACGAAACCAAAATAACATTTCTACTACAATACCTCCTAATACATATCAGATGTAGTGAAGCATCAAATTGGAAATGAGCCTCAGAGTTCATTTAAACATACCCCGAAGAAGAAACGTACAGCTGAAATGGAAAGACAAAAATAAATGAGACTATGGAACAACACTACAGGAAGAAGTAGCTGTTCTTTTGTTCCTTGTTACATAGAACGAAAGTAATCATTCCGAAATAAAAGACCCATTCTGTTGGCAGTATTTGCTCTCTTTTCCTCAAAGTCACTTCGTTTGCGAACAAGATAAACCCAAATCCCCCTTTTTACTTTAAAAGCCAATAAAAAACAATCAATCGCAAGATACTACAAGCATGGGGGAATTGGAATCTCCAGTCTTTCAACAAGAAAAGTTGCCCCAAGAAACAAAAACTAACGTCAAACACCAAGAAGACTGGAGGGGGGAAACAAAGAAAAGATGTTTTATTGTTGCCTCCTTCCTTGATACAACTGGGGCTAATCAGAACTTCATTCTTTTCTTGTACTTCTTCCTATCGATTCTTTCGGGCGAAAACCATCTATATATATCGAAATAGCAAGAATCGCTCCCATCGTCGTCATCGATTAAGAAACTTCTTCATCATCGATAGAGGGTTATTAAGAATGCCGAATAGCCGATAAACATTGCGAGCCGAAAAAAACCGGAGGCAAGAAATAGGGAATTACGAATAGATATACCCGAATCTCGAGATTTGATATAAGACCATCAAAACCTCTTTGGTGTTCTTGTAATTGAGTTTGGAAAATGTTTTCGGTGAAGCAAGAAATGATGTAATGTAGAAAACTCAAAAAAGCTTTCTAATCTAATTGTTTTAGTAAGAAAAACGTTTTCCATAGGTATTTAATAGTTCGAGATTTTTAAATGGTTTTGTACACAATTTTAAAACCAATTGTAGTTCTAAAACTCATGTAAGGCTTTAAGAAATCACAACATGCAAATATACTTGCGTGCGTTGGTTGTAAAATAATAAACATTGAATAAAATTATATTTATTTGTGAAATTATAATTTAAATACGTATGATACTTATTAATATGTGGGTAAATACGTTGTTATTATAGATTGATTATTCTACAAAAATTTAGTCACCAGCTGCTTTGTTCTGAAAACTTAGATGTTTGCTAAAAAGACAGAAACCCAATTAAAAGTGGTGCAATCGGTTTTATTTAAAGGTCTAGAGTAAAATTAAATAAGTAAATTATTGAAAGATTCATCTTATACCATGTTAATCGCATGTTTTTTGGGGGAAATGTGTGTAAAACTAGATACGAGACAAATTTATTTTTTACTGCAATATATGTAGTAGATTTGAGAAAAATGTATCTTTTACTGCAATAAATGTATCATATGAATCATTATATACATATTTTTTTAAACGGTAACGGTGTATACAGTGTATAGTATGCCCATTTCAAATTATGGGCATACAATACATGAGTTTTTAATATTGCTATAGTTATTCCAATTAAAGTTATCACGATTGTTCATTAAAATAATAAAGATTTCATTTTGGGAAGTCTTTTCCTATTTAAGTTTACCAAAGTTTTGAAAAGTGGATGACTTATAGGCAAATAAAATAATTTGTATGAACAATGAGAGATTATCGAATTTTCTATTTTGTTTATGGGAAATCAAGTTCTTTTATATATATTGCAGAATTCAGGTATATATTTCAAGATTTCATGCATTTAAATTATATTCAGACACATTTTAATAACTAATTCATATTTTCAATACTGATTTTTTTTCTGTATTTTTTAAGAGCTATCAAACTCTTACAGATTTATAAATACTGGTTAAACAAAAATAAAATGAGATCATTTTATAAATATATTTAAAAACAATTTCTTTTAGTTTTTTTTAGGTATATAGTTAATTTCCAAAATAGGTATTCCTTTAAATGTATATCATATAAGATGTATATCGTATAAAATTTTTTGAAAAGAGCAAACTTTTTTTTATTTGTAATTCTTATATAATCGCATTATTTTTTTGTCTGTAATTTTGGTTTTCCTTAAAGCTACTGAAATACCTTCAAAGTTCTATCTCAAAACTTAAAATTAGACCTTTTTTTTTTTTTTTTTTTTTTTTTTTGTATAATGAAGCAGAAATTACAACATGTACCAGGATAATTAAGAAGAAAAGGATCAATACATTTTTACTTAAAATGCATTGATATTTGATATGCTTGTACAGGCTTAAATATTCTATAATCTTAAGCAAAAATATATCGAAAACACATGTTCGAATTTTAAAACATTTAAATAAAACTACGAAAACAAAATTTATCAGCTAAAAAAATTGACTTCCTTTATTTATCGCTGTCTGATGGATGACCCCCTGCTCCCACGCTGATTCCTGAAATCTCTTTAAAGTTTATCCACACGTGACCAAACAAGAAACAGAGCCATCTGGTGTCCATGTACGGAGTTCGACAGCAAAGAAAAGACATTAACGCCTTCACTTCGATTAGGAAGGAACTCCGTCGATATATCGGTTCTTATAAACGAGAAAACCTTTACTAAGGGAAACAAAAGTTTTCCTTCTCACAGAGCAATCACAGGACATCCATCAATAAGGTTGACCCCCTTGATGATCTAGCCGAGTTACTTTTGAAGACTGATCACAGCCCCTCGCGATATGGGGTACACAGTCTTCGGGCAATAAAGGCGGAGGAAAGTAGTTCCTAATAGTCGGAATTGTCCTCCAGGATTGGTTGAATGTGTGTTATAGCTCGATTGGGAAGCGGAGTGAAGTCTCATGGGTGAATCTTTCTTGAGAAATTCGAGCTTGAGTGGATTTATTGTTTATGTTGAGGTAATAGATAATAATTTGTTGAAGTTTTTTTAGTACATAAGCTGATCATTAAACAAATCTCAATTACATCTAATATTTTTTACTATTTCTATACATTTTAAAAGTTTTTTATTAGCACATTAAGTGGTCATTTTCATTATTGAAGGGCATAAAAGACCTATAAAAGACTAGTGCAGATGGAGGACACAAATTGGTTGTGCAATGGTCCCAATAATGTTGTTTGCTAAATAACTACACTTTTAGTTTGAGTTTCTGTTAGAAATATACGGCTGCAGTTTGAAGGGATTCGAAAGGCATATGTATGTCGCATGGGCAACATTGGGGATACGAAATGCCTAATAATGGGACAGATGTGACAAAAAAATAATAATAATAATAACAATTAATTAATTCATGGCAAATATTAGCCATAAGAACACAGTCTTTAAAATAAATCATTTACATGCATCGCTAATTTTTATGTGCATTTGCGATTCCTATCGGATCTTTTCTTTCCTTTATCGGGTTTTTTCATAATGTTTGACTGCTAAGAACCAAAAATCCATTCCGAAATATTTACTAATATTAGGATCGAACATGATAGAAGCGTGTGTAAAAGTGACCTTTTATTGACAACAACAGCCCCCCAAAATATGATAGAATGCATTGCAATCGACATCAGGTCTATCTGTCAAATTTCAGCCCGATTGGATTACAGCAAGTGTGTTTATGTGAAATCATCAGATTTGCCCAGCAGGAACAAATATAACCACCCACACATACAAAATCGAAGTTAATATAAAGGATTTAAAAATAGAAATCAAATAGGCTTCAAGTAAAGTTCAAGTTTTTTATGGCAGGTGTCTAGGTTTAACCGAAGCAAAGCAGAAAAAAGATCTATTTGTAGGACCTGATGCCAAAAAATTGGTAAATGAAAATGTTGAGTTCACAATGGAGACAAAGGAGATATTATCACAGAAATATTTAAAAACTAGTGGTGATCAGCTTTCTTGGAAATCAAAAAGACTCAAATTACAAATACATTACAGAAGTGAAATTACCAAATTTAAAATATTTGCTTGTTATATGAGTTTAAAAGTCAATTTTCTAGTTTCATGTCTGGACAATTCCTACGAAAATTTAGATGCTTTCTGTGAGAAACAAGGTGAGAAATTTCTCCAATGTATAAATGAAATAGAAATGTGATATTAAGAAAGATAGAATATCAACATGGTTCTGAATATTCAAAGGACATGGTCTTCGGCAAGTTCATCAGTGAATAAATCCAAAGAGAAGTTTTGTGAAAGAGAGAGAGAGAGAGAAAAAAAAAAAAAAGAAAAAAAAAAAAAAAAAACACGATATAATGATGAATGTAATTTTTTTCTTTAATTCATTTATCATTCAAATTATGAAAAAGATGAATATAAAATGTAAAGTATGCATTTATGAGTTGATAAAAATTTCAAAATTATTTGATTTGGGTTATTTTCTTAAAAATGTTATATCGTTTTGGGAAAACACCTTGCGTGATAGAAAAAAACATGCTTCATATTTGGAATTAGTATTGAAAATACTATAAAAATTAGCTTTCAAAACTAAAACAATTTTCAAAATGTATTCTACTTACTTATATAGCTTTATAAAGCTCCAATGGGACTTCATTGTCCAACCAATTTTTATACAACTTTATATTGATTTGCTTATTCCCAGAATTTTCGTAAAGTACATATTTGAACAATTCTACCATATAATGTAAACACATGTTATTTTCCTAAGATTAACTTTTAAAACAAATAACTATCTATTTATTTTCCTACGTTTTCGTCAATTTCTTATTAATGAATTCTAGTACAAAAATCGTATTTAGTTGATAAGTAGATTTAGAGAAAAGGTAAATCGAATTAATGGAAACCTTTTTTAGGAGCCATTTTTTTAGGGGTTGAAATAATTTAAATCGAATAGTTTTTGTTTACTTCCAATTGTAAACATATGTATTACATAGTTGATTAATTACTTGGGAATGCAATTTATCATAGCAATTAAATTAAAAATTTAAAAAGAAAAAATATGCACCGTCTATACTTTTGAGTACTCTTCACAACAACTCCAATCTGGAATTGAAAAAAAAAAAGGCAAAACATTGTTTTAAAAGAGTTATATTATATCTGAATCTTGAATTGTAAAAAGGAGTCTGTCTCACTGAAAACCATGAAATCAGAATTGTTGTAAAGGTATAGTCACACGCACCTTCTTCCCATAAATTAAAAGGTAAATTAATTAATAATTTGGGTCCTGATCATCGTGTAGCATTGCGTTGTTATTGGTATCTTTATTCTATAAAGCGCCAGGTCTCACTAACATATTAGGGCAAGGTTTTCAAAATGGTTAAACAATGCGGTTCACTGAGATGACGTTAAGTATCAATATAACCAAAATATCAATGGAAGAACAATAGTCTAAAAGTTTACTTTAATACTGGGGAACTGCAACATCATTCTGTATCTAATCTGCGAAGAGAACATGTCCTCCACTCCCAATAACAACTCAATTGCAAAGGAAGACTCCGTTTTTAAGTAAAATAATATCTTTTATTTTCTGGATTAACATAAGACATGTCTTTATAATTAAGACAACACTACGACATTGACAGTATATAATGGAATAAGACTGCAAGGAGCTAATGACGGAGAGACTCATTAAACTTTCACAACTAAACAAGACCGAAATTCAATTTGACCCATTCTCTGTTCCAAGCAAAAGTTTCCAACTAGAGAAACTAATTATTTACTAGAAAACAATTATTTTAAAACCAACGCTGCTAAATTAAGTTTATTGAGAAGGTAATCATTGAGATTTCTCACAATATGAAACCTATCACTTTTACATATAGTCTGTTCTCGAAATTAAATTTTAACTGCAATCAAAATTGTTTACCCTTAATATTTCTCCTTTGGATTTATCTATGTTTGCGAATAACGAATGCAAGAAGGACTTACCCCTTGTGGACTGGTCTGCGAGACACGAAGTATCGGTGGCATCTCATGAGCTCAACCTAGAGAGTTTCTTGGTCAGAGAGAGGATGGCATCTCCAGATGCATTGTTTTAAGAAGTGATGATTCTTGGGAGCAATGGAATAATCGTGATTTTTCTGAATTGCATCAGTTTTTAAAAACTTGGTTGCCAGTTGATTGGAGCGGTTTCTGTTTCTCTTCGGTATTACACCCTTCGTTGGACACAAACCTACACCCCGCAAGCATTGAGGGCTGTACCCTTTTGCTCATCCAAGCGACCATTGGTTTATTTGTAGCGTTTAATTCTCTGATCTGTGTTTCGTAAAGTTATCTCGCAAGAAATTTCGCACTGAAATTCATCCAACTTGCATCCGCTCTACTCTAACCCAGCACCGACAAAACCTCCAACTTTCTTCCTTCCCCCACAACATCTGCTCTTACTAAAGTTGAGGACAGTAGGGTATAATGAACCCTTTACTTTTAAATACCTGAGTTATTCACCACCAGTGTCTAAGTAATTAAAACATTGCAATTTCATTAATAATCAAAAAGTGGTTGAAGTGTCTTGGGTGAAAACAAATCACAAAAGTCCACTTTACCACAATGACTCCTTTTTAAACATAGCAATGCGTCTATTTCCCACGTTTATTCCTTACAATTAGATATAAGTAAACTTCATTATGCGATGATAAAATTTTCATATATATGCGATGATAAAATTTTCATATATATGCGATGATAAAATTTTCATATATATGCGATGATAAAATTTTCATATATATGCAATGATAAACTTTCATTTACTTTTATTAAGAAATTGACTCCCTCGTACAAAAGTTTTCTGAACTTGTATCATTCAATTCTAAAATATGTTCCTTGCCACTAAAAACATTTTGATGTTAATTATCTTGAAACAATATAATAATATTGGAGGATATTTTTTAAAGATATTAAAATAAATTAATAAAATGTATTTTAATACACACCCTTTCAAAATAATAAAATGTTCAGTATAAAAATATGTTATGTTAAAAAAATTATCATAGCAATTGAAAATAGGCAAAAAGTTGTTATGTTATTTAACATACAGCACCTTTCTTGGCTTGAGAAATGGAATTAAGAAATGATGTGTCTGTTTCCTTGAAAAACTAGAATTAGAGAATGTAAACATTCTCTGATAAATGTTGACACAGATTAAATTCACCGGTGAAAAATAAAATATTTTGTTATATTCTTATACATTTTCACCGTCACCGGTGCATGTCAACAAGCGCATATGTTATAGTAAAGGTCGAGACGAGATGCCCACAGGACAGAGAGACTGGCGACAAAATCTCCGAATCCTTTATTCTGCCACGATTGCAGTCACGTGGCATCGACAATTTAAAGTTCTTGCAATAAATAAGACAGCATAACGTCAATCACATTATTAAGTTCATTTATAATTGGTGTTATATTCTTTTCTCATTAAAAATGTACTGCAAGTTTTAAGTTTAACAGTTTATTAACATGTGTTTTTACTTTAGCTTTCTCCTAATTTGGCGTATATTATGGTATATTTTAATAATAAAGTAGGATTTAAAAACAAAACAAAAATATTTTTATTCAACATTCAATATTAGTGCATGCTGAATGTCAACATTTGCTGGTGTAAGAGAGAAATAAGGATATTTAGCAAATATTTAGACACATACCAAGCATCCATGTGAATGCTGACATTCACAGGATAATATCGACATTCGCCAAATATCGGTCTTTCATAGTAACATATAATGTGTTGTCCTTGTGTTGCCCTTGCGCCGTTAAACTCCAACCAACCAACCATAGTAACATATACTAAACTTACTATTAATATATATTATAATAGTAAGTTTAGTATTTGTAACTGTTATAAACTTACTGTTAATATATATTAATATATATTACGATGTATTCTGCTGTATGCTGAGTTCTTAATGAACTTTATTTTCTACTTCACAAATGGAAGTCACATTAATGGTGATTATATTTCCATAAATGTTTAAACATTAGAGGCCATGAACTGCATTAGCTTAATTCTAAAAGGTGTCAAGGTTAAAAAAAATGTCTTATCTCTTCGTGAATGTTTCACCTGTTAAGAATGACCAATATGGAAATTAGCAAAACATACCATAATTCTGGTCCCTTCTTGTTCAGCCCCAAAGCCTGTTTACTTATTTTAAAATAAATAAACTCATGATTTCATCAATGATAAAAACACGTCCCCGCTATTACTGAATTTGCATTAGTAATAGATAACTGATTTGAATTCGTAGATTGCGCCATAAATAATTTGAACAAATATTAGTTGGATTACAAAATTGTAGTTCATTCACAAGGTAACCAAAGACAAAGTTCACACCTATTGAATTTAATGTAATAAATAAAGTAGTAAACCATTAAATATTGATCAATGTGTTGTGCAATATGTTGGTAGCAAAAAAAAAAAAAAAAAAAAAAAAAATAGTTTCTATAAACGCTTGCACTTTTGCAATATTAAAATCCACGGGCATTCATATTTAGATTTATTTATACAATAAAATTATTTTCTTACGTTATAAATATTGGTTTACTAAAATAATTATATATTTAAAAGAACAAAAAATAAGGAAATGATTTTAAGGAGGGGATACATTGAATTTCGACAATGCAGTTCTCGTAAATTATACATTTTTTTTTCCGAGGAAAAAATACATATCTTTTTTTAAAATACTCACAACATTGCAAAAAAGTAAGTACTCTGTGTATAAAAAATATTGAAGATGAGCAGAATTTGACTGAAAAAATAATAAAAAAAACCCTAGTTTATCACTGGTAAATGAGAAAAAATTTGAAGGGAAAAAAAAACGATTCTCTAATGTAAGCGTTCATTGTTTAGATTTTTTGGGAAATGTTTTTGACAGGCATTTTAAATATATTAGCGAAGAACAATTTAAGACATAAACGTAGTACTAAATTTCAAAAGGTACTTTTAAAAAATGGTTCTGACGTTTTAATAGTTTGTGGGTTAACTGTTGACAGATTTGGAATAAAAAAGTAAAATTTTATAATTTTTTTTCGAAAGTAAGATAATCAATGTATTTAAAAAATAAACAAACACGTTAAAACTTTAGTACTCGTAAATGTTTTAACAACTCAACCTAAAATAAAATTAATTTCACATTTAATACAAAAAGTTATTTTTTAAATTATGTAGTTTTTTCCAACCTTAATTAATGTAGAATAAAAAAGTATAAACGAATTCAAAAAAATTTTAACTTTTTTTTATATTGTAATTAATCTAATTTGCAATTTTTTAATTAGTTTTATTCAAACGAATTTGCATCTTGGATAAATATAGAAATAATTTCTCGATAATTGTACTACACATTTGCGTCTTACGAAATAACAGAAATACTAATTAGCAGTAACATTTCTGAAAATATAATTATGAATAAAACGTAATTATTTATTTGGTTACTGCAGATTGTTAAAAAAGTGTGCCTTTAAGAAACAAGAAACAAGATACTTCGAAATGTTTAATTATCTTACAAAACCATAGCAATATACTAAATGTTTAAATTAAATACAGCTCATGATACTTGCTTTTCTACATAATTATACAGCATTGTTTTTATCAAATGTTAACACTTTTCTTTGAAATTATAATACTGGGGACATATAACAACTTCTCAAGTGAAAAATACATCAATTTAATACAACTAAATTACAAACTGTAAGAAATTCAGATTTAATCCAGAATTCAAAGCAATTACACTAACTTATTAATGAATGTATTCAATCTTCTTCTAATGTCCCCGCCCCTCCCTCCATACCCTAAATATATGTCAAAAGCAAAAACATTTCCAATAAACAATCAAATCTTCAACAACCTTACCAACTTCTTGTTGCCCTAATCAGAATAACATTCATCCCACACCCCCACCCCATACTATGATGTCGCATGTCGCAAGGCAATAAATTTTTCAACTCGAGACGTTGTTGTGTGTCACTAATAATTGAATTCCTTTTCCAAGACTAGCAACATCTGGGAAGATCTGGATTTCATCTCTGGAGGTATATATGGCTCCTTCCATTCGGCTGATTATATCGCCTTGCTCTGTCCGGACTCGCCTCGATCCACCACCCCTCCTGGAAGAGAAGATGCATTAAATCAATGAAACACAAACATGCTCTCAAGATGGACGAAAGAGGTGGGGGGAAGGGGAAGGGTCGGATGTCAGGACGTAAATGGGAATATGGAGTTAGGACGTGTTAGCTGTGTGTTTAGGTGGGGATGAGGGAATATGAATGGGGATGTAAGGATGTAAGTTTGTTTGTGCTTTTGTGGTTATGTAGGTAGAACAGAAACGTAGAAGTAATTTTTGATATTATAAATATATGTAATGTGATACAGGTTGCCTAAGTTATAGATGCGTATTTGTGAATGTACGATGTATATTTGTGACGAAATGCTTTAGGGTTGATTGAGAGATACATGGAGATCCCTGTATCAAAATAAAGTGTCTCAAAGAATAATCTTTTGAGTTATATTCACTTATCGAATTATATTCATATAATTCGATATATGAATATAACTCAATAACAATATTACTTACATTTATAGATTCATTTTTGAAATAATAAAGAGACTTTCGTTTGTTTCTAAAATTGTGAGTAGTGTTTAATCGTGTTAACACTAGTTTTATAGTTATTCTAACTACCTCAGATTTTTTTTCTTCTTTGTGTTAGAATGGACATTACTTTTATAATTATACTGAAAAAATACTCTAATTATCTTAGTTTACGAAAGTGTTATAATCACTAATGTGTAGTAGCATTGTTGGTTGTTAATCATATTGTTAGATAATTAGATAATTAAGCTTTACAAAGTAATAGCCTTCCTATACCTTAGTATGTATTTTAAACAATGCTTGTACATAAAAGATAATTAGAAAATAATAATATTTTTTAATCAAAACATATTTAAGAGGATTTGCTTGAAGTATTAAGCTTTCTTGTATTGTTAAGGCATTTACATGCTTATGTAGAGATGAAATAACTAGGCATGCATAAAAATGATGAAATACTCTTTTTAATAGAAATTTATAAAATTTAAACTATGGATATTATAATTAAGTATTCTGATATTTTTCACAGCGCGTACTTATTTAATTTTTCAATGCTGAAAGAAGATATAAGTTTAGTTTAATCTTCTATTAAACTGCTTTTATAAATTTTAATTTCTGGATAGTAAATGTGTATTGTTTTATTACAAGTTAAATTTTTAATTAAATAATTACATTTTTTATAATATGTGTTAAATATTTATTTGATTTCAGAATAACTCATTGAAGTTGTTGTTTCTATTCAAATTAAAAGGAATAGTTTTAAATGAGTTGAAAATTTGTCTTTAAAGTTCAATGGAAATAATATTAATTTACAATTTTTATGAGAAGGATTTATAGTTAAGAGAAGGATTTTATAGATTGAAACAATAAGTTCATAATCCAAAATAATATTTTAGAATTATCACAAACAATAAATATTTCAAAAATTCACTAACTTTTCTACAACTGATATTATTCAAAATTAGAAAAAAAATATATAAAAATTAAATTATCTAGGAAAAATTAATGTAATAAATTATTTTATTATATCCTTCTAAATAAATATTTCTGTATTAAAAAAAAAATATCTAGAATTGTTTTCTTTAAAATCGAAAAAATATATTAAACATCGATTTAATTTTTCACCTTGTAAGGTAATTGAAAAAATAATATATATTCCTACATAGATAGATTTCTCTTTCCATTGATGTATTACTTTTGTTTCTAGTCAAATTAGAAGTGTGTTGTATTTTGCTTCATAAAATAAATTTATCTTTAGTATTCTATATCTCTAAGTATGTCTTTAAATTAGTGAAAAAAGTGTTTAGCTGAATTAAAATTTTTAAAACCTTATCATAATTACATGCTTAGTTCAAACATAGAAATTGATAGAGTTTTTTTCCGTTACAAAAACCCAAAAAATAATAATTGCGTGATAAGCTTGTTAAGAGTTATCTGAAACAAATATGTCTTTCACAATTAATAATTTTTTTTAAAATTGATAGTTTTCAAAAATAACGACTCTAGTTAAATTGAAGATACAATTCAAAAATTGTATTTTCTAATTTAAATTTGAATTTTTAGGGAAATTGTTTTAATAGCTCCAAACTATATTTATAGATAAATAACATTAACAATTTGATAACCTATGATATCCAAATATTTTATTTTGGTCCATCTTTAATCTGGAGATTACAACTAAACAATCTTAATATATTACTTATGGTGTTGTTATTGTTGTTGCATGTTTTAATTCGTCTCAAATGAAACGTGTTTAAATACAATTCTTATGAACGATGTAACAGTATCAATATTTCTTATTCTCGAATTTTATCGCTAAAGCGAAACGTTGGCGGAAAAGCACGTACGGTCGTATCTTAAGTCATAAAACTTACTTTAAATATTATATGTTGACAAAAGCCTCCATTTCAGAAATTCTTATCACTTTATTTCAGGCACGCTTAGAAATATCAGAGAAAATCTCCAAATTTGAAATACAGTTTAATAAATTGTAACTTCCAAAAGGTGAACAATTTTATCAAAGTAATTTGTTTGATATATTATATAGTTAGAGTTGATTGTGAAGAACTTAAAGATATATATATAATATTATGTTTCATCACTTGGTAATTTAGAGTTGAGTTAAATTTTATACGTATATATTTAAAAAAAAAATAATGAATTGTTATGTATGTAAATTAAAATGTTATTGATAAAATGTTTACTACTCGACAGAAATACAGAAAATACAACATTTACCTTATTGCATTTTTTAAACTTCAACTAAATTTAACTTTTTTAAATTATATAGTTCTCTAAATGTGTTTTTTTTTTTTTATATTTTAAAAATTTGCTAAGTATTTTTTAAATATAATAATTGACAGTAATGAAAGATAAATTTATATGATGCATTAACACGATCACTCAAAATCAATAACTTTTTTAAATTTATCTCCAGGCAAATCAGCGACAAATTATATAAGAATATATTTATAATGAAAAATTCTTAATTATTGCAGAACAGTTGGTAAATCTTTTTCATATAAAACAGCAGTCTCAATAAAATATCTGGATAATGGTATAACTTTATTAGAATTTAATTTTACATCAATACTTTGAAATCAATTGGAATATAGACAAACGAGTTAGTAGCTTGAAAGGGAATTAACTTTTAAACTTTTTAAAGATACTGAAATACCAGCATACTAAAATAAGACTAACTATGAAGAAATTTATATAGCAAACTCTAACGAATACTATATTGACAATGTGTTTGCTTTTAGTATTCCTTTGATACCAACTGGGTAGACTAAACGTTATGAAGCATGACTAGACTAATTTGCATTAAAAATTCCATAGTTTTAACATTACTTCAAGAGTCATTTAGTAGCATCTGACTCATAAACTACATTTATTCTCCACAGTCGATTAACCAGTGACAGCTTTATGATAAAACACGCATATTGTTCGAACTTCGGTACTTAAATTGTACATATTCATACTACTGGAGGAGTAACATATAAATCGAACACTTACGCATCTAAGTCTTCTGATCTGAAAACACAATAACTCTTTATTCAAACGTGTCTTCTATAGTTTTTAGATAGATTGGGTCCCGACTTAGCAGTTTGATGGCGATGCATGTAGTCGAATTGAACAACATATTACCACTTAACTACACTTAAATACAACTTTAATGGCAAAAGTTTTTAGCTTATAATATTGTTAAGAGGGTGCTAACGTCTGCCTTAGTGACTTTTCTATATAATAGATAATGCTTGAACATTGACTTTATTAGACACCCGGTATTCAGTGTGAATGAAGTCTTGCCTGAATAAAATATATACTGTGATAAAACAATTTTACTGATAAAAATAGTTTATTGGAAATTAAAAGTGCACTAATTAAGTTTCTATGAACACCATTTACCTTAGCAAACTTCAAAATGTTCTTTCTTAGTAGCTTTGAGAATATTGAGTCCGTAAGTCAGTTTTTTGCAAAGTACACTTTAGCATTGGGTTTCCTAGCCTTCAAAAGTTCTAAAGTTCCTTTAGTCAACAAGCAGTATGAACTGTATTACCGACTCAATATTTTCGAAGTTCCTAATGGGATACATGCAGAAGTGTATTAACGTATTCGTAAAGTTTCAAAATACTTTATAATAATCAGTAAAATAGTATAGGATTTTTTTTTTTAAACCGGTTTCCATTCCATTTACGGCATTCATTGCCAGCTACTGTTACTGTAAAAGACTGGAGTTTACCTGTTTATCTCAAGTACTATACACGGTATATCAAAATTGTGTTACTAAGTTAATGAACTGAGTCAGGTCTGTTAGACAAGATACCTTATTCACGTAGATGCTTTAAAAAGAAAGCTCACAATGCTTTGATCAACACTGATGCGTCAAGAAAGTAGAAACGTCTTAAAATTTAAAGATTTGCTGCTAATGGATTGGTATTGTAATAAAGTGGCCAGTGCACAATCCAAACAAGTTACAAAACAGATTTTTCGGTAGACAAAGTAAATGACTATCACAGTCTAATTTTTGTATTTTGAGACGTTTCGTAGTGTACACTGTTGATAAAAGGTGAAAAAACAACCTAACGTTGTTCACGTTCGTTGTAAAGCCTTGCATGTACATAAAATATGTTTTTCTACCAAACCGGTGAGGGGCAGTTTAACAACTTAGTAATCAACAATTATAATATATTTTCTAGTTATTAAGGTAGACAGAATAAAACTTGAAATTGCTACTATATGACGCTGTAAGAAGTCTCATCAAATAGCACATGGCCACTTTACCGTACCACGAAATAATTTTAATAACAATAACTGTAATCTTGTAAAAATTAAAGGAGTGACAAAAGAAACTAGTGACCTCTCAGTATAATAAAGTCAACCATTTGCGTATTATATTAGCAAAAATATGGAAAATGAGGCGTAGTATTAAGAAATCTGAAAAATTTTTTGTTATAATTTAGTGTTTTCTTGAGCTAAAGAATGTTTTTGAAGAAATTTTATGTGGCGTATAAAGAATAGTGAAGCAATACAACTGTTACTTTAAAATTTTAACTAAATAACAATTTTAATATTCAGTAGTTTTTCCTTAGAATATATCCTTGTAATATTTGATACTCTTCCTTTGATATCTTACACAATGTTTGCATTACGTGCAAGACTTCATCCTACACAGAAGTTTCTGCACATAAATGTGATTATTATAGTCTCCTCCAATTCCAATCTCACTAGCCTAATCTCTATTTTATCAGCCCCCTCTCATCCATTCTTTTCAGTCCTACTCCACAGATCAAGAGAAACACATTCCATTGATTCTCTGGTGGTCTTTTGACCACCTCCCTCCCAACATAATCGTACAAATGGACTCTGAGGAGACTCTCCAGATGTCCATTGTTCGTCGGGGTATATCACTTCTCCCAGTCCCTCTTTCAGGAGCTCCTGCACATTGTATCTCCCTTTAATACCATCGGATCCTCCATTGTGTTTATTTATTCATTACAGGGTATTAAAAGGTCCGGTTCACGGAGCAGAGGGTCACTTGTTTGAAGTTGTGAACTGTTATCCTACATCAAAGGAGTGATTTGTAGGATCCTTCGCTTTATGTCGGCTTAAGTTTGCGTGCGGATCGTCAAACGCTGGGAAACAAAGAGGTCTGATAATAAAACCCAATTTAAGCCACCTTGTCGGAAGGTGCGGAGGGAGACGGTAATGGAATGAAGATTGATTGAAGTTTAATGCGTTTTCTGTGGAGTTCCATGGTTTTGGATTGGATTGGAATGTGGATATGGATATTGTAGCGTCAAGTGCAGAGAAGGAAGAGGAATTATGGTGTAAAGTGTATTTTAAGTTTTTCAATTTAACCAGTATGAATACAAGTGTCATATAGCGGTTTAATAGTTTCTTGGACAATGAAATTTAAAATATTGGGTTGCCATAATAATAATGATGCCATTTAAAGCCGCCTTGAACTTGTAATAATAAATCTTCATTTGTGTACGTACTGCTGGAACCACTAGAAAAGTAACTCTTAAAATAAAAATTATTACCGTAAAATGGGGTGACTAGATATCAGTTTTTTTTTTTTTTTTTATTGTAGTAATATGTATGCATTTTTTTATGAACACTGATGTTTTATATAAATGACATAATTAAAAAATATTTTAGAATACTTTCAAAATGTAATGCCTATGAAGACATCACAATGAAGCAAAAGGTTTGAGAACATGTAACACCTCAAAGTGAGAACACAAACATATTTTCCACCAAACAGTTCCCTACTATGAACTTTTAATTCAGTTGAGGCTAAATAAATTGAGAACGACTAGTTTTTCTAGAACCACTATTATTTCAGTTGAAGAACATGCATAAAGTAACGGTAAACAAAACAAATTAAACACAAAATTGCACACAGTAACTAATCAAACATAAGTAAGCAGATGCAAGTTCTTGATATGTACTTACAAAAATGCTTTCGAATATAGGAGAAATACTAGATATTAAAAACTACATCTTCAGTAAAGTACCATTTCCAAAAATTACTGTTTTTTATGGAAACTTCACTTCAACTATGGCATAATTTTCAATTTTATTATCAGGAACATACGTTCTTACAGTATCCTGTGTTTTTATACTCCACAATCCTTCTCATCCTGTTTCTTTTAGCAATGTTCCAGGCAAGTTGAAACTACTAAAAAGAAGGGAAAAAAATATTATTTTAGCCTAACATTTTTAGAAGCATAAAAATATGAAAAAATATTAAAAAAAATATTCGACTTGATATTTTCTTTCATTAATACATGTTTACTTACCTCTAAAAAATAATTTTTGATTGAGTGCCAGAGGACATTAGACTAAACAAAGTTTTTTAAACTGTTTGAAGAAGATGAAGTTGTGTGAAGGTTAAACTTGACAGGTTAAAATTGACCGAAACGAGTAAACAATGTATGATTCTTCAAATACTGCACTTCCATCATGTTGCTTTAAAGTTAAAAGCTAAAATTGCTTTAAAATCTAAAAGTTGAAGTAATTTCGCCATTTCGGTTATGACACCACTTATGTTTCGAAAATATTGATATGATTTATTTAACTCGCAATAGATCAAGTTACTGCACTTTACTTTAAAGAATTAAAAGAGAATAATAAAAAAGAATAAAAATTAAGAAAATAAGTTTCATATCTTTCCTAAGGTTTTTATTATGAACAGCAACTGTACAAAAAAAAAAAAAAAAACCTTTTAGAATCACTAGATTCATGACCCCGCTTTGCGGAACCTGTCATTGTGTACAGAACCCAACTTTTGAACGAAACTTTAAGGCTGACTTCTCTCGCTGAATGTTTCATTGATGCGCAAACCCAAGAACACTGCGTTCTCCTAAAGTTTCATTGCTTCTCAAGTACAGGCTGTTGAAAAGTTTATAGGTACGTAAGCACAAGGCTCGTTTCGTTTGCTAAAATGTTCACTGCTGGTCATGCATAGACTCTTAGACACCCTTCCCCCATGTTGAGAAACAAAAAAATAATTCCCTATTAATATAATAATACCCCCTCACCTCTCGGAGAATATTTAAAATTATATTTGTGAAAAGAAAATTAGAAGGCCAGAACTACTTACGGTTAATATTTCAGAATTATACGTTTATTGGAAGTAAATAAACTTTAATTAGTATTCTTTTTTATTTTTATTTGTTAAAGTTTTAACGTTATGTATATCAATGTATATTATGTAATATTTTACTTATTCAAAATCTGATGCCTAAAAGTTTATAGTGTATTTCTAGTAACAGTTTAAAAAAAAAAAAAATCATGTAAAAATATGGAAAAATGAAAAAGCGAAGATATAGTTTGAAATTTGATGAATTTGAAAAAAAAAAAATTAAAATTTTAAATATTTAGAGCACTATTTGAACTTTTTTAAAAATAAAATTTAGTTATTGCTTAGAAACACGTCAAAATATATACAATTTATAATTTTATATTCTTAAATTAAAAAAAATAAATAATAATAAATAGTATTAAGGCTACCAAGTCCCGTTAAATAATATTTGGTACACAGATAATTTATGCATACAGATAAATATGCAAATAAGATAATCGGAAATATGTTTTTTTTTTAATATCATTATTTTATCACTGTTTTTTTTAATAATTATTTTTTTTTTTTTTTTTTTTTTTTTTTTTTTTTTTACGGGTTTGTCTTAGAAAAAAAATCTCGAGATGATTGGTTTAATATAATATATATTTTTTGTGATTTGATACAATATCTTTTACCAATACATCTTATTTTTTTATAAATAAATGTATTCACCCATTTCATTAATCACAAGCAAAGAAATTTGAGAAAAATTAAAAATAGTAAATGATTAGGGATAATTTGAAAGAAAATTGCTTAGGTTCATCAAATATCTTAGATTCTAAAAAATCAATTGAAATATGTTTAAGTTTTGAGTTAATCGTAAATGCTACAGGCCTAAAAGTAAATAATATTAACATTTGTTCCACGAACAAGCTGACTTAAATGATAACGTGTTGGAATACTGTTCAAGTGACTGGGTTTGACTCACACGCTTTTTCTGATGAAATCTTTCCAAACCAGTGAAGTCATCTAAATGTTAATCATTTTTGTAATCTAAATAAAATTTTAAGAAATAAGTTAAGTGTCGATATTTTTATTACTAGAGAATTTATTTGATGATTTCTTTGTAAAATCTTCCAAAATTATCCAAATGGCCTCGGGTATAAAAAAAAGTTAATACTGAAAATAAATTGTTAATGAACTTCTTGTAAATATGTTGTTAAGATAAGAAAAAGCACTGAATAAGTACTCATTTGAGTGTTCACATTTCACAGGTTAAATCTTCATTCATAAGTTAACTTCTTTATAAATGCTTAAAGTACCATATCTCAGTCTGATGTGAATTTGAACAGGAGTTTATTTTTTCTTCAGATATCACTTTCCCGTTTGGAATTATCATGCATCTCAATTTTTAAATGCAGGTATGTTAACTAGGACAGTATTTAAACAGCTCCAAACAGATACAGTTTAATTAAGGGCACTATGTTTGTGTCTTGTTATCCAATTGACCAGTGTGCACAGACAAAAATCCAACTTTTGAAATTAGTTGTAACATGTTACGCAACTAAGAACTAACTTACGAAATCGTGCTTTTTAATACTAATCAATATGCAAAATTAATTTTAACTACTTAACTTAAACAAAATAAAGGCAGCTAAAGTTTCTTTTTTTTTTCTTTTCTTTTTTTTTAAATTTCCCTAAACGTTGTAGTATTTTTAACGTAATACAAAATTTTAATTATCTACCAGCCATTATCAATCTTGAAAACACGTTTCACATCCTGAAGTTTTGTGTCAAGTAGCGATCTATTTTAATAAAACAAATTATGAAGATGAAATGCAACTACATATTTGAAAAAGTAAAATTTTTAGTTTGATAATATAATTTGCAACATCAGTTTACCAATAAATGAGCGGTGTAATTACATATAATTTAAGTTAAAGATTCAAACTATTCTTAATTTCAATTGGTATATAAAATATGATTATAATAACAAGTAAAGACGACAAAAAAAAATTGATTAAGAACAACTTGCTCAACCTTGCGAATTACTCACAATATCTTATCTTTCTTCGAGATTTTCTTTAATAATCTCTTGCAAAACAGATGGTGTATCTCGTGAACAATACTGATGGCACCATCTTTTTCAAAAGAAGCTGTAGCTCATAACTCCAATCTATCACAATTCGTCCTTATTTGATTTAAAAGAGGTAAAAAAGAAATAAGTTTCCAAACTACACGAAAATACAGAAAGGTACTCATGGAAAAAAAAAAAAAAAATAATAAAAGAAATCCAAAAGTAATATGCGCCATTGTAAAAAGTCGTTAACTACCTACATCCGCCATCTTGTTCTGGAAAAGAATTCTCTAAGCCGTTGCCATTTATTTTTTATAGCTATCTTTACATATCTTTCATCATCACCATCATCATCAGAAGGGAATATAATGAACACCCCGGCTTTTCCCCAAACGATCGGTGTTATATTTCAGAAGTGAAATGAAGAGGAGTAAGAAGTTCCTCGTGGAACAGTTTCGGTCCTTTGTTACGGACCAAATGGCGGGAAAAAGAGAGCGCATGGGGAAATGGAGAAGGGAAAATTTAAGAAGCAGATTCCCCATCCCGCCGTGTGACAAGTGGAGCGGTGAATAGTTGTCAACCTCGATTTTCCCTTGCCGTTCGTCGGATCAGGATAGAAAACGCGCGGAATTTTAAAGTATCTCTGACTTGACGTTGAGACAGCGGAGGGACCCGTCATAAATTGCGACAGGACGCTTATTCTAGAGGAAAGTGCTATTTATGCTTTATTATTACGAGTGTACTGAAAAAAAAAATACATTCAAGTTTGCTCTAAACAGTGGTAAATATTACCATTTTGTCTCAACATTTTAATGTATTATGGTCAGAACAAAAAAAATTCAAAAGACTAACCGGTATTTTAAAATGATGGAGTTTATATATTATGGAGAAGGGTTTCTTTTCTTTAGTTCTAAAAAAGATCAAAGTAAGTAATCGAGAAATTTCATTTTCAATGATCAAAAGCCAAATTTTGCTAGTATTGTTTTTTAAAAAAATCCTTCTTTTATTGATGAAAAAATAATTTATAACTTATCATTCATTTTGGTATCCACTATAACAACTTTTAAAGCCATGTTAATTTCAGGAAAATTAATATCTGAAACAATGTTTTTTTTTTTTTTTTTTTTTTTTTTTGATTTTTTTTTGGTAATTGTATTACAGAATGGTAGTGCATTAAAAGGAAGGTAATGTTTTTTTATTTTTTTTCCCGCTTACATTGAGTGCAAGAAGGCAATTTTAACACCTTGTTTTTCGAAGAGAAATGAATAGTGAAAAACATCATTGGAAAATTATATTTTTAAAATATGAGATAATAAAATGGCAAAGGTTCAGCTCAAATTTAACTTTAAGGAATTAAATAAAGTGAAATGAAATCTTGAAAACTATTGTTTAACCAGTTACTCTAAATTAGTCGTCGTCATTATACAATATATATTATACGAATCTTTTTACAAATCCACAATCAGGATAAATAAAACTAGTTGGGTGCAACTTCTACACCTATAAATTTAAATAATCGCCATCTTAACAGATTGGTTGGTCGTAATGGATATATAGTTTGAACTGGATCTGGAATCTAAGAGTAGGCTTTGTATTAATGGTAAACATGCTCCCGAAAATCTTTTATTTGAAGCCTCATTTTCGGTTCGAATGGGTAAAATCCCAGAAAATGTCAATGAACGAGCCCAATAATAGATTTACGGTTCTGTCCTACCCAGAGTCTAATTTTCATTCAGGTAGATCAGACTCCAATTTTTTCCAAGGTCCACTTTTCGTTATTAAATAATAATCTATTTATTTAAATTAATGTTATGATACATTAAAAATACCACAATAACAATTTAATACCATCTTTTGACGAAAGAAAATCGCAAAAGACATCAATTACCTATTATTATTTTATTTGGCAAAATAATCTTCAAGCATAGTGAAAAACATTGCTTTTAACTCCTTACAACATGACGTAATGAAAATAAGTAGGTGTTTGAGAAGGAATGATGATCAGTGTGCCAAAAAAAGAAAAAAGAAAAAAATGCCTTTTAGTAGACAGTATGAATGCCCACAAAACTCCAAATAAGGCCCTGTGATTATTCACTTTAAAAACAGAGACCACACAGCACTACAACGAATCTTTGATCCTTAGACCTCTCGCATGCTAGGCAAGCATTCTGCTACCGAGCGTCTAGCTGTGGAGAATTTCAATCTACAAATTAAAATTCCTCCGACTTGAGTACCACCCCTTTGATCCCCCGCATTGAGACCGTTCTCTCGATGAATGGCTGCTATTGACCCGATGCGGGATAAGAAGTAGGGTTGGGATCTGGAGCAAGGGAAAGAAGCCCCCTGCGTTAAATCGGCCGTGGAAATTGTCCCCCTGCTTTCCATTAACCACCGAACGCCTCACACGCCCACCCCTTCTTCCAACGAGAGAGACTTCCCATCAGTTATTCGCGAAGGATTTATTTTTTTTCTTCTCTCGATTTTTTCTCTGCTTCTTTATAGCCATTATTAAAGTTGAGGCAACATTCAGAGTCAAACTGCGCGCGATCCTCCATGTTTGGGTTTTTGGAAATGGTGTTGTGGTTTCAATTGTGGTCATAGAATCATGGAAATCTCAAATTATAGAATCGTCACTTTGGTACTACCAACTCTGTAGTCAGTTAGTAATTTTCGGAAAGAAAATGACAAAGGAAAAAAAAATTCCGAAATAAGAGAAAAAAGTAGACAACTTATTTATTTAAAAATTATAAATGTAAAAAAAAAATAAAATTACGTATTATCAAAGTTTATGGTCTGGTTGAAATTTATGTAAACTGGAAACTTACTAGCCAAGCTCATCATTTCTATTTAGTAAAAACTTTAAATAAAATGAGTATTTAATCACTCGATACAAAATAGGGAAGAGGTGTGTTTTTTGTATGCTCCAAAATAATTTTTTATTTAAATCTGATTCGGTTTTAAAAATTAATTTTATTTTCGGTCGCCATCAGTTAAAATTTTCAACACCAATAGGAAACATTTCTATTTCGAGGATCTTAATGGAAGTTAACTTTACTAACAGAATCTTTGGGGAATATAAAAAATGAAGTTTTAGAACACACACACAAAAAAAACATTAGAAATATTCTTTGGAAAATCTCTACCATAATTCTTGTTACTGAAGAATCATTTTAAAAATTTCAGACAATTTAATAAGTTTTTAATTTTTTAAAGATTTTCCCATTGTCACAATAGAGAGTATGCTGCATTTTTTGTAGATTTGTTGATATAACAAAGCTATACAGACATTCTTAAATATCAGATATAAATATGATCCCAATATTTAGAATATAACGTTTCGTTAACGGTGAAGATTTTAAAAGAGTAATCAATAAAAATAATCATTAAAATGGATCTACGGTTTTTTAAATCAAATATAGCCACCAGGACAAACATGGCGACAATGAAGTATACGTTCTACATCAGGCATTTCATGCACTTCTTCTTGTATTATGTGTATCGTTTGGGGGTTATTTACATTTCCACCGATCTCTTTTGCTTTAACAGTTTTCATAAGTATCCCAGGAACTGACGTTTAAAATTTGTTTTCCAACCATGCAAAGTTTGGAAGTGATGCGGTTTTTAAAATGTTTAGTTGACGTGGCCAGTTATTGTTCAGATCATTAACCTAAATATGTTTGGAAGTGATTATTAGTTTTCACTTTCCGGATCCAAAATTTAGTAGTGAGCAACTAGTTCTAATTTTAAAGTTGGGTGATCATTACAAATATCAATATATACATATATTTTTACTTGGCACTTTTAAGAGTCTTGCCATTAGTCACCGATCATAAATTTAAACCGTGATTTAGTTATGGAAAAAAATATAATACTTAGAAGAATATAATTTTATTGAAATTTCTAGAGCTAACATGCACTTTTTATATTTAATTAAAAATACGCAATGAAGAAAAGAAAATATTTTATTTTCTCTATTTAGATTAACTTCCATTGATTCATTATAGAATTAGAACGCTCATTTGACTAGGGTTAGAATGCTAAAAATGAATCGAAACGCAAGATTTTCACACTTAGTGACTTCCAAGTGACCATTATTGAAATTGCGCTGTTTAGAACAGTCTGAAGCTTGTTGAAATTGATAAATCTTGATAAGACTTTGATTATAAATCATCTGAGGGAATGGGAGAAGGACCTTTGAAAATAATTTCAATAATCCCTTAGATAAAACTAACTAAAAATAAGTTTAGTTTTCGTAGGTGACGTTCCAACGACAACAGTTATGTGAATGATATTCAAATCTTAATTGGGCAGTATAGTTGTTGTTCTAAAACAATCCAAAGGAATGTATAAAAATCGTTAAGTTTGTGTAAAATAAATTGTTCAGTGTGATGAACTGACATAATAAAAAAAGTTTTAAATTTTAATTGGCATGTCTTTTATAAATTCAAACTACAAATTTAAAAGTTTACCAATAATATAAATTACAGATAGTTAAAAAACACTCTTAACGATCACCTACTAACTAAACATAAAAATGGATGCATCATTATTCTTGTGTCTCTATCCCTTTGCTCTAATATTTTTATGTCTTCATACCGATAGGAAAACATTCGAACTCGGGGTAAATTTCGCCACTGGGGAAAAGTTGTTTGTAAAACGTGATCCGAGAAGTGATACACATCCTGCGAAAAGGGTGAGAAGGTTTTCCCGCCGAATTATACGTGTTTGGAATTCCCGCGGTGTTCGAAGACAGCACGCAGCCATTGAACAAAGAGATTGGGACAGGATGCCAAAGAAACAACAACACAAAAAAACGAGCGTAAAAGAAAAAGCCGCAGTAAAATGTTTTCTACTATTCATCATCATTTTAAAAATGACGTTTTTTTCTCACATTGTATTCGCTGCTCGCAAAAGACATTTATGGACGAGAGTTGGAACAGTGGTGTAAGTTCGTTATTTCTGTGAGAGTGTAGATAAAGTTATTTTTATGAGATTCTTTAGATGTAAGAACAAAACAGGAGTCGACATTGAGCACGTTAAAGACTAAAATTTTAATTTTAAAATTTCCTTTCAACAACGTGTGGTACTAGAAAATCGGTAGCCAAAAATAAATAATATATATTAATTATTAAACAAATTCCTTGGTGTGATACATTTTAGTGTCGGCAAAACATCATTTCTTTTTCTAATTTACTTAATTGATACACCGATTTGGGATATATAATAATAATAACAACAATAATAAGGAATAACGTAATGCAATGACTAATGTTTTATATGACCAGCCAAAGGTCGAATCTTGTGATTTTTATAGTTGCTCTAACCTTCTGAGGGTCACGGGCGTATATATCCGTCATTTGATCCCCAGTTTTTCCAGCAATACACAACCTTTTTAAATTTATAAATAAAATGTAAAATAAAATATTTTTAAAATTTTTCTATTAGGATGATAGTTTAAAACCTACTTAAAACAAAATAAATAAAAAATAATTTTAAAAAATTATATATTTGGATCAGAAATAAAATTTTAAAATTATTGAAGGGAAAACAACTGTATAATTTCGCCCATTCCCTTGACGATCAGAAAAAAACACTGACGTGATCTTGTCAGTGTAAAGTTTGTTGCCCTTAAATTTTTCAATGTTACAGAATATGAAAACCAGAAAATTCTTTTGATGTTATTCAAATTACTTGATAAACGTATAACAAAAAAATTATAACATTAATTGCTTAGTTAAAGGTAAGAAGAAAAAAAGGCAAGAAAATAAAATAGACTTGATTGATGGATACACTTTCTATTTCTCAGCTCGGATAAATAATTTTTTTTTTAACGTGCACATAAAATAAGTGCTCAAAATCCAATTGATTAATTTTATAATAATTTTCAAATAAAAACATGCATTTATGATATATAAATTAAATTTAGGGATGCTCCAAAGGATAACTGAAATTTTCGTTTAAGTTGACCCTTTAGAAATCTGGTTGCCACGGGCAACCAGACAATCACAAATTTCGATCCCTGCTGCGATCTTATGTAAAAATTAGGACACATATATGTTGTAATATTTCATGTTGTTAGGAAAATTAGTGCAGGTTAGACAACTTGAGTATGTTTACATTTTTCAAAAGATAACTCTATAAATGTAGAAATGTGGGCTAGATCATGTAACTTTAAAAAAAAAAAAAAAAAAATATATATATATATATATATATATATATATATATATATATATATATATATATATATATATATATATATATATATATATATATATAAATATTCGTTTATGTATTTCCTCAAAGTAAAATAATCTGAAAAACTAATATAAATGTCGAAATGTGGGCCAGAGCATGTAACTTTTTTGAAAAAATAAATAAATATATATATGTATTCACTTATATATTTCCTCAAGGTAAAATAATCTGAAAAATTAGAAGGGCTCTTCTTGTTTTGAATCAAACCTCAACGAATAAATTAAATCAATGTAACCAAAATTGTTAGTAAAACCTGCTTTTCTTGTTTCCTTTATTCTATTTAAATAAAGCAATTTGTCCGACTTAAATAACTCAGCAAACTATCACCTGAAACAAAATATAATATAAAATCTTTAAAAACTACAAGCTGCAATAAAACAACTAATTATTGTAATATTCAAGAGGACAGACATTACTTATATTCATTGTAAAGATATTCCAGTAGGATAGAGAAGTAGTGTATCATTTCACCAATAGATGGCGGTACTATTATCTGTAACGCAACACTTAACATCTCTTTCCACCAATTATTCAATTACTTTATTGAACAACTAATAAATATACAAGACTTTTATCAATGCATTCAGTCAGAAAATTTTACGTAGACAATTATTCTCGTTTAATGGACACAATTTGCTTCCATATTATGATTCTATTTGAAAAGCTTTAATTCAATTACTGAATTAAGCTCCTCAAATGAATTGTCATAGCTACATTTGAGTAAATCAAATATTTCAATAAGACGTGATTGATTGATTTGCTCCAAATTAACAATTGTATTAAATGCGTCCTTTAATGTTAGTTTGAAAAGTGTCACAAATATTTCAATGTCTGAATTATTGGTATAATGAATATTTAGCAAACACAATTGCATGTTAATATTTTTTATAAATATTAGCATAGAATTATTTGCTCTGGAAAATACTACACAATTTTTGTTTATTATCCTAACCAACTAAAACCATAAGTGTTTTCCTATGAAAACTATTATTTTATAAAAATATTAAATATTTTAATCTATAAATTATTAATAGACTGTTGGTACAGCTAACAATTACCATGGGTAATTGTTAGTACAAATTGTACCAACTATTTTTTTAACATTTACTGTTGACAACTGTACAACTATTTACTGTACAACTATTTACTGTACAACTATTTACTGTACAACTATTTTTTTAACAATAGACTGTTGGTACAGCTAACAATTACCATGGGTAATTGTTAGTACAAATTGTACCAACTATTTGTTTAACATTTACATCATCTTGCTTATATCCCAGGCAATGCAATTCAAAAATAAGCTTGTATCGGAAGAAATAAAAGACAAACTGAATTTTTTCCAGGTGTTAGGACTTAACTACATGTGTATTTCCTTAAAAGACCCCCCCCCCCCCCTCCCCCCGAAAAAAACACAAATTCGTTAGTCTTACATCTCTGTCATTACTTATTCTATATTTATAGATGTTGCACCATTTCATTACTTGATATTTATTCTTTAAAAGCTCATAAACATTTTTCTGCAAAATCATAATTTTCCGAGGATTTGCTAAAATTGACAAAGTTTTCGATTTTGTATTTGAATTGAATTGTTTTTGTGGTTTGTAGGGCACAGTACTTTTAGTTGTTAGCACAGTACTTTAGTAAACCTTTAAAATAGTGTATATACTGTTACGAATTTTTGTATATTTGTAAGTATTTCGTAGTGTTAATTTTGTAAATAGATACATTTCTGTACATTTCGCATAAGGCAATGCAATGGTTTGTTTTCCTGCAGTGAGCATATCAACGCTTGATAACGAGTTTTACAGAGGTAACTCTGGGAAGCGAGTTTCAAGGGGCAGGGCATTTAACATTACGGTAATGGGAATCTCGCCAAATTGGCGAGATAGAGCCAAGTTGGCGACGGTTTTGGCGACTAATTTTTGTCGCCAAACTTGGCGACATTTTCGGTACATGTATAGGTACATGTATCCCCATATACATGTATGGACTTTTCAACTACAGTCTGGAAAGTTCTCCAAACATCTACCTCTAGAAGTCTCAAGAATGTTCCCCGCCTCCCATATATAAGCACGGCCGTGAGTGGGGTTAGTTAGTTGTTGTTGACTGATTTTGAGTCACGGAGCTAGTTGTTAGCTGAGTCCGGATTTTGAGTGACTGAATTAGTTGACTGGTGAGTCGACTGTAGTTAGTTAGTTGATTTTGAATCACTGAGCTAGTTGTGATTCTGAGTTAGTTGTCTCTCAACGTTCATTGTGAGAGCTGTATTCCTGACTTGAGAAGCTCTTGGATTTTGAGTCACTGAATTAGTTGACTGGAGATACTGAGCGAACTGTATTGCATTGTCTTTTGCGGCGATTTAGCAGTTGTTTGTCAAGTTTTTAACTGCTGTTTTGTGCTCTATCGTTGTGAAAAGAGCTGTGTTTTGTCTTCTAGAACGAGAAGTTCTAAAGCTGTAAGAGAACTGTGAAGAGTTATTTTGGAATAAATTTCTGCAAGTTTTGATCTGTTTTGGCGTCAAATCTTTCAAAACCCGTCAAACGCAACAATACTTTAATTGTTGGGGGATGAGAAGGGTGGTGTGAGGGAACGCGTACAGATGGCACGAGATCAATTGCGCGTTCATCAACGCTCTTTAATGAGGGAGGGCTGGCTGCATTTAGCGTCATTCCTCGACAGATTTCATTTGGTGCATAAAGCATTACTTAATATCCATATCTGTCTCACTGTAAATCTATTTTTTGTAAACTGTTCAAACGCTTTCATTCAGTTTTTAATTGATTTCCACCATTAAGTTTAGTATTACACATATAAAAGGTACAATTTCTTACAATACTTTGTTGTTGTTGCCAAACGCATATCCCAATTTTTTGTTTATTCAGCATTTAAAATTGAAAAACAAGTTAACCATGTTTAGGTACATAAATAAATAGTTTGATTTCGAAGTTTTATGATTCTCTGCTTCTCTTAAGTTATCCATATTACTACAAGCATTACTCACCCGTTAATCTGTATGTACAGGGTGGTCATAAAGAAACTTTGCCGATATATGGACCTCTAGCTACCGTTCCGTTCAACGGATCGAGATGAGATTTCAGATATAGTTATTCAAAGGTATGAGATCGGGATTATGTGAATGACAACAAAATAGCGCTTACGGTTACGGTAATAGCTACAGAAATTTAAATTTTTTGAATGGCAACACCTACTTTTTTCTATCGCAAAATGTTCAGAACATGCGAAAACCCTAAAAAGACTTGGGACGGTTGGTGTGATCATAAAAACCTGACACTTTATGCACGGTGGAAATTTGCATATGACAGAGGCCAAACTTCACATATGTGCCATCACAGGCAATTTTATCGGTATATATATATCTGGCGAGCGACGTTCTGTAATTGGTGTCTTGCCTCTGCCATGTGCAAATTTCCTCCGTGTGCCCCGATCGAGTTTCCGTTGGCAGGCAGTTCACAGAGCTGTTTTTTTGTGCGAGCACAACGCTTTCGTTTTTTTGTGATACACGTACCGTTCAACGATCTTTAAAGTGTTCGCATGCGCTGAGCATTTTGAGACAGGAAAATGTAGGTGTTGCCATTCGAAAATTTCAAGTTTCTGTCACTGTAACCGTAAGCGCTATTTTGTTGCCATTCACAGAATCTTGAACTCATACACCTCTGAAAAGTTATACCTGAAATCTCATCTCGATATGTTGAATGGAACGGCCGCTAGAGGTTCATTATCAGCAAAGTTTCTTTATGACCACCTGTATTTTTTCTGTGTTTTTCTCTATTGATAAACTGTGAGTGGTGCTTCAATATAGGAATCCCATCTTTTAAAACGTTGTCGTGTTGTTTTAATTCATTCAATAATGCAGAAGCGCTTAACTAAAAAGTTACTGAAAGAGCTGTTTACAAAAAATAGATTTACAGTGAGTCGAATATGATTATTGAACAATGCCTAATGAGCCTAATGAAATATGTCGGAGGAATTGACTCAAAAGGCTGCTAGCCCTTCGTTGTCAAAGAGCGGTGATGAGCGCTCACTGATCTCTTTTACCGTATTTACGTGTTCCTTGTTATTTCCCCATCCTCAATTGTAAAAATATATGTATATAATTTCAAAGGATAAAAACTGAATTACAACCTTTTTTAGTTGTTTTATGATAGTACCTCTAATAAGAGTGTTGTGCTCTAAAAACCACAAAGAAATTCGCATACAAATCGAAAACTTTGCCTATTTTAGCAAAATCTCAAAAAAAGCATTACTTGTATGACACAGTATAATACACTTAAAACATAGAGTTAATCTTGTAATGGAAAGTGTTTAGATTTTAATTAAAATTACATTTTTAAGCCATCTTCTTTAACTTTAAAAAAATTATTTAATCAGGATATAATATTACAATTTCCTTATCTAAAATTCACATTAGGAATCAAGTTAGTATCTGCTAATATATATATATATATATATATATATATATATATATATATATATATATATATATATATATATATATATATACTATCTGGCCAAAAGTATCCGGACACCCCTAAAAAAAGTGGTTCTGGCCAGTGACGCAATTTGATACGTAATTGAAAGCTATAAAAGTGTTGGTAGGGGTTTGTCAGATTGTATGTATGCGTTTGTGAGGCAATGAGTAAGTCAAAGGAGCTTAGTGAGTTTGATCGTGGCAGAATAGTGGGATGCCACCTTTGTGGGAAATCAGTTCGTGAGATTGCGGACATTCTACAGAAGCCTAAATCTACTGTGAGTGATGTAATTGTGAAGTGGAAACGTCGAGGCAGTGAAACGGCAGATAAACACTAGGCCGAAAACACTTGGTGAACGCAGCCGCAAAACTCTGAAAAGGGTAGAGAAACAAAATCGTAAGTCCTCGTTGGTGGAAATTTCTCAGGATTTCCAAAGTTCATCAGGCGTTAGTGTTAGCAGCAGGACTGTCCGTCGAGAGTTAAAAGACTAGGGATTCCATTGTCGTGCAGCAGCTCACCAGCCGAACATCACTTCACAGAATGCGAAGCATCGATTGCAATGGTGTAGAGCTCAACGTCATTGAACTGTGGACAAGTGGAAAACTGTTCTTTGGAGTGATGAATCTCGCCTTACAGTCTGACAGTCGAATGGACGCTTCTGGGTTTGGCGAATGCCCGGCGAACGTTTCTATAGTGACTGCATTGTGCCGACTGCTAAGTTTCGTGGTGGAAGCATAATGGTGTGGGGGTGTTTCTCGTGGTTTGGTTTGGGTCCGTTAGTTCCTGTGGTTGGAAACATGAACTCTGAGATGTATTTGGAGATTCTGGACAATGCTGAACTCCCAACTCTATGGCAATATTTCGGGAAGGCCCATTTTTCTTCCAGCAGGATAACTGCTCCAATCACACATCGAGGCTTGCACAGACGTGGTTTGACAAAATGGGTGTTCAAAAACTGGACTGGCCTTCTCAGAGCCTCTATCTAAATCCCATAGAACACCTTTATGACGAATTAGAGCGCACATTAAGTAGCCTGCCAAATCGACCATCTTCACTGCAAGCATTCACTTCAGCTGTGATAGACGCCTGGAAGGCAATTTCTATGGTCACCTGTCAAAAATTGGTGGAAAGTCTTCCCAAACGTGTGCAAGCTGTCATCGATGCAAAGAGGGGACCAACATCATATTAATATGTGCCTCAGGGCGCTCTAAGTCCATACCACTGGGTGTCCGGATACTTTTGGCCAGATAGTGTATGTATATATATATATATAAGTAGAATGATTTATTTGTATGATTTATAGTGAATATATCTTAGACAACCAGAACTAGAAACCTCCATAAACTTGGATTTAATACAGTATTTTTTTTTCTCACGGTGCATCATATTCATTATGTCCCACTTTTACCGTATGATTTTTCATTCATATGATAGTAAAACATTAATAAAGTATAAAATTAAGTATTTATAATTTATTCCTTAAGTAATTTCTTGAGGTAAATCGATAAAACATTTAAATTAAGCAAAACAAGTAAACAAATCATCGCATAAAAACAAAATAAATATCGTTGACTTGAGTCATTGTAACTTCGTTTCAATCGTATTCTTTTCACGAAATCATTCTTCACATCAGGATGGTGTCGATGTAAAGTTTAAAGAACAGCGGCTAAATCTAACACCCTCCGCAACAAAATATTATAAAAAAAAAAAAAAATGTGACCCGACATCAATAGAATTTCAAAGCTGGTTTTTCATTTCGTGTTCTGTTACGTGTCCTGAATCCAATTGATTTCTGTAGTTTTCGTTGTAATGTTTCAGGAGTTGCAAGTCGCATTACTTGGCATTGCACACGTTCCATCATTTCAGACATTTAAACTCCCACGAATTGATGCGCTGGCGAAACGTGATATCAGGTTCGAATTCACTTTGTCCGGTGAGATCTTTTAGAAGCGTTTGATTGGCTGTCAACTGTTATTTATGAGAGAAACGAGAGATGGATAGGCTTGAACATCGCTGTAGGAGGTGTCTGAAAAGTAGTTAGGTCGTAACGAGAGTGGAAATGTCGTTGTTACTTGCTATCGAAGAGTCCTAAAAATTGAGATTTAAACTACTTTTAGTGTATTTATTTCGATACTTTAACAACCTTACCATTTTTGACATAATTTAAAGTCTAAGGTGATAATTATTAAAATAGTTTAGCTTGCAATTTAATTAGGATAATATTTGAGCTGAAATATTTTTTTTTTTTTTTTTTTTAGAATTTACTATTTAATAAAACGTATTTACTTTTTTAAATGTAAAAAATATAAATAAAATATTCAAAGACAGTACAGTGTTTGTTCGCAAATACGAGGGACGTTCGGAAAGCAAGTTCCGTTTGGTAATGAAAAGAAAACGAATACAGGTACAGAGAAGAAATTTAGTTTACAAAAATATACAACACTTAAACTACTTTTCGACATTGCTCCTGAAATCTTACAGACATTTGTCATAGCGTAGGATAATTTTTTGTATTCCTTCTTCGTAGACTGTTGCCACATGAATTGTCAACCATGTAGTAACCCAGTTTTTCAGTAACAATCTCGAGAACTGCTGATCGTGAAATTTGTGGGAATTCAAGAGCGGGAGCATTAATAGTAAACTTAAGGTTTTCCTTAACCTTTTTTTTCAACTGCACTAACCACTTCATAAGGAACCACAGATGGACGTCCAATTTGTTCTTCATCGTGCACTTGATCAGGCCCTTCGTTAAACTATCGGATCCATCTTCTCACTATAGAATCACTCATTGCAGATTCCCCGAAAGGCTTGCAGATTTTTCGATGAATGTCTATTGCTTTAACGTTTTTCGCATTTAGAAAACGAATTATTGATCGAATTTCCCCAGCGGCGAGACTTTCAATCAACTCCGCTATTATAAATAATTATCACTAATGGGACACAACACAGAGCTATCTCAAAATGGCGTCATTTCGTTCTGCTTGACTCAGAGTAACAACCACGCATGCGCGGAACTATGATCGCACCGCTGCAGCAGAGAAAAATAGAAACGGAACTTACTTTCCCAACGCCCCTCGTATATTGTTTAAGAAGGTAGATGTTTTTCTACTTTTATGTGATTCCCGGACAGTATATAGAGGTTGAATCATACGGTTGGCGATGACCCTTTAACATTTTGATGTTTACCTCCCAACTCAAAAAGGATTGTTTATGGATGACGTTAAGGCAAATCGAAAAATATATAATTAAACTTCGAGAATACTTTTGTAATTGAAATGTTTGCCCTACAGGGTCAATATTAAAATTAAAAATTGAGTTTTAAACAATTACCCATGAAAATCTTACTATTTTTTTATTTTTTTTTATGATTTTATTCCTGATTTTGAAAATTTTCCATTTTATACTGATGATCAATAACTGTAAGGTTCGTTCTGCAACTAATGATAAGCAGAAAAAAAAAAAAAAAAAAAAAAAAAAAAAAAAAAAACGATTCAGGAGGCGGATTGGCAACCCTGGGCGGATGGAAGGGGGGAAAAAAAGGACTTAAAATAATAGACTGGAAATGGAAGGAAGGCATGAGGGAGTCGCGGTCTGAGAAGTTTGTAAAAATTAAATGTAGTTTTGTGTCGTTATTAAACTTATAAAGTAAAGTGAACAAAGTTCAAGCCTTTTTCTTGTTAATGAGTTCGTTTTTAAGGTACAAAAACCTGTGCATAGTAGAAAATGAATGAATACTGCAAAAACATCTCGCGCAAGTCATTATTATCTCTAACAGCAAAAACTAACTAATTAAATCCCGTTATCACCTTTTTGAAACATTAGGTATAGATAAACACAGTAGGGTAATTATTCTCATTTTAGTGAATTTATAAAAACTTATTACTTTTTTATTATTGGGGAAAATATGTGACATAAAATATGTTCTGTTTTCATTCTGTATGTAAGCATTATTTTTATTCAAAGTAGTGAAAATTAAAAAAAAAAACAATTAAGTAATGCCTTTAATAATTCTTATGATATACTTAGAATGTATGAAAAGTATTATAAAATAGGATGAAATACTATATGTGTGCTATATAAATTTTTATGTAATGAGAGCAAATTAGTATTTTCAGAATACATGAAAACCTTTTTAGTATGAAGAATTCAAGTTCTTCAATTGTACAATACCACTGTAGAAAATAACAAGGCTAAAAACCCTCCATTATACAATGAACAATTCCCAAATTTTTTATTTATTTTTTTATTCAATTCTAAATGTTTCGAAAAAACCATAAACACATTTTTTTTTTTTTTTTTTTATTTATTTTTTTTTTTTTTTTCGATCAAAGTTACCTTGTTAAACGTTGGCGAGAAAGCGATTCATTCCGCTGGCATTGAATGTGTCGTCACGGCTTCCCAAACATCTCGGCTTGAAATGCAGCAACGGAAACCAGATTTGCAAGTTTTTCCCAAATCATACCAACCTGTACAAAATATGGTAATGGTCTACCAAAGTCAACTATTTCAACGCCAACTATTTATCATAGAAACTGTAGGAACTCTTCACATCATAGATTTTGCTGAGTGTTTTGATCGGACTGGTTTTGACTCGGTTTTGAGGCATTTTCTTTTCTTAATATTTAAATAACTAATTTTTTAAAAGAACTTTTGTTTAAATATTTGAAATCAGAAGGAAATTCTTCGTAAATATAAACTAATTTCACTCGTTTTTAAAAATGCTGGAATTGTCCGTTATACAGATCTGCCACATGAAATTAAATCTTTAAGATAACTGAAAAACATTGTCTCTAACAAAGTAAACTTTTGAAAGTATATAAATTAAATTTTATATGAATAAAAAGAGTTGGAAATAAAACATATGGCAAAAATCCACAAAAAAAATAAATCTGAATTGCAAATTTTCAATGGCAGCAATTTGTTAAGAAAATAAACAAAAATAATTAATATCCTCAATCCACAAAGAAGATTTACGAAGGAAAAAAACAAAAAAAACACGGAAAATCTTAATTTTGTGGACATTAGCATTGAAAAAGAAAACCGTAATCATGTAGAAATGCAAATTCTCAATGACTATTAAAGTTGAATTATTTCTAGAGGATATATGATTTATGTTTCTTTAAGCTTATGTAAGATGACACTCTTTGACATGCATTTTCTGATTATTTTTATATCGTTGCTAATTTACCTCAGAAAGTGTGCATTTTTATGTTTTACTTTTATCTGTATCTTAATTAAATTTTCTCAGTTTGATCAATGCTTGTTAAATGGGTTTCTGATTAAAAATTTAATTAATGTAATATTTATACACGTTAAAATCTTACAATAGTAAAGAAAGAAAAAAAAAAACCAGTTTAGCGTTTTATGTATAACGTCAAATGTTATTTAGTTCAACACGGCTATTACTTAATAATTCCCAAATTTTACTCATACTTTATCAAATTAAATTTTATTAATGTAATGCCATTTTTGAAAGGATTTATTTTGTTATTTAATTTGTGAAAGCAGAAACTTTAGTTTAGCAAGTCTGTTAAAGCATTCTTAAAGTCAAAAAAGAAATTTGCATACAACTAAAAAAAATCTCTATAGATAAAAGGCGAAGCCTTCACTCACTAAATCACTAATGACACATCACTAATTCTTCCACTTTCTATATAGTCACAACTCTGAAAATTAGCACACATGACAACAAGAGCAAACATAGAAAAAGTAAGCTATTCCAATCTTCAATAACAAACTTTAAAGGGTCGAAAAGAGATTACATTTTCCAAACCAGGGATATTGAAAGTCTCACTTCTAATATAGTCACAACTCTGATATTTGGTACCAATATTAACAAAAACAAGCATAGAAAAAAGCAAGGGTAAGGTCAAATGTAAGGGGTCGAAAAGGGGTCAAACTTTTCAAATGAGGGATAATGAAACGTTTCATTTCCAATGTAGTAACAAATCTGTATTCAAATGTCATTAAGTGCAAGCATAGAAAATGTCAACTATTTCGATGTTGATGAATCATTTCTGAGAGGTCTAAAAGGGTTAAAAGTTCCAAACGAGGGGTATTTAAAGGTTCCACTTTAAATACAGTCACTACTCTGATATTTGAAGCAAATGTCAACAAGGGTTATCATTGAAAAGTAAACTTTTCCGATGTCAATGAAACCATTTTAAGCGGTAGAAAAGGTTTCGAAACGCTACACCGATGTCGTATTTTAATATTTTTTGTTTTGTTGTTATTTTAAAGGGTCGAAATGTTTGATACGCGGATTAGGGTAATGTTCCACTTCCAATGGTCACAACTCTACAATTTGATGCAAATGTTAATAAGATAAACTATTCCAATGTCCATTAACTAAATATACACACGGAATATTCAAATGTCTCACTTCCAGTATAGTCACAATTATAAAGTTTGAATTTATGCCAACAAGGGCAAGTATAAATAAAGTAAGGTACTCCGATTTTGATATACCAATTTTCAGGGGTATAAACGGGATCAAATGTAGTACGCATTATGAATTTTGATTGCTAAAATGCACATAGTAAAATTCCATAGCGAAGTATGAGTATTCAGCTAGTATTTTAATATTTCATACAATTGATTTACTTACTCAGAAGCCAACTTTACTCCATTCAAAAGGACAATTACAAAGTTGAACTACTAACACTCTATCCTGTAACATCACCTGTGTATCATTATGAATGCGAATTAATTTATGTCCAGGGACATAGACTCTAAAACGCAATCTATAATTTAGGAGATGTTTGGAACGCTTCTAAGACGTGACTTAACTTCAAAATTGAATTTAGAACTCCCATACCGGAACTAAATACTAGTTAGGAACCCGTCTCCCATTCCCACTCCCCTTTAGCGCAAGTCAACAATAATAGGCTATTTTAACAAATGGAATCTCATTGTTCGAAAAGAGAGATGCAAGTTTTGAATTTTTCATGATCACAAATCTAAGTATGGTATATCATTTAATACATTTTTTTTTTTTTAATCTTTTTGTGATTTGTAAAAGGACATTTAATAAATCTTGTTATTTTTGCGAGAATACTTGGGAGGTAGACCCTAAATTTGTTGACCATTGTTAGATTTAGTCACGCTTTTTATTACTAATTACGCAAATTTCATAATTATATTTTTCGATAATATATCAATTTACATCTCCTAGTTTTCAAAGTTGAAGGTAAATTATTAATTTAGACTTTAAGTTTATGTTTATAATTTTCAATTAAAAAAATTAAGTTACTCAAAACGGTTCTGTTTGACATGCTATAAAGCATTGGTTTTCGAACTATGGAACCTGCCATGATGGTAGATTAAGATTTTTGGGACACTATATTTCTTGAATGTTTATTATTTATCTAACTGAAACTCATATAACAAACAAAATATTAAGATCAATAAAAGTAAAAGGGTAACCATTCTTATCAGTCTCTCATATACTATGCCATTTAATGAAAAATACTGTTTTTATATTAAATTTATATTACAGTGCTTTTCAATTCCTAAGTTTAAGAAATCAGTTCCTAAAGTTTGATGGTTGGAAAATGGTTTGAATTTTTAACTCGACGATGTATTACTGAAACTAGATAAAAAAAACTTATTATTTTAATACTTTTTTTGTATTTTTATAAGTATTCAAACATTTTTATAGCTATGGTTAAAAATTTTAAAGTATGCTATGTGTCGGTGTGAAAGAAAAGGGGGAGGAGGAAGAGTATAGCATAAAAATGGGGGTCACAATTTTACTGTGTTTTAATTTTTCTGAACGCTTAGATACATTTATTCTAAAATTGAAATCCCTACTATTTTGTATCTAATTTACATAATATCCTCAAACTACAGTGTATTTTCTTATACGACTTGAAACTTCTCTAAAATCTAATTTCTAAACATATATTGTAAAACACTTTAATATCATTTAAATAAAATAGTCTTCAAATTCTTTCTGGAATATAAAGTAAATACATTTTTAGAATGTTCACGAGTAAAATACATTCCTCACTTTAAATATTTGTAACAAATAGTATATGTTAGAAAGATTGATTGGACACTTGATATTCATCGAATATTCGCCACTAATTTTTGAGTCTTACCAATTAATATCTTTTTCAAATGTGTCACCGCTATTTGAAGCGCCACACTTTTTGTGCGTGGCTTCATCTTCAAATTAAGAACATGACAACAGTTTCATCATTTAATTTAATATTGATACATGGTTTTAAAAAGTTCAATTAATTCTTCCTTTTTTTTGCGTTTCACTATATTTTATTACCAAAGAAAGCTAAGTATTTGAATTTTTCTTGAAAATCGAATCGAATCACCACCTCTTCCAATGTGCCTTATTTTTATATTTCGTAACGTGCCATTCCAATTTTTAATCTTATCTTTTTTACATTTAGAAATTTTATAAAAATATTTTGTACTTTCTGACCCAATTTTTAAACTACTATCAAGTTATTAATATTGTAAGAAGCGAATTATTGAATGCTCTTAGGAATGTGAGCCAAGGAACTTTAATTTATAAAGTTATTGATGTCGCTTGATTTCCTACGTTTTGACTCATGTATATGTTATTTAATTAAAATTGAATGCCAGCGTACTATGTATTTTGTTTTATTTAGATTTTTTTTCCACATAAATATAGAGAACTCTTATGAATCATCAAAAACAGAATGAAATGGTACTGCTATCCGTATGTGATGAGTGTTTTAAAACTTCTGATTTAAAGCAATGCGTTTACATACTAGAAAACTAATGCTTAGTTTCCAAGATGAACGTATTGTTTGTAAATTAAAGTAAAAAATATTGCATAGACAAACGGTTTTTATATTAGGTCGTGTTATTAATTTTAAATGTTGATGTTGTTTAAGGAGAAAAGCATTAATTCGATAGGTGGGGAAACATTATGCAGTCCGTACTGTTAAATACGTTTTAATATAAACAAAGCCTTCTTAATAGTGCAGACAGTATACTTAATTCAATCAAGAAATTATCCATAATTAATCCTAATCATGTTTTTCTTCCTCAATACAAGATTACTTTCTTTAATTCAAACTCTAAAAGTTAAAAAAAGAACACTGTTCATTAACATTTTAGAACCCAAAATGCTTTGTATCATAAGTTTTCTTTTACAACCTTCAGTTTGTATTCCAGCTTAACTTGAATAATGCGATAAAATTCAGCACTTGTAGAATTTCGTTAATTCAAAAGCGTTTTATATAGCAAAACCAATACAATTGGTCGATGATTCAACATTGCTACTGAAAAGAGTTTGCAAGAAAATCCTATCAACTGGAACCGAAACAGAAAAGTGGCAGAGTTAAAAAAAACGTAAGTATTTCTGAAAAAAAAAAAAAAGGATTTTATTATAAACTATATTTGCATTGACCAGCATTGCCCAGGCAGGCATGATTGAATAAATGTTAGATGAAGATCTGATTTTAAGATCTAAAGTTATAAAATAAAGTTCCGACTGTATGTTTATTTCGTTTTCCAGTTTTGAGGCGCTGTTCCTGTAAACAAGCACTTTACAGTTTATTGAATAGGACAGAAATTTTCAAAATTTTACCAAGTTAATTTCTTATATATTTCAGTGAAAAAAAGTCGAAGAAGCAAATAAGAACTTCTTTCAATTACAGTCATGAGTTAATTAAAGAAAGGATCAATTCAATATAAGAAAAATCCGGCAGTTTCTTGCAAAATCAGTAATTATTCAAAGTCGGTATTGAAACTTAAAAATTGAATCTTATGTTAAAATTCTTAATTTTAATAATAAAATTTTTCGAATATATTTTACAACCTCCCATGTATTTCGAGTAGAATCCATCACCAACATTGTTTTAAACATTTATCAACCAAGGAAATAAAATAGATGACTGCATTTTCAATTTTTATAGGAAATTATCATTACTTAAAAAATATAGTAATTGTAATATTTGGTTTCATAGAAATTATGAGAAATTGTAGCTCTTTGTTTTTTATTATTCTATCTAAAGCTAAATTATAACATTGCATTGAGAATGCTACTCTGCTGTGCAAATGAGAGTTTTAATAACATTTTGGCGTCGCACTACAAAACACAACAAATTCAAAAGACTCGTCAACAGTTTATGATGTATTTATCCATTATCAAGCTAAATATTTGAGGGTAGAAAATTTTATCAAATATGGACAAGCGTACTGACAACGAACATAGATATCAATTCGAGTCTTTATTCATCAGAACTAAATTAACATCTGCTTATAAGCAATTGAGGAACCTTCTTGAACAGTACAAACATAGAAAGCATTAGAAATGAAATATTTGAAATAATAGTCCGAGAGGTGATTGCAAGTTTAGGTATTTTTCAAAATTTAAATTTTTTTACAGAATGTAAAGAAATTCTAATAGACTATGAATATATTGTTCTACCAGGGCAAAAATGGCCGTAACTTTAAAAATCAACTTTAAATGAAAACTAAATCCGATTTCCAAATATGTAGTAACTTTTTAAATAATGAGCATTATTGTTATTGGATAACACGCAGTTCAAGAGCAGGTAAGTCAAGAGCATATTGACTGGTTTTACTAAAATATTTACTTTCAAGAGATTATTTAGCTTAAAAATAGTAGTTGGCAACTGGAAAGTATTTCAATAACGGATGTATTAAATTTTTTGCATATTTTGAGTTAATTGAGTGTTTATATACCCATAACTATGAACAAAAAAAGAATATATTCTTCCGACACTAAGGACCATGACCAAAGAATGTCAAATATAATATTGTATAAATTTCGCAGTATCAGAGTATATATGGGGAAATGTATAGTGAAGTTCTAAAAAAAAAAAGTGTTTTATAGTTAAGCTGTAAATTCTTCCCAGATACGCATGATACGCTATCTAGCCAAAAGTATCCGGTCACCCAGTGGTACGGACTCGGAGAGTCCTGAGGCATATATTATTCTGATGTTGGTCCCCCTTTTGTATCGATAACAGCCTGCGTACATCTAGGGAGACTTTCCATCAGTTTTTGATAGGTGGCCTTCGGAATAGACTTCCAGCAGACCATCACAGCTGAAGTGAGTGCTGGTAGTGAGGATTCTCGATTTGGATGACTATACGTAATCTGAGTTCTAATTCATGCCAAAGGTTTTTTATGGGATTTATATCGGTGTTCTGAGATAGCCAGTCCAGTTTTTGAACACCCATTTCGTTGAACCATGACTGCGCAAATCTCGGTGTGCGAGTGGAGCAATTAACCTGTTGGAAAAGTAATGGATATTCACTGAAATATTACTATAGAGTTGAAAGAGCAGCATTGGCTAGATTGTCTACATATATCTTAGAGTTCAAGTTTCTAACCACAAACACTAAGGGACCCTAAACAAACCATGAAAAACAACCCCACATCATGATGCTGCCACCACCAAACTTTACAGTCGGCACAATGCAGTCAAGTAAGAGGTGCTCGACGGGGATCCGATAAACTCTATCGGAGTGCCAGATTGTAAAGCAAAATTCATCACTTCAAAGAACATGTTTCCACATGTCTACAGTCCAATGACCGTAAGTTTTGCAATTGATGCTTCTCATTTTGGTGAGTGATGTTCGGCTTCCAAGAGCCTGTACGACCATGGAATCCAAGATTTTTTAACTCTCGATGAACAGTCACGCTGCTAGAACTAACTCCTGATGAACTTTGAAACTCTTGAGTGATTTCAACCAACGAGGACTTGCAATTTTTTTTCACTGTCTTTTCAGAGTTCTAAAACTGCGTTCACTAATTTTTTTCAGCTTGCCACTTCGTTTTTTCTACAGTTTACTGCCTCAACGTTTCCAATTCACTGCCTCAACGTTTCCACTTCAACAATCCCTCACAGTGGATTTTGTCTTCTGTAGAATTTCCTTAATTTTACGAACTGCTTTCCCACTGAAGTGGCCTCCTACTATAATGCCACAATCAAAGCCCCTGAGTTCCTTTGAATCTTTCTTTGTCTCACAAACGCATAAATATGACCTGAAAAACCTCTACCAACACTTTTATATCTTTCGGTTACTTATCAAATTATGTCACCTGTCAGATCCACTTCTTTGAGAGGTGTCCGGATACTTTTGGCCCGATAGTATATTTGGATAATTGCAATGGTTTTTAATGAAGTTTTTCTTGATTTCTTATTCGCATGTTTCTGTCCATATATGAACTATAGAATAGAGTGGTTTGAAAAAGTAAACAAAAATATTTCAATGCCTTTTTAGAAAAATCAATAGTTCATTCAAGCCCTGACGTTTTAAAAATCTCACTTGATTGTTCACTGTTTTTTGTTATTGCAAAAGCGAAGTGAGTTAAAAAGAAGACGAGATAATAAAATAAATAAAAATAACACAGTTCTTGGTTTAATCCTTGTAAATATTATTACACAGTTTGTTTTTAAACTTGCATTACCTAGCATGGTTAAAATAGTAGATTTATTTGTAACAGCCACTTTTAGAACCCAAGAAAATCTTATAGTTAGGATTTGTTTGCATCTGGACTAATCTGAAATATATATATATAGACATTTTGAATAGTGAAAATAAGCGTTTCAAAGTATATATTTAAAATTATCGTTTGAAAATTGTAGATTAATTTAATAAAATTCGCTAAAATACTCTGGGAATGAGACGTTTTTGTCAAATCACGCAAACTTATATCAACCAGGTAATTCAAGATATATTTATACATTTTTAATTTTCACTAAATAGTTTATCCAGCTTCGAAGCAGTTTTTGGTGACAGAATAGAGTTTTGACAATGATCAGAAAGTGTGTCGTTGATGCATGGAAGAAACTGGGTGTAAATTAATTCACAGCTATGAAAATAAAGAACAAATCATTCTGAAAATAGGAGCACTGATTTTCAAATCCCAAAAAGAATATATTGTAAAAATATCGTAAAATACGGGAATATATGATGACCCCTTTATATGAAATCATAGTTTGTTTTGTAAATTAGACTAGCTGCATGGCCCCGCGTTGCGAAGATCAGTCATTATGTATAAGTTCCCACCGTTTGACGTTTCGTTCGATGAAAATTGAATTGTTACGCAAACTCAAGCTCGCTTCGTTCGACAAAAATTTCATTGGTACCCAAGGTTTCATTGGTAAGCCCAGACTTACTTCACTCAAGGAAATTTTCATTGCAGAGCAAGCATAAGCTCGCTTTGCTCGTTAAAAGATTAATTGTTACGTAAACCCTTATTACTTATATCTTATATTCGACTCACAAGTTTTCTCTCTTTGAGTCCCATCCTTACGGTGATATATTACATATGTTTTATGATTTGTGTGTTACTGTAACTTTACAGTTTCTTCTTTGTTTTATGGTTAAAAGTACTTTGTTATTGCAAAACCACTAAAAAATTATGCAGAACATTAAATGGTATGTAGAGTTTCATTTCATGACGTGAAATGTTTATGTTTTATTGAATGCGGGGGGAAAATGAAAAAACTACATTAAATGAAAATATCCATAAATATATCTAACTTTACATGTGTAATGATTTTAATACCAGTTAAAAGCTAACTTTTTATTTCTATTTACAATGTAGTCAAAACATCGACGTATTAACAAGGTTTAAGTTTAGACAATTTGTTAGTTTTAAATATTAAAGGTGATATTAAATTTGAAAATTTATTCTTTTATAATTATTACATAATTTAAGAAGCATATGTTACAAAAAAGATACAATGTTTTGAGTCACTATTATCATTTCTTGAGAGATATTTCATCACTTTATTCAAATGCTCCAATTCCAAATACTAAATAATAAAAAAATCGAGAATGAGGTAACTGACATGACAACCACTTTCAGATGTCTCAAACGATGTCTGCATATACAGAAAAAACGCTAAAGCAATGATTTCAACAAAGATAGATTGAAGAGAAAGATTGATGATAGACCAAATGATGTTAAAGAAGCTTCAGAAGGTTATAAGAAAGAAGTTGATCGGGGGTTCGCATTTGTCAAACGCGCCTCTCGTCAGATTCAATTTTAGATCGTGAGGGATGCTTCTATTCTTATCTGATGATTTGGGGTGAATGGCATGCCTCGGTCCAGGCTATTGTTTAAGGCAGTCACTCAAAATTGGATGCTGATTTTTTATTTTTTTGTTGTTGCTAAATCACGTTAAAAAATGATAGTGGCGAAAAGTTATTTATCTTAATATTATAATTGTGCTCCGAAATTGAACCTAATATGATAGTCATTGGTTTACTGTATAATCTGTTGGTATCAGATTATTCTGCCTTTTTGATAGCACGTACAAATATCATTATTCAAATAGAATAAGTCGGACAAAATGACTCACGAAACAACTTTGGTCACGAGAAAAAAGAAAATTACAAACAGTCTATTTCAGCACAAAAACTTCAGTTTATGTGTTTTAATACTTTTGTTTGGAAATTTACTTTTAATAAGTTTTTTTTTTTTTTTTTTTTTTTTTTTTTTTTTTTTTTTATTGTTGATAGTTTACTTTTAACGGGAAGTTTACGCAAAGACATAATTTTTTTATATTTTTGTTTGATTGAGAAACCCGTATACATCGACGCTGAATAAGAGTGAATGACTATAGTTTTAAATCTCTATGTTTTAGATAGGTTGACATAATTTTAGATTTATTAGGTGCTAGGGAAACACAAGGGTCAAACTGCGCCACTCTATTTTCTGCAACTAAATTATATATATTTTTGTGTATACTCTTTTGATGCTATTATTTATGGTATGTTATTTTGCATACTATTTTGATGCTATTATTTATGATATGGTATTTGGCTTTTGCATGCTCATACTTCTGTAAAATTCTATCCCCAGTGAAACAGAGGTAAGGAATTATTAAAAAGCTGGTCCAAAAATTTAGAATTTCTGATTCATATTTGCGCAATCAAAATTAGGCATGTGTTATACTATTTGCAACTTTTATTTTAGTATATTTGTGCGTATTTAATTTTTAAAGTGTACATGATATATTTTATAAATTTTATTTATTACGGGCTATGCATTATCATTATTGATTTAAAAGATCCCAATATTGTGTAGTGTTTTGTGGAAAGGTCGTTTAAAATATTTTTGGTTGTTTATCTGTACTTTCTACATAATATAAAGGAGAACTAACAAAGTGGCCAATTAAGGGTATTCTGATTTTTAAGCTAACTTGCAATCAACGTAAAATCGATCTTAATTTATTTACTTCAACTGTCCTGAAGTATAATAGGCTTTTATAACCGCCTTAAAATAAAGTTAAGTACCTCAAGTAATTGATATTTCAAAAAGTACTTAAATACTCACTTTGCCGGAAATGATCAGGGAAAGTTTCGGCTTAAATTTAAAATTAAAACTTAACCAATAAAAACAACGCTTTTAATCTTTATCCTTTTCATGCATTATAAATCCTTTACATCCATTGCCAACTTTTATGGGAATTGCCACTTATTTCAGCGATTTTGAGCTTAAATCGAAGTTTCATTACTTTTGATCACTACGAAGAAAACCATCGGCATACCATTGAATAACTTTTTATGCCTCCAAAACGATAAAAGGCATTATTTTCGACAAGATTCCATCTGCAAAGTTTTGCTCGATTCGATAACGGAAAGTGGGTTAAATAGTCCTTTGAAGTGGCAAAAGAACGTGTAAATCGTGGGTTTTTAATGCCAGCCCAAAAACTTGAAAATGTTAATTTCAGTCGCAGTCTATCTATTAAGCTTTAGCTCGATTTGGTGACAGAAAGTGGATAAATTATTCCTTTGAACACCCATTAGAATCGTGTATAGAAGCGTCCTTTTAGTGACAGTCCTAAGACTTGATAGAATGCATCGTTTTCAACATCGATCAAGTTTCAGCTTGATTGAATAATCGCAAGTTGTTTGTTAGTCCTCCGATGACACAATAGAAGCATGTGTAAAAGCGGCTTTTTAATGGCAGCCTCCAAATATAATGCATTGTCATCAACAATGATTGTTCTTCTATTTATCCTATAAAACTTTTGATGTAGAATAGGCAATCTGCGTCTTCTTCGCCTTCTTAACCATCATGTAAATAAAATACTTAGGAATGAAAATAAAGTAAAAAATTAAAATTAAATATATATTCAAAATGTTTTGATACAATGGGTATAGTAAAAACACCGAAGCAAAATAATAATAATAATAATAAAAGTACTGATACTTGGTTTAATAAGTGGCCAAACCGTCATAACAAGTCTGACTACTTTCCCCGGAATGACGTATTTGCATAAAAGGATTTACCTTAATTGCTAGATGGAACTATGTAATACGCAAAACAGGATTCTATCTAAAATACAACCTTTGAAAAATATTTTTTTTAAAATTGATGTTAATTGATTTCATACTGCTAAATACTATACAAAATAATCACGTACTTTATATCAGGATGATCAAATTACACAAAATAATCACGTACTTTATATCAGGATGATCAAATTACACAAAAATTATAATAACTTCAAGAAAAGACAAGCTTATAGGATGACATGTCTCAATGCGTGGAATGAGTTCAGGTGTAAGATGCGTGATGACATCACTTTCACAGTCACAGTAAACAATGTGGTCACTTTGCCCTTCTCTCACCACACATTTTCATTGTAAAAAAGTTTTATAGATATGTTGTCTTTAAAACAATAGATTCTAATAAAAACGTACGAAAATTAATAAATAATTAAAATACTACACTTCCGTATATTCTCTAAAGTGTTCTAAATAAAACAACGCGGAAGACAAATGCAACTGAAAAATGTAGTGGAAAACTTCAAATAACATTGTCTCTCAATGTTTACTACACAGACTGCAGACATTGAGAAAATTGAGATCAAGTGTTACTTCAGTTTGAAGCTCGGTGCCCAAACTTTGATTCTCCCAAGGGTAAAATCTTCGCTTCTTTTCCAAATACCTCCGCATTTTCTATTCTTTTCTTTAACATGATTCTATTCTCTTGAAGCGCAGTTTAAACTTTTGAGTCGATTTTCCGTTTGTTTTTGCAACCATAAATCTTTTTTGGCTTGACAACTTTCTAGAGTATTCTTTTTGTTTTCTTTTTAGATTTCGGATTTCTTTTTTCTAAAGGGTGGGGCGATTAGATTAGCATCCTATTACCTTCGAAAAAAGCTTTGGATAACTTCTTGAGAAATGGTTTGGAGAAATCATTTAACTCTTTTCCACTTCGGAGTTGGGTAAAAAAGCGATACCAACCAGAAAATATAGTTGCACAATGTGTTATTATATCGCGCAAGGACCATCTGCCTAAAACCTGTATATGATGGGAAATAGAATTGGATGTACAGTTGCATAAGCAATTGTTCTGAATATGTGCTATCTTCAAAACACATATGGAACACATCATAATATTTTATTATTAACTTTTCTTTGGATCCATGGATATTGCACAAAGTAAAATACAATATTATTTTTAATCTTATCATCAAAGTAGATCTTCGATATTTATTTAAAAGGATTGTGGTAGTACTAATTTGATTTCGAGAGATGATTTCTCCATAAAGTACCATTCGATTATAATAAACTAATAAGTTTTTGATATTCTGTCATTTTTAAAATACTGTTTGTATTTTGAATGAATACAAATTTGTTACGTAATTTGTCTAACAATTCAGTCTTTCTTAGTAGTGTTATCTTAATTAATTACTTTTAAATGTTATGACTGCCATATTTAACATAACGGAAAATTTTACATACCACGTTTATGAAAATTATCTTGATCTTGAATTATTCGATTTCTCTATTCCACATTTTACCAAATACCAAGATACCAATATATTTTTATATTTAAATATAAATAAGTTGATTTGTAAATTTTAATACTTACAAATATATTTTAATACAAAAAATTGTAATACGTATATTTACACTACACTTTTAGCTTGCGTATGTATGCTAGTGTCATATTGATTTTTCATTTCATGTTATAACTACTGATTTATGCAAGTATAAATAGCTGTATTGGTTGTAAGCCATAGAAATTGTCATAGCAATGATTATTATTTCGTAAACTATTGATTTATTCAAACTTAACTAGTCTTATTAGATACTTAACCCTTTAAATTCGAATCTATTAAATCATAATTAAAAGGATATTGGAAGATAAATCAATACAATAAACGCACACAAAAGTGTACATTTTTATTAACAACCTTTAACCTTTAACAACAAGTACTAAAGATAGTTCCTAAATGTACCAAAATTGTACCTTTTCTATTTATATATGCATAATAAAACTATGATAAGCACTGATATATATTTTTTACAAGATTCCAAAGTTGTTAAGTAAAAAGAAATATTGAGTGATTTTAAGTTTACAAAATAAAACACCTTTGATGGATGAGTTTCAGCAGAAACCCTCAGTAATACATTTGAAAAACAAAAACAACTTTATTTTGATAAATGTCAACAGCCATATGTTTCGTAAAAATTTATGATTTTCGATGAAGATATTCCACGATGCGCTAAATATTCAAGATTTTTGCAATGTTCAAAGAAATCAAATGCGCTTTGAAGTCTACTTTGGAATTTTTCTCGGTACTTTTATTTACTGTCTGACCAGCCGAGTGAATCGCACTCTCAGGGTAAAAGTTCTCTCTTCATTTTGTGCATTTCAAAACTTGTCATTTTTTCTAAATCCAGCTTTTGACACGACCTTGGCATTTTTGTTCTTCAGGGGTTTGGATTTCTTGAAAGCGGATTTTGGCAGAGGTAGTTTTATCCAGACTGAAATTATAGTGGGAAGGCACAACTCTTCTTTTGCCTGATTATAGGACATTACTCAAGAGAAACAGGTAAGAGGATTTCATTCCTAAATGTATTGATAAACAACAATAGCATAATCTAGAAGCGTATAAACAGCGACGCGACGTCCAAGGGCATATTCAAAAATGGTATCTAATTATGAATGGAAATATGGTTGATTGTGTCGTAAATAGCATACATGTGCGTGAATAATCCAATTAACTCTATAATTGCCCGTAATAAATCGAATCAAGGTGGAATATTTCTAAAATAAAAATAGATTTCTACGTGGAATTTATATTAAACTCGATTGAATTATATATATATATATATATAAAAAAAAAAAAAAAAAAAAAAAAAAAAGTAGTTTTTTATTATTATTTAAAAAAATTTAAATAAGTGTTTATTATTTTTATTTATCTAAAAGAAGTTTTATTATTTATGGTATTTCTAAGTAAGGAAATATGTATATCAATTTATTTTCCCGTAACTAATAATAAAATTATAGTATTAGAAAAAAGTCTTGGAAAAAGTCCTTATAATAGGGAGGCCGGGTCGAATTCCATTTCATAGCTTAAGGGTTGCTGCAATTCATGTTTCAACATAGTTTTGATATGTTTGCATGGCATTTTTTCTTTTAAAATATTTTACTATCAGATCGTTTTTAAGACATATGGGTTACTGCTGTACCCCACAATTTTGCTAATTTATCTCATTACAAAGATCCTACACAAATTTGATTAGTTGGATTTCCAATGGAAGTAAGAAGATGTCAAATGTGAATTCCATATAGTTGTCAGAATATTTGTAATATTAGTGTAACTTATTTTCTATTAAAAATGGAACTTGATACCAATTTGTTGTTTCTTGAAAGTCGTCTGTTTCTTGAATAATAATTGATGTTTCCGAAAAATAAATATTCTTTCAAATAAGGCAAAAGCACAACTTTCCAAACCATATTGGTATATTTCACTTTTGATTAAAAATAAATTATTTAAAAAAATAAGAATATCGTAATTCCTCGACACAATAAAACTGATCTAATGTACATAATTCAGAAAAATTAGGAGTTGAAAAAAACCCCAAAAAACCCCTTTTTTTCCTCTAAATTTTTTTATTGACGTAAGTAATAAATAATGCTGAACTAACATAAGGGTATGTAGTCGTAAAGTTAAATCACTTAGAAAACTACCCGCTTACATAGAAAAAAATTAAAAAACCTTAATTTTCGTTTAGTAGCATTTAGTTTCGTTAGTCGTTCTTAGTAGCTCTAAGTAACGTATGCCGAAACCTATTTCGACAATGCTTAAATTAATGCATACATAACGTGTGTATGGGTGGGAGTGAGGCATTTCCACAATGTGATGCATCAAAGCAAAAAATAATATACATGCATCAACTCCCTTTTAAGGGGACCATAGTTTTGCACATTAAATCTGAACAGTAAAACTGATTTTAAAAATCTACTCAATTGTTCCTTTTGATATAAAACTCAATTGCATCAAGTAATTTGAGCCATAAACACAGTGTATGATTATTAAGAAACCGTTTCCAATATGTTGGGTATTAATTAGTGATAGTTGCAGTAGGCCTAGTAGTTGTTATGAGGAATTTTTATTTAAAGTTTTAGCTATATTTTTTGGCTGCATGAAAGTGACAATTTTATATGATTATAATTTCTGGTGCTTTGTGATTAACAAGTTTCCATGATGATTTATCAATAATCTAGTGAAACACACACAAAAAACAACTCCTTAGTGGTGGACATGATTAAGAATTACGCATATATTGAAGTGCTGAAATCAATTTTTCATTTAATAATCAAAACTTATTAATGCAATACACTAGAAAGAACTTAATGTTTTATAAATAGCACTAATGCTAATAAAATTCAAAAAGGTTCCGATTGATACCAGATATTAACATGTGAAAATGTATAATACTGATACAAACAGACAGTTACATTGTAATATATTGTTGAATGCTACCTAATATGTTTTTTAAACATAACATCTTAGCATTACAAAAAAATATCAAAACGCAAAAATTGTTTTGTTACATTTGATAAAGTAATGTGTTAGATAACGAACATATTAAACCAAATCGAAACCTAACTGCATGGATTTTATTCTTAATACATTATTTAATCATATGTTGAAGTCACAATTTATTTCTTATTATTCCTAGTATATTTGAACAATACAATTATACTCTCTAATACATAGTTTGCTTAGGGACGCCTGATACATTTTATATCATAGTACAAAACATTTTAAAATACATGACATGACTTTAAGTTCCTCACTCGGTATTTCTATCTTCGCTTAATACCAATATCTCTAACATAAACTAAAAATATACAGAAATACTCTTTTCTTGATGCAACTTTCACGTCCATCCAATATGTGTAACAAGCACAACTTTTTTCGATCGTTCCATCCATACAATTCCTGAACATCCCACCTCCTGTATAGCGATTATTTTTAATATATCGGCACCAAAGCGGCCAACTCCAAAACTTTTTATTCATCTGAAAGCAACTTTTCAAACGCGTCATATTTTCCCGGTGCCCCCCATCATTGAAATACGTCCCACAACGGCTATTCCAGATGATGGCAAGAGTTGACGGAACGGCGTTCTACATCACCAAACTCCCCACAGTCTTCACATCAATAAAGACACTTGCCCACAGGGGAGCAGTAAGTGAGACCAGGGGAAGCCGTATTCTGTATCATCAAGGGATGAAACAGAAGCTACTCTTAGACGTAACTCAGGCTCACCATCGGCATAACAAAGACATCGAATGGCCCATATGGATGCTGTATGGGTGCATCGAGTATAAAAAGACCATCCTCTTGAGTCAGGAGCCTATAACGACAGCATTGTGGGCTCCTGGTGACAAAGTAGGTGACAGTTAGAGCTCAGATAACATTGGGCGTTATCTTTTTTCTGGAAAGAAAAAAGTCGTGTAGTTTATTAGAGTTTTCTAAATGTCCTTGTTTTTATATTTATGAATAAAAGTCTACAAAAAAGCAGTAAGGGTATTTAAGTGTTAATCTATTTCGGTCACAAATAATTTCCCACATATCTTGATGCATTCGAGGAAGTTATATTATGGGAGCTCAGTACTCCCTTCACCCGTGATGTTAAATTGCATATTTTTTTATGTACCTTTTTTTGGAAAGGTCTTAACAAATAAGTTTGAAACTTCAATATGGATTGAATTTATCTTATACATGAAAATGAGGCTAAATTTTGGTAAAAAAAAATATCATAATTTTTTTTTTTGTTAAATTTTAATCAGTCTTGTTCTTTTTTTTTTTATGAAAACCTATTTTTTTTACAAACATTGATATTTTAAAAACATATTTCTGAAACTAACAGAAAATGTTTTAACCTCTGTTTAATCTGCAGGTTAGGTACTACAATTTCATAAAAAATTAATAGTACAACTCTGCTGATAATTCTGTTTAATCACTTCAGAAAGACATCTTGTTTTGTAAAAAATTAATAAAAACCCGCAAAGAGATTGATTCAATGTTTTTCAATGTCAACTTTTAGTTCACCTGACGTTAATTTGACTTAAAATTCTAACAGCAATTATTTATTTTTAAATTATAAACTAAATAATTGTAAGGTATTGTTACGAATTTTTCCACTGAGGCAATGATGGCACAGTTTTCACGGTATAAAAATATTTATTCTCTCTTCAGAAAACTCACAAAATTTATTCACAGGCAACAGTTTAATTACTCTCAAGCTTCAACACAAGCTTCAACAAAAATAACTTCGAATTCAGCGATTATACCAGCTCACTCCAATAGGTAAACAAAGCGATCAGCTTTCAACGAAGTCCGAAGTCAATCTGAAAACTTTCCCGTTCTCCAGTCTTTTATATACAAGCGCGTGAGACATTCTCGAAATTTCCAGCCAATTCATCGGAAAAGAAATATCTCGAAACTTCTCGATTGCTTTAGGTGTTGCCACCTTTTTCTAACTTGTATAATCGCTATTAATTAATAAATAAAATAAGATAAAAATAAATTACAATAGAATTTTGAAATAATACGTCACTATTTACACTATATACAGACAACTTGTGCAACAGTATCAATTGCTAAAAGGAAATATTTAATTTTTTAAACAAAGACGTTTTTGATAATTTTTTCAATGTTACCCTTAAAAAGTTTAGTGTTCACTTCATTTACTATTACGACTATCAAATTATATATTTTTGAAAAAAAAGATGGCACTACAAACTTGGTAACTTTCATGCAAACTCATTAAATCCTTAAATCATGTTGATAAATCCTATAAATATATTGCTATGGCGAATCCCAAGCAGTGTTGTTGAATTCTCAAAAATGACAACACCTGAATAGCAAAGAGTCCTCAATGCTAGAAAAACTTTAAGGGTAACTTATCTAACATGTATGTTTTTATGAAGGAAAACTCAGATAGTTCCACCAGAAAATACACAAATTTATATAATATCATCAGTTACAAACGCTTTTATGACAACTCGTTTTATAAAGCTGAATGGAATAAAGATTCGTTTACTTGATAGATAAAAATGCTTTGAGAAATGATATGGGCATAAAACAATTAATAATGTAAATTATTAAAAACTTGTAATTTGTTTAATCAAATTCTAAATTAAGTTTACATTTTCATACTTTTATCAATTGCTATTACTTTATGTGCTTGGAAAAACTAGGAGTGTGGAAGATCACGCGATTGTCAAGAATCCTGCCAACTGTATTTAAATAAATTAAATTGTGTAATTTATCGGGTTTTTTCGTGAATTTAAGAAAAAGTTATCCAGTTTGGAGGTATTTTTCATAATAGTTTTACATAGGCTTCATAAGAAACATCGTCAAATGGACGATATTTGTGACGATAATTGTTTCTTTTATTCCTTTCTAGTAAATGAAGCAGAGAAGAAACAGTCGTTAATGAGAATTATATGTTTTCCCTCTAAATATTAAGGACGTTTGTTTTTCAACTTTGTGCAAGTTAAAAAAATTACGGAAATTTGGGGAGGGTGGAAATGTTTGGAAAATCTTAAAGTGCATTACCACAGCGATTTTGATCAAAAGCGTTAGACTCGGTTTTTGGCAATTGCTGAAAAATGTAAATTTTTCAATGGCAGCTACCTTATTCGCTCATAACGTTTTTTTTTTTTTTTTAATTTGAATTTTTAGACCACTATTAGAACTCGTGACATTCCAAACCTTGTAGATATAAAGAAACATATTTTTTTTTTATCGAATTCAATACTTTAATTACCCTATGTTAACATATGAATTAACATTGAAAGTAATCATGTTTCTTAATCGGTAAAAAATGGTTTTCAAATGTCTAAAAATGGTATCAAATCTTCGATGGATTATTGGACTTACCGTAATTGCTATCAAATTCTTCCTTCATTAAGATCATCAATGTTATTACATTTCTAGTATTTGTCGAATACTATATGTTGACATATTAAAGTGTATGTTGATATGTGACGTAGTTTGATTTTTTTTTTTTTTTTTTTTTTTTGTCTAAGACGTGTAATCTATCCTAGCGTTTCGAGTAAGTTTTTTATTTTATTATCAACTGCAATTTCCCTATATATATATATATATATATATACTCCGTTCTTGAAAGTGCTACACGAAAAGCGTGTATGAGGCCTCCGAAAGATATAGAATCAGAGCAGCAAAGTTGCGAATTTTCACACCTTATGCCATTGGCAATAATGTTGAGAAAAAAATGCTTTTGGGTATAAAATTGATTGCAACTGGTCATGGGAAAACCTCAATATTTATTGAGATAGTCATTGAATACTTTCTGTGTAAAAATAGTAGAGATAAAGTAATCATTTGAATTTATATTTGCTTCCAGACTATTCGTAAGTTTTACCAAATTTACTAAAATGTGAACATTCAAAATGCCAGAAAATTAGTACGAAAACTCGCAATTGTAAAAAGCTAAAACAAATGTTCTTTTTTTTGCATAACAATAATTGTATTGTGCCCTATGAAATCATTTTGTTTCAGCATGTGGCTGCCTCACTTCTAATAAAGCAGATAATCACAACATATCTTAAAATATTTTGTGGACAAAATTATTTTTTCAGCCAATCACAAACAAGTATTTCATTTTTCCCTCGTATACCTGTGAACTAATATATCATCATGCATAATCTCTAAAATGGTATTTCTTATTGAATCATAAGAAATATCACGTTTTTTATCTAACTGAATTTTTTTTTATCAAGTCTGGATTTAAAAAAGTTAATACAATGTTACTGACTTGAAAAAGCATGAAGAATTATGTCATCGAACAATAATCCAATATGACAGATGTATAGCATTTCCAAAATAACAGCAAAAACTTCGCTGAACAACAAATTCTGTATTTCCAATAAATAATAAAGATGGGCGGCAGAAAAAAGATACACAGAAACCTGCTGGCATTGTTAAAAAATAAAGTTCTTCCTTGTGGACTATCAGTTTCTTTGTATTTCAGGGGACTGCATGTAGAATAACAATAAAAAATATAGATATAAAAAAAAATTGACTATTCTTTTGGTATATATATCGAATGAGTTTTTTCTGCATCGGCACCATTGCGAAAAATTTGTCCTGACATTATATCACTAGGATTCCTTTGAAATAACCGAAAGGGTAAAAAAGTAACTTTTTGATATTAAGTTTGACAACAAAGGAATTGATGTTTTTTTCATCTCATTCTTATCTCGTTCAAGAAGCATTCCTCATATATTTTTATGATACTTTATTATAAATTATCTCGCTTCAGTTGATAACCTGGTTTTTTCACCAAGAACTTATGTTACAGTGAAGGTTATGCATGGAAACTCCGCAGTCAATTGCTGTTTTCACAGAAAAATGATATCTGTATTGTGAGTGAATAATGGAATGGGATTAGTTGAATATGTTTTTTAAAATGTATCAAGCATACCACAAGCATGTCCAAAATGAGTTTTTATATCTAAATTTAAGTGGAAGTTCATTAGCAACTTATAAATCTGAAACTACAAACGTTACAAACATGTGGCATATGCCAGTTTAAAGGTATTGGCAAAATTATTTATTTATCAGAAATATCAACAAGAAATTCTGAGGAGGAGTGATTACAAACTTCATCGGAAGACTGATTTAGTAGACACTTTAAGTTCACCTTTTGGCTATCATCTAATATCGGATTCACAATACAGGCCACGAAATTTATACAAAAGTTAAGAGCTATAAATGTGAAGCTATAAAAGTTAAGAGTTATGAGAAAAATTATTACCGAACTTGTTTAATTGGCAATGATTTCGTTTATAAGGAATGTCCAATTTGCAAGATGCAAGACTATTAATGTCGTAAATTCTGACTAATTTTCACTACTTCTGTGTCGTAGTCTATTATGTCATGATCAAGATCAGACTCAATTTAGAAAAACTATTAATAAGTTTAATATTCAACATTTCAAATACTCTCAGTGGGGAGAAGTTAAAAGTGGGGTTCCACAGGGGTCAGTTTTGGCTCCACTTCTGTTTATAATATTTATCGATGATATAAGCGAAGGTCTCTTAGGTAAAGTCAGTTTTTTTGCAGACGATTTAAAAAGAATGGGACTTTCTAATTCAATGGAGCAGATAGTACAATTTCAATTAGATTTAGATAGGATTTCTGATTGGGCTATTAAATGGGGAATGTCATTTAATATTAGCAAATGTCAGGTTTTACACATGGGGAACCAAAATCAAAATGCGTCTTACAACTTACAAGGCATTATAATAAATGATGCTAACGTTGTCAGTGATCTGGGGGTGTTGATTAGTAAAGATTTTAAGATGGGACAACAATGTAGGGCAGCTAGTGACAAGGCAAATAGGATGTTAGGTTATATAAAAAAAAGTATTTTATCTAGATCTAGTGATATCATACTACCATTGTATAGAGGTTTAGTTAGGCCGCATTTTGAGTATGCAGTACAGTTTTGGTCACCTTATTTTAAAAAGGACATTGATTTACTAGAAAAAATTCAACACAGAGCAACAAAAATAATTCAGGGTACTTCGGGCATGGCATATGAGGATAGATTGAAAAAATTAAACATGTATACACTGCAGGAGAGAAGGGAAAGAGGGGATTTGATCCAGTTATTTAAATTTATTGCACATGGTGAAATTAGGGGTTTAGAATTTGTCACTGACAATAGGACGCGACGAAATGGGTGCAAATTGTTCAAATCTCAATTTAATAGGGAAGGGCGAAAACACTATTTTTACAATAGGATTATCAATGATTGGAATGATTTGCCAGCAAATGTTGTAAATTCAGAGAGCGTAAGGAGTTTTAAGAAACAGTTAGATATGCACTGGGGGATCATCAATAGTCAATAATTGGATTACACTGGCTAGGTAAGTAACTTATATTTTGTACTTTGTATATATTTAATTTAGGTTATTTTGTTACCATATTTGGTTACTTATGTTTGCGTACTGTTGGTTTTTTATAAAATTTGTCAGCTTGCATTATGTATTGCATTTTTCCAGTATGATTGTCAAACGCTGTGTCAACTTTGTGTATTGTATTGTATTATGTATATTGCATTTTATTATGTATATTTTATGGTATTATGTATATTGTATTGTATAATCCTGTAACTATTGTATATTGTGTCAACTTGTATATATTGCTTGCATTATATATTGCATTTTTCCAGTATTATTGTCAAACGTTGTGTCAACTTTGTATATTGCATTGTATTGTATTGTGTATATTGTATTGTATTATGTATATTGTATTGTATTATGTATATTGTATTGTATAATCCTGTAACGACTGTATATTGTGTGCATGATCCTGTAACTAAGCTATATTGTATGTATTACGTGTAACTATCGTATGCAAATTATTTTCTATTTCTATATACGTGTATATATATATTTACTCGACCAACCCTGTTGGGCCTTGAGCCTGTTGTTGGTCTTAAAATTTGTATTTGCATTTCTATTAAATACTACTAATCTTTCAATCTCTCACAAAGGCAACTAAAATGGCTTATTCTAAAATTATTAAAAGAACATCAGAAAATGAAGCATTGTTGCCACATAACTAAACTAAACGAAAAACTGAAATTACACAAATTTATATTCATAGTAAAATTGACGTCCCATACATTACTTGGGTAAAATTAAAATAAGTTTACATGTTCGCTTATTTCCAACAGTTATCAAATGCCATAAACTTTTACAGTGAAATATTGGGTTGTTTGGAAAGTAATTTCGTTTTTTCCCGTCAGAGGACTTATTTACATTTTTCGAAACCAATTTCACACTTAAGCCGCATAACCATTATATGTCTTGAGAGCTGATATTGCAAGGCTTGTGTGTGAAAAAGTTCTATTAATTCTACGCAGTAGTTTTTGGTTGGTGCCCTTTTAAATATGGAGAGCAATAAGCAGCATTTTCGTCATATTTAACTATTTTACTATAGAAAAGGTAAAAATGCTGTCCAAGAGACGGATGTGTATGGAGAAGGCGTGTTAACAGTACGCCAGTGCCAGAACTGGTTTGCAAAGTTTCGATCCGGCAATTTTGATTTCGAAGAGGCACCACGTTCGGGAAGGCCAGTTGAAGCTGATAAAGACAAGATAAAGGCATTAGTTGATGCAAATCGGCAAATAATCACACGAGAGATCGGTGAGAGGTTAAATTTGTCGAATTCGACTGTTTATGGCCACTTGAAAGGCCTGGGCTTAACCTCGAAGCTCGATGTGTGGGTGCCCCATGTTCTTACGGAGCGAAATTTGTGTCGCCGCGTTGACGTGTGTGATTCGCTCCTCAAACGTCAGGAAAATGATCAATTTTTTAAGCAGATTATTACTGGGGACGAAAAATGGGCCGTATACAACAATGTGAAACGCAAGAGTTCATGGAGCAGAAAAGATGAACCGGCTCAAAGCGTTTCAAAAGCCAACATTCACCAAAAAAAGGTGATGCTGTCCGTTTGGTGGGATTTCAAAGGAATCGTTTTTTTTTTTTTTTTTTTTTTTTTTTAGCTTTTACCGGACAATACAACTATTAATTCGGAAGTCTATTGTCATCAGCTGGACAAATTGAATGATGCTCTTAAACAGAAGAGGCCAGGATTAACCAACAGGAAGGGTGTAGTGTTCCACCAAGACAACGCGAGGCCTCATACAAGTTTGGTCACTCGCCAAAAGCTTTTACAGCTTGGATGGGACATACTGCAACACCCACCATATTCTCCAGATCTGGCGCCTTCCGATTATTATTTGTTCCGGTCCCTGCAAAATTTTTTGGATGGTAAAACCTTTACCTCAAATGAAGATGTCAAAAACCACCTGAATCAGTTTTTTGCCAGCAAGGACCAAAACTTTTATGAGCGGGGAATCATGTTACTGCCAGAAAGATGGCAAAAGGTGTTGGACCAGAATGGCCAATATATAATTTAATAAAATATTTATTCATTATAGGAAAATTGTCTTTCATGTTCGCCAAAAAAAACGAAATTACTTTCCGAACAACCCAATATATTGTTTCTTAAAATCATCAAATTTGATATATTTGGTATCTCCATTTCCAATAAAAAAGTAAAATTTGTGTGTTGAAATAATTAAATAATCTGTTTCACTTCGAAGATGAAGAGCAGCAAGGTTTAAAAGAATGAGAGTTTTTTTTTATTACTAACTAAAATAAGGTTGTGATCGCATTTGCAAATGCAAGGAAATTAATCCTCAATACACTTTTTCCACAAATCTTTTTACTGTGATAGCATTCGGAATATTATTTTAATTTATTTGTATGTTGATTCATATAACTCAGTACTTTCAAATGCACTATAAAAATCCCACCTAATTAAATAGTTACAATCTAAGCTTCTGCAAGTTAACACCAAACGTTTTAAATTAAAATAACTAGAGTATCATTCCTTTTTTTTTTTTTTTTCTTTTTTTTTTTTCTCAGATTACAGTTCTAAGTATAACATCATATCTCAGAAAGAAATGTCAAGGTAAGTGTACCTCAGCCAAATAAGTAAAACAAACGTCTGTCGCAGTTTATTACGACTACTTCCAAGACATAATAAATGCGTGTCCTAGTGAATTTTTCAGTATGATCACCCCTGACAACGTCACGTGACATCTCGCCTCCAACGAAAAACGTTGCGTGATGATTCCCAGTGACGACTTCTGTTCTCAAAGATTTAAATGACGGTTTTATTTCCTTTTTTCCACCCATATATAGAGGTCAAGTGCCAACGAGGCATTGTCTGAATCAGATTTATGAATACGTTTGACGCGGATATTTAATGATTGTTTATTGAAAGGTTCTCGGAATTGATTTTGACTAGGAGTGCGTTTGGAAAGAAAGGAACGTGAATTATATGTTTAGAAATTAGAAAGTGTTCAGATTCTCACTTGATTTCTTGTGATAGTATGTAGCAGAATAATAAAAGTAAAATAGGAGCATCTGATATTTATTTAACCACTTAATTTGCAAATATGGTTTTGAATATTTTCCCAAAATTATTTTGGATAGGTACACTGCTGAAAAAAGTTTAGACAATTAACAAATTCACACAGATTTCAATATAAATTTAATCAATTTTCGTAATACATCTTCAGTGTAATATGCAATGCATACTTTACAATATTAATAACTGTAAAAGTTAATTGTGCATATTGGAAGTTATTAATCGCTAACAAAACAAATTTACATTGTCTCAAAAGTTCAGACAAAAAGGAAATGAAATTAAAATAAACATGATTTAAAACTTAATTGGGGATCAATCAATTTGTGTTGATTATTTCATTAAATACAAGTTTTCATCAAAGAAACTAAATTTTGCATGGTTTGGGGCTCAATTTGTTACCATATATCCTCTATAAATCTATTGGATTCATTTATAGAAAATTATTGTCTTAAATTGCTGTAAACGTTGAGACACATTATCCACAAAATATTCTCTACTGTGTCATGATAACGGTTAACGCTGGTCAGTCGAGAACTTTTAAATTCTGGAATTAAATATGGCATTTGTAATGTTTACAGTGTGGATACAGTCTATATGGCATATGATTTTGAGACCACAACATTCTCTGTGACTTATGTTGCGGCTTTCAGAGTTGGTATCTTTTTCATTTTGCAATAAACCATGTTCCTGTTTCCGAATCGTATACTTTGATAATAAATGTCCTAATGACTTTTGAAATTCACGAACAGTAATTTGTTGGGCACTCGATCATCTTTGAATCTGAAGATTATTGGATTTATTCGCCACACACGACCTATCAGATCTGAGTTTTTCTTTGAATTTGCATCCATTACATAAAATTCGATAAATAGAAAATTTATGTCGAATAATAATAGTCAAAATTTACGAAACTAGCTTACCTTCAACATTCGACTGTCAAATTTGCATAAGCTCATCCATTTGAATTTCTTTACTCAGTGGCATCTCGATTATGAAGTGTTATCTTTTGCAGAACTTAAATACTCAAAGTCTGTGACGTCATCACTTTTATATTCACATATGCAAACAAAAATTCGCAGAAACTCGTGATTGTTTCTATACTTTTGCAGCAAACACATTTCTAATTCAACAATTAATGTATCTGTTCAAAAGAAAGTTCAACTTGAAATTATTGCAAATTTTAACTTCATGTTATACCGTTTTAGTCGTATTTTTATCCGGCATGAATTTTATTATAAACCAGAGTGGGATTCAATCGCGAAGTTGTCTTGTGGATAACTTTCCTTAACTAACAAATATTGCACAGTTGAAAGCTTTGTGGAATTATAGTTATCACATAATACGATCTTACATCAGGTTTTCTACATTCTATATTTTGCGGCACGGAGTAGTCCTCGTGAATCTATTGCAACCGAAAATATGCAATGCAATCTTTATTTTGTAGTTCTACTTGCTCAAATGAAGCTAATTTGTTTAAGTATTTTAGAACATGATAAAAATGAAAATGTATGTTTAGTGTTTTAACTTTTGAAAACTTAGTCAAAGCTTTTTTTTTAAAGTTGTTATTTAAAAAAATGGAACGAACTTTATACAGTGAAAAAACCCTTATTTATACATTGTTAATATTAAGAATCTAAAAAAAGTGAATAGAATACATGTTATACATCGTTTTTGTTTATTTTAAGAAGCGATTGTTGAGATCGAATCTCGGCTGTTTGTTGTAGTTCAGAATTCGCATTAAGTTGTATACCCCGGTCTCTTTATTCGTTATTGCACATAAAAATAGGTCGTTGAGTATACAAACCAATCATATCTCTGTATGCGTTTTCTCTGATGGCACTCTATTCACAGTTGGCTCAGGATGAACATATTCTGGATAATCCATAAACATAGATGGAACTGCATCGGTTGCTAGACGTTCACTTTTTAATGGCACAGAAATAAGACTTTCAGTTTTCGGGTCATAAGCAGAGTTTGTGTGTTCGTAACAAACCTAAAAGTAATTTATAAATGAGAACAGCATATACAAATGAACAAAATTTATTTCTTCTGAATGACATGTATCCACAGTTTACGTATTTTCATATTTCGTAAAAGAATAGACTGATACTTTAAAGCCGTTAGAATGATTACCTTTATAATGAGTCACATGGCATATACTAGGCATTCCAAACAACAAACATTTACATCTATATAGAACAATGAAAGAAATTTTAAATCAAATAATTCGCCACAGAATTCCTTAAATTGTAAAAGAGTATATATTCCACTTTGTTAATAAATTGCTTCAAATTTAGTTTGGTTAATTATTTCTTATTTAAACCAACTGCTTCAAAATGTAACGTTAGTTATAGAGCATTCAAATTTTTATAAAAGGTGAACACACTTTAATGCGCAGTGCTGAAATAACAAATCTTTTATTTGTAATTTTTACTTAAAACACATATTAAGTTACTTCAGTGATATACTGCAACTTTAGGTTTTATTTGTATGTATCATAGGTAATTGCATAGGGTACATGTTTTCGAGAAACAAAATCATACCTAATCCTGTGGTTAAGTATCATTAAAGGATTACAAATTTTTGGCTACAAAAAATATTGGTTAAGTACTCTAGCATATTGACGATGAAACTATTTTGGAGTGATTTAGTCGTCTTTATTTCAAAATATCTGGTTGAAATGTACTTAAAAATAAAATATTCAATAATATATGATTATATTAGAAGCAGTACTAATCTTGTTTGGTATTCATGTGGAATCTTTTTTCTATGTAGAAGTACTGCTTGACTGGTTCTCCCTTTCTGAGGAAGAGTGTTGTTTATTTTGCACATAGAAATCCTTCAAAAGGGCAAAAGCGTATCTTTCGATGCACAGTTTGTTTACAGGTGGCATTTTCAAAGAAGAATAAATGCGGAAGTATCAGACGATAATTTTAAATTGAAATAATAAACTTTTACCAGACATATTCCGTCCGAAAATATTTGCATTTTTAATCCTCCAGCGAAATCGTTCTAAAAATACGTAAACACTCTCTGTATTTGCTGTCTATGATAGGATTTAGAGAGGCAATATTTGTTTGCAACAGTAGTTTTTGATAACGGATCGGTACTTAAAAATAAATTTACAACTAAAATGAAGAATCTCGCGGCGTAGAATTATCACATTTATTTCAAACACATCCATAGAAATAAGCCAACTGAAATCCGTGTGCTCAAATTTCTAATTATAGTCTTCTCAAATGATTAAAAAAAATGAATTGGCGGGGAAAACATTTTAATCACTAATATACAAATAATATACCAAAATTAGAAAAATATTTACCTGATTTTTCCGATGAAAGCCTAAGAACTTTTTGTAGCTTTTAGATGAAGAAAATCAACTATTCTGAAGATGTTCAATCATGATACGTGACGGCTTAGCAAATTTTATTGCCTACGCTCTGGCTTTAGTATTAAGTTATTGTTGCTCTAATACACAAATGTCTAACCAACAATACGTTAGAAAGGTATGGAAATCAAATTAACTATATATTGCTATGAAAATATATTCAGTTAAAATTTGAAATTTTATTCTTTATTAATTAAAATTACTTCTCTCTTATTTTAAAATTTATGTTCAAACAGTTTATTATTCTTTTTAATTTAATAAATATATTTTTATTTTTAACATTTCAGTTTTCGGTGAACTGATCAATGCCCAATAAGATAATTTTTGCCAAATTTTAAATTTAAGGTATGGTTGAAGTTGTTGATACCGTATGTTCATCCTTCTAAATTTTTTCATGAACTCGGTAACACCTGGCGAATATGACGAATCTTCGATACCGCTGAAGGTTCGACGTACTTATAAGCTGGTGACGTACGTGCATTGTTTTAAAATTTTCGCACTCAAAAATACTCGAGATGAATCTATCTAAACCATCGATATAGATAAACAATTGGATAGACTGCTCCGATGTCAATGTAAGAAGAAAAACTCGCTGGTGATTGATAATATGGGTGGATGATTAACCAATCACAGTTCACTTTTATAGTTAGGATGTAATGCGAGAAACCTTGTAAAGTGCTAGAGTAGATATTTTTGTTGGGCACATTATTACTAATTATAGTCTACTATTGACATTTATGCTGTGTACAACCCACAATTTTATTTTCAACCATCGGCAATTCTTATTTTTTGTCCACCCAACGGCATCTGGCAACGGCTTCATTTTCCCAGCGTTCAGCAGTTTATTCAGTTGTTTATCTATATCGATAATCTAAACCAGATATGCAATAATTAAAAAAACCAAAAAAAAAAAAAAAAAAAAAAAACCTCTCATGACGTAGTAAGTATGATGTTTATAATAGTTTATCTTTTCTGGGATTGCGAAATTGTCAAAGTTTGAAAAACAAAGATGATGTTAATAAAAAGAAATATTACAGCTCTACAACCAGTTTCAATACATAAATAACAATTTTTAGTTGGAGCGAGATTTTATGACCTAATTAATTACTAAGATGCTTACCATAAAATTAATGAACATTTAATTAATCAGTTAAACTGAAAAGAATGAACAGAAATAGATTTCTAAGAAATCTTAAGATCTTAATTCCATTGTTAGAGAATAGAACCGTCAAAAAATATCAAAATAACTAATTAAAGTCAACAAGAATCGCTTGTTTAACTCATTGAGAATCCCAAAGGAAAACGAAATTACTCATAGCTCTTATTCGAAATGAAATACTAACACAACCGGATACTTCTATATATTCCCTTAATGCCGCTTTCATCATATCTTTCAAGATTCGAATTCACAAATTAAGCGGGTAAGGTTACAGTTTGTTTAACGAAAAGATTAAAAAGAATTATAATATTTTTTATGATCTGTCAAGAATTTCTTTTACGATTCAGGTCCATGGAGACAAAGAAACTAAAAACGGATTCTCAATGCTAAAAACTAAACACAAAAATAAACGAAGCGGGCATGGAGGGCAAATAATTTAGAATCCGTATTTCTAATTATTTTAATTAATACTTTTCCGTAATTAGATGAATGCTTCAGCTATTTCGTTCACTTTATCGTTAATAAGAGCTAATGGCTGTTTTTGTCCTAAGCTGAATAAAAGCGAAGAGGGGGGAAAAAAGGAGGAACAAGCGAAGCGGATTGAAGAGAAAGAGAAACTTAAGATTTTTTTTCTGAAATGAACAAATCTGCATTTTTGTTGGAAACTGTTTTTCTGAAATCCGAATTAATGCTAATAGAAGAGACGGTGTATCTTCTAAAGTGCAACTGATTAACGACCTATCAATAAGAGTTTATCCACTGAACTGCGAACTTGAAAACTTTTTCCATTCTCAAAAAGGAACTAATTTTTTTTCTTTTTACTTTCGACGGCACTCTAAAAAAATTGTTGCAAACTTGGGTTTTGAAATTCCGTTCATTGATGTGTGTTTTTAATACTGTTTGTAAATAAATGTTTTTTAAAGTTTTGATAATAAATATTAATAAATGTTTGCGGTGGTTGTGAAACGAAAATGACATTTACACAAATTAAATAACTGAACTGAAAATATCCGGGTAATTAGGATTTAATAGGAATAAAAATCGAATTACTTTAAAACAGAAACAAACCTGTTTTAGTATATTTTTAAAAAAAGTTTTGATATTAATGAAATGCTGTAAAAGATTCAAAACGTATATGTTTTATTTTTTACTACGCAGACATCTCTAAATTACATTTGTAATCATTCTTAAATTTACGAATAAATTCATATGAAGATCATAATTGAATTTTAAATACATGAATTTAAATTTTCTTCTTTGTACTTTTTGAAATATAATTTCTAGATCTATAAACTTGGTCCGGATTCACGTTACGTCAATTTATAATAAACTACTTATATAATTAATTACATGTTAGCAAAATATGTTTTATTAAAACTTAGAATTAAAGTTTTGTGCATATGTAGCTCGATTACAGTAGTAATTATTACATTTACAGCCGCTGTGTCGGGGATTAAATGACAGATATGCAAAAAAAAATATTGTCTCTCTAGTTTGAGTTGTTTTCATTAAGTGAATAGCTTGAGTAATTGGTGAAGAATATGCAAAAAGAGAAACACAAACCAACTTTAGTAGCATATTTTGTAAACTGATTTACTTCTTTGCATCTTTAGTGAAAAATAATAAAAAACAGATTAGAGATTATACCTAATTGATTGATTAATGTAACAAATGAGTACAACTGTATAAAAATGTGCGAATTAATATGAAAATAGGGAAGGAATCAGGAATTACTCTATACTAATATTTCATATATTATAGATATGTTTAAATTTTGGAGAACTAACTCACCTTTGAAATTCTAAAAACATTTACTAAAATATTTTTAAGATCAAATTTAATACTAAAAATGACACAAGACAAGTTTTGGAATATATAAAATTTCATATGCATCTTGATCTAATAGAGACTTATATAAACAGGGTTAAATTAACCAATCCTAAACATTTCTTATTATATTTGCATATTTATGCAATCTTAGGATTTATTGATTAAAATAATGGCTTAAATCAAGCATAGATAGTTTGGTTTTTATACGGATGTACAAAAATCATTGAGAAAATTATCATCTAGTTTAGTTCAAGCAAATACTATGCATAAATACTTATTTCAAGATAAATCAGTCTTCTAGTACAATGGATGCACGCTCAAAGCAATATCGATTAGGGTTATCTCAAAAGCAAAGTACTAAACCTATTATCAGATCTAATAAGACATTTATTGGCTAACTAACATCCGGAGTGTAGTTCTAATCGCAGTCTGAAGTAACAACTAATTCAATTAGCCATTTCTCTCTTCGACACAAACGAATTTCAGAAATCCCGGCTTTTAAAAGTTTATTCGTAATCACTTTAGTTAAGAGTTCGGAGAAACTTGAGATAGAGTTTGGCTTGTGCTTTAGATCCTCTTTCTCGCTTATTGGGAATTCGAAGCACAGTTTGACAGGGAACTTACAGTAATCAAATTATTTAAGTATTGCAGATTAACTGTGAATGGTCTTCAAACTTTCAATCAGAAATATCTCTTAAGATGATTTACGAAATTTAAAGCAGTACTATGAAAGCAACATTTCGTTTATTGTGTGTTATTTATTATGTAATGGAAAAATATAGTTACGGTGGTTAAATATACCATGTACTATACTGAAAACAATAAAATCAAGTCTATCTTATAAAATAAAGTGTTTTTTTTTTTCTTCTTCTTTTTTTGCTCCTTGATTATCAGCTTATTTATGCCTTGAATTACAAAAGCTGGAAGAATGATTGTCATTGTATGAAATCGTTTGTTACAAACTGTATTCTGGAATTCATTGGTGCTGGTAATAAATTGATTATATTCTATGAATTTACAGAGTTTACGATTTGCTTGGTATATTTTAACAATCACAATAAAGCAAATTGAAAAATGCAAGTAATGGTGCACTACCCAAAGTCCTAAGTAGAGAATTAAATGTATTTTTTTTCCAAAACAATTACTATCGGCTGACCCTAATTTCCATTATATATTTTGCTGTCATTTTATCTACCTCTTGATTTTAGGTTCGATGCAATTAATGAGTGTTAAACTACTTCAAAACACATGGATATGGACAGGGAATGAATTCTCAGTATATGAGAATTCAGATATACTTAGTTAATCAAGTATTTATTTTCTCTCAATGCTTTTCTTTGAATAACATGAATTAAATCTTGGAACTCTATAAGTCAACTCAAACCTCACACTTATTCCTTGGTTTGTTAAATTGAACTAATTTGCAATAATGAAATGTAGTCTTAAGTTATATGTATAATTTAGTATGCTTAAAATATCAAAATATCCAAACTATTTTTGGATTCACGTCTTAATAATTGTCTTACATTTCGCCATTGTCAATTCTTTAAATATATCCTATGTTGTTTTATTTTGTGATTTAGATTGAAACTGAAGCTACTCTTAAAGTAGACCAATACTTTTCAACGCAATCGTAAAGTAGTCTTATCTAGGTTACAGAATGATAGTGTTTAGAAATTGGCAGTTTTTAAGTCAGTCTTTCGTAAATATAATGTAGGATCATCGTAAAAGAATGTTTGGATATCAAAATTTTATCAATGGAAATGGTTGGTTGTTTTCAGATTATCTGGCGCCGTCAGCAACACGAGGGCTATAATGCGCCGAAACATTCGTCATTAGACAAGCCAACATACATTTACAAACACCCATGCCAACACGGGACTCGAACCTGCAACCTCGCGGTTTAGAAGCTAGCACGCTAACCACTACACCGTTTGGTCGGCATCAATGGAAATGAACAACACCTATATGCATGGTTCTTGAACGAAAATATTACAAAATGTGTATTATTTCAAACGTATTTTAATATTTTTCGATTTGTGCTCCCCTTGTAGTTTGACAGATTTCAAAAAGATAATCATGCTCTTATTACGTCTTACAAATTAAGCATGTCCCGAGTTACAATTCCGAAAATTGGAGTTATGTGATCTGATAGTTAAGGTGTTCAGATCTGTGATCTGTTCACTTCATAATATTTATGCTTTTGATTAGAAGTCCTGCGCGAAGCTATTCGTGCTTGTCCACATAGGGCCGTTCCTTCTAATCCATAAGTTGGGTACATCACATTAAAGAATTACTACACAAATGATAGGGAGAAATAAGAGTAGGTGGAGTTAACTTGCGATTTTTCAATTAATGTATTTTTAAGAATCATGTGATGACTTTTAACAACTAGTACGCTATATATCCGGATAAGCTTTTTCGATGACTCTGCATTTAAAACAAATACACGAAAAAGACTTTTGGCAATTTTCTTCCACTAATAATATATCCGTTAAATCCAACATATTTGTGCAGGAGAACGTTTGGAGGAAGAAAAACAAATTATTGAAATAATAGTTTTTTGCGCTAATTTTCTGCGACTCTTGCAGAGAATAAAAAACTGGTTTAGTCATGTGAATAAACTTAACAAAAATAACAACAAAGAATGTCCGGTTGAGGAAAAAGAATAATAATATATTGTGGGGAGGGATTGGGTAAGAAAATAAATATCCGTTTGAAAAGATCAGAATAAAATAATAGTGACATCGACAGGTGGTACTCCTTTAAAAGAAAAGTGTAAAATAAGAAATTTTTCGGTTCCATTTCACTTCATTTCCCTGCTAGTATATAGTACTTTTATGTGTTTTAATCCTCAAAAAGTGGTAATTCAACATTTAGTTTTCTACCTTTGTTGTTTTGTTCAAATGCATTTCAGTGCGAATGAAAACTTTCAGTAGATGTAGTAATAAGTTTAATATACACAAAAAGAGAGCACGGGGAACCATGGAGCAAAATTTGGTTTAGAGTATTATACATTTCTGTGTTTATTATATTCTCTTAGGAATCATCATACATCAGGGGGTGGGAGGAATGAAATCATAGTCACTGCTTAGCACATTGATATTTTCTATTGTGAGCAATCAACAAGTTTGTGGAATTTCTTTCAGTACACTCCACCAATAAAACTACATTGAAACATATTGAGTGCCGATTTAAAATTACCATTATCTTAAAGTAGAAATTAAACAAATATGTTTCAGTGAATTTTAACTTACAAAAAGGAATGAACATGAAAGTTAAACACACTATCAACAACTTTTTTAATCAGTAACTGATCGGTCAAAAAACAAAACATCATAAAATTTGATGTAAAAAACTGTCCTAGCTTAAATGAATCCTTGTTATTATTTAGTTTCCCCTGCTTATCTAGGGTTTCCAATAACAATCTTGACATTTAAAAACCAATTGAATATCTCAAGCTACGTGGAAAAAAGTATTCAACATGGGAATGGGATTCTATTCTCAACAAATTTATAATTAAAAAGCTTAAAACTGCATATTTTTATAAAGTTACCTGCTTCTAGTTCACAGAAGGAACATCTTCAATTTCTCTCCCCCTCCCCCCCTTACCCTTCAGATAGCTGAAAAGAACATATTTATTTTTTTATTTCTGAATTTTACATCATAATCTCTTTCAGAAATGGCAAAAGCGTCTTTACTTGCCTATCCAAGTCAGATTGCTCCAAAACGCAATCTGTTATTTATTTTACTATTATTATTGAATTTTTTTATGCTTTCCTTCAATTTTCAACTGTATTCTGCATCTTGAGGTTCCTTGAAAGGTTTCATTCTATCAAATTTAACATGTTTCGCTAAGTCTCCTAGCGTAATATTTTTTCATTGAAAGTTGCCATGACAAGTAAAGGGAAAAAACAAGAATCTGTATACAATCTGTTGATTAGTAGGCATGTGTTGTCTGTTGATAAAAGTGAAAAAAAAATCTGAATTATCAGTGATACAAATTGTTTTTGATCAATTTAAGTTACAAAATAAATATGTATGCTTACTTTGGAAACAAAAATTCCATATACGGAGGCAATTACTTTGTAGACTGAAAAAGAAAGATCCCTTTATAGTTTAACAATAAGAACTGATGTTGATACTAAATCATGTGAACCAATATAATAAACTTCAGTACTATCTTTTTCAACAACAGAGAATTACACAATCTGATATCAAAATTGCTAGTTATTTTTTATTATATACCATATTTCTTTACCTCAAATAAGAAAATATCGCTCTTTTGAATGATATAAAAATATATCATTCAGCTGTTGGGAAGCTAAAGGTATGTTGGTTCTTAATTTTTTAACGAACAGACGAAATGTAAAGACATTTTGTTAAACTTCAAAACCAATGTACCAGTTCGCACATTGGCCAAAGACATAAATGATTAGAAAAGAAAAAAATGATAAATGTTTGTTCTATTTAAGTCGGTCAAAGTCTAATATCTTTTACATTTGAGACTAACGTGTGTGCCTGTTGTTATGCTTCACGGTTTTTTAAGGAAATGTAAATCCTGTTTCGAAGGCCTTATGGTTGTTTAACACACACACACACACACACACACACACACACACACACACACACACACACACACACACACACACACACACACACACAACTGGTGCCTCTTCCGGGTTGTCAGGATAGTACGGGCAGTACGGATAGTTAAATGAGAACGTACGGCCTACAGGAACCCAGTGGTATAATTTTTACTGCAGTTTTCCAAAGGTGATCCTGCATAGTCCCTACTACATTTAATTTTTATTGTACTTAGTCAGAGGTGATGCTACAGAATTCCGTCGGTTATTCTTCACTGCAGTTTACCACCATGTTCCCTGAATTATGCAAACTGTTACTTCTGATTGCTAGTGGCAAACCTGCAACGTCCTATTTGTAACTATAATTTCACTACAGTCTTCCCTCACTTCCCCTAAAGTCTCATAAAAATGACTGTCGGTCACCATCAGCCGCCCTACATCTGGTTCTGTCAGTAGCCAGTTCCTACACTTAACCGCCCCCCCCCCCCCCTTCACCCATGTTTTAGCTCTAGAAATGCTCTGCTTGAAAAAATTTCGTTTCATTTCGGAATGAATCAATTTAAAAAAATTATTCAATTTCGGACTTGAATTTAAAAATGACATTGTGAAAGTTTTTATATTAATATAGTACGTGTATTAGTGTGGTAATATGGTACATGTTTTATACCATGTCCTGTATTCATAGAGCCATTCTTCACTTATCAGTAGTTTTCCCACTTATTAGTAATGATGGATAAAGTTAATAGGTCATGAGCACAAATACGTAACTCACAGAATTAGCATGAAATTCACTTGTTCATTGGATCAACGCTTACACAGAATAAGATTCCAGAATAACGTATCATCCCACCACTGGCTGACCTAAACTCAACAAGATTATATAAAACAGTTGGCATTTCAACACTGGCTCTCAGAATTTTCCCTAAATTAAAACATTCTATCGGCAAATGGCAGAAGAAAAATGGTTTCCCGCCATATATCCATGTTTAACATCATATCATCACAAGCCCGGTAGACCCAAAAGTTCGCTAAGTGGTGGTATTTTGCCTTCTATTTAAAGGGTATCGTCACAATATGGCAATTCTTTTGATACAAAGTGTCAAGCAAATACAGAATTTCGGTCGCAATTTGTGAAAAAGATTTTGATAATTAAGTTTTATGAATGAACTAGCTATGGGGGTGACCCCACACTGCGGAGACTTTTCATTGGTGTAATGGTCCCAGTTTTTGGTGCTTCGGAAATAGGCTCGCTTTGTTCGCAGCAAGGTTCATTGCTACGCAAAACCAAGCTCGCTTCGATCGTTAAAAAGTTCATTTACACATCAGCATAGGCTTACTTTACACGTTGAAAGATTTATTGCTACGTACACCCTTTACATTAGATCCCCCTCCTCTGTCGAGAAATAAAAAAATAAAAAATCCCCCGTTAATAGAATAATACAACACCTTTCCCCCCTTTGAGAATATTTTAACGTCTTTCTGTGTAAAGAAAAATTAGAAGGCCAAAACTACTTATGTTGAAATTTTCAGAGCTGTAGCCCTATTTAAAATCGATTTTTGAGAAAAATTAATAAAAACCAAATTAAAATTTTAACATTCTGTTTGCTGAAAGTCCAAAACAACTTATATTGAAACTTTTAGAACCGTAGCCATATTAGAAATCATTTATAAAATATTTGTTAGTTAAAAAACCTAATAAAAATTTTAAAAATCTGTTTTTCAAAAACCCAATTAAAAGACTAAAACTACTTATGTGGAAAATTTCAGAGCTGTAATCCTATTAGAAATCATTTAGTAAAATATTTGTTAATTAATTAAAAAATAACTAATTGAAATGTTAGGATTATATTTCCCAAAAATCATTTCGAATCCTAAAACTACTTATGTTGAAAATTTCAGAACAATACCTCTGTTTGAAGTCACTTTGTAAAAAAAAAAAAAAAAAAAAATAATAATAATAATAATAATAATTAAAAACTAACTAATTAAAGCTTTTACATTATGCTTGTCAAAGTTACAACTAGAAGGCCAAATTACCTATGTTGAAAATTTCAGAGCTCTACGCTTATTTTAAGTAGCTTTCCATAGATCCACAGACACACACTCAAACAGCTTGTTTTAATACTATAAATGTTACATATGATGTGATCATATATATAGTTCAATGCAAATAATCTTTTTCTTAGTACTGTCATGTCAATTTTACCTCATTCCTCTTGGACCATTTTCCAAAGTCCATTTAGTGTCCTTGGATACCGTTTTCCCGAGACTCGTTTTTATAAAATGAAAGCTTAAAAGTCCATTAGAGAAGAATCAGGTGATTTTACATGTATTTCATTAAATGGGGTGCACTTTATTCGTGTTTCTAATTCTTTCTTTGCTAAATAAGCGACGGTTGATTTAGACGTGTGACTAGAGGCTTTATAAGTGTCCTTTCCATATAAGGCTGACATTTCTTCTTCAAAAATTGGTTCTAAAATATACTTCTGATAGTATAGTGAATTAATTTTGGCTTTACTTAAAACTTGTTTGATTTATAATTTGCCTTTGCAACAAAATCCTGAAACTGTTATGAATCCCTTTGGGAACTTTTTTGTACACTGGTGAATTCATTTCGTACGGGCATTCCTGTCAGTTGAGCAATGGAAAACAAAACGTATCTTTTTTATTACAGTTACTTAAATGCACTCATCCCACACCAAGTGTTACCAAAAAATTCCATATTTCAACAGGTAGGTGTTGTCTATAAATTTTCCAACAATTTGTGTTTCTTTCAGCAATTTGGTTTTTTAAAAGGAGATGAATTTTTGCTTAGAGCATCATTTTTTAGATTAAAAAATTTATGAATAATTTTACTTACACTGCCAGAAGACATTCTTAGTTTTGATGCAATAGATATTTCCCTGGCAGACTTTCTTATAGGATCAGGAATTTTTAGCCGGATTTACACGCTACCAGTCGGGTCTCCAGTTTAGATCGCCAGTTCTATGACGTCAGATAAGCAACTGTCTATCGGTGATCACGGGAGAGCGCTCGTGATTGGTTGATCGGAGTCGCCGGCGCCAGTAAATAGAAAATGTTCAGTTTACTGGAACCAGTAGCCTCGTGAAGTCACAAGACGTCATTTTGACTTTGAGAAGAAAATCTACTTATTTTCACTGTCGGTAAATTTACGACCGTATTGCCTTTTAATTAGACGGCAGCATATATAAACTCCACTGTTCATTGCAAAAAATAAATTTATAAATATACAGCAAACCATTTTTTAGTTCTCTTACAAACCAAATGTTTTTTATTGAAAAGTAATCATTTGTATTCATATGCCAATGGTTCTCATCCTTGTAAGTTTAATTATTCCATAACCAATTATACCCAAGGAAGCAAATAACAATTATTATTTCCTTATTTTCTTTACACTAACTTGCTTGATTGTCAGCCACGTAATTGTTTAGTAAGAATAACATTCATCGCAGACGATTTTAAGTTCAGGCGATTAACAGAAAAATTGTTTTTATAGAACTTTTATATCAATGAGAAGACAATACCAATGAGAAGTAAATATGAAAACAAAGTAAACAAATGCAGATGGAAATAATTCATAGTGATCACCGATCACACAGTAATAATGGCCGTCGGTTTTTTAAGCAGCATTAAACATCTTTTAAGTAAGTTGAAATAAAATTTTACATCAAAAATTAGAATCAATGTTTGTTTTTAATATTTTCATTCTCACTGTTCGAGACATGATAAAGTTGTGCTTATTTACTATATTATTCACTTCATTCTAAAAAATATTAACTGTAATGGTAAAGTTTTCTAGTTTTATAAGTCATTTAAAAGGGTCTCAATGAAAATATTTTGCAGCAATAATCCATTTTATTGCTCTAGAAAAAAAAATAACGAATATTTTTTTATTCTTAATCTGTCATATATCTGTTTTTATTCTATGTCGTATATCTGTCATTAACTTTTAATTTATTCTAAAATTTTAGGGATTAATTTTTATTTAATTTTTAATTTTGAATATTTAATAATAGTTATTTGCATGTATAATATATGATATTATATATTTAATAAGTTTATGATAATCACTAATCTGATTTGTTGCCATTAAAATATTTATTTGTATTCCTGGTAAATAGTTCTGAAAGTAAGTCGATATTCTGTAATATACAACTTTTAAAAACTTGTTTTAATAACACATCCTTTTAATGATTCTGTATAGTAAAGTTCAGTGTAAATATTGTGCAAAACCATGTCCTTTCTACTTTTTTTAATACAATGTTATACTTGGTACAAAATTTAGGCAATCAGTTCCATAAATTATACCAATTGGAGATTTTACCAAAAAATTACCTTATTTAATGAACAAAATTCAGAACGCAAATTCAAATAAAATTGAAAATGGATCAAATATTGAAATTAGCACATTACGCAAAAATAATCTTTTTTTTTTTTTGCGTAATATACTCCTCTTGGGTGGGGGGCTGTTTATTAAGTAAATTGAACTTTAAATTTGAACACTTCAAGATAAACCTTTATTTTGTTATCTAACTCATTAGCGAAGGCCAGTTATATCGAGAAGCGTTTATTTAAGGTTCCAGAGTAAAGCAGGGAAATGTACAACGTGTATTTCAGGACTTAAAAAAAATATAGCAATTATTTTAAAACTGTTTAACAAGATTATAATACAAAATTATTAAGAATGACTCTATTAAAAGTAAATCAATTTAAATGTAAAATAATTTAGATGAAAGTATGCCAACTTGACATCAAGTCAAATTAAAAACTGAAAAGAATAATTAAAGTATAATGTTTATTAGCGTTGATAATAAAACTGACAATACAAAATTATTAATTTGGTATTGATATTATATACTTTATGGCAATTAGATAACGCTTATTTCTTATTATTTTCTATAATCTAGAGAAGAAAGGCTGATTATTTTAAAAAAATGCTTTAATTAATGAAAATTATTTTTAGCGAATTCGTTTATATTTTTTCAACGTAATGAAAAGTTACATAGTAGTTACAAAAGAACACAAGCTTGTTACAATATTATCTGAATTGATTTAACGCTTTTTTTTTTAAATCAATCCCTTCCTCAAAGACATTAGTGCGTTATTACTTTTTGCTTAAGGTGGTAATCTATGTATAATATTTGTATTTTGCCTCTTTCTGAATTTTTCATTTGTAACACGACGAACTATGAGGCTGAATTAGTTTAAACTTAGTTTGGGTTTGAACACACATTGTTTGTATCCTTTTTTGTTTGGCAAAAAAGGATCTAACCGAAGGCTATATAGCCTTTAAATTCTAATATCTATAGTATTAATATTAACCGAAATATAAAGGAACAATGCCTTAGACAAGCGTCTTTTAAAAATAATTTGTTTGCTTTTGAGCATCGATTGAAATAAACCTTGAATTGCGATTTCCTACTTTGAATTTCCAGACCGCGAGTTTGCGGGTTCGAGTCCCGTATTAGGCATGGGTGTTTGTAAATGTATGTTGGCTTGCCTAATGACGAATGTTTCGGCGCATTATAGCCCTCGTGTTGCTGACGGCGCCAGATAATCTGAAAACAACCAACAACCTACTTTGAACCATATATGATCGCACAATCTCCGTTATATCGGCTAATTTTTTGAAAGACTAGATATGGCCGAGGTCTGAAATCAAAATGAAGTATTTTCACAAGCTAGACTCATGAATTGCTTCTGATCCATCAATTTTGCTTTTAAAGTTGTATATACAAGTAACTTACTAAAAAACGAATTTTATACCTACATCCCTAAACTTATGTGTTGCAGAATGTATGGCACATTTTAATATTCGTTTGTGGCTATCTGAATCTACTTGTGAAAATTGTTTAGTTTCCCTCATTAACTCCTTATAAACATGGGTTGTAGAACATCGCACAACTTTCAATTACACTATAATACTGACGTGGATTTGTGTCATTTACCTTTTGTATATTTTCATCCTTCATTTAGAGTAAATAGCCAGTTTGACGTTAATTCATGTATGGGTCTCAAAGAAAAGAAGAAAAAAAAATTCTTAAAATGGTGATTTTGCAGATATACTTTTCGAGAATCCTTATATTATCCTTTATTATAAGCGAAACTGAGAGGAGGAGAAAAAAAAATCGTTGATGAGGTATACTCAAGGAAGGAGAACTCTGTTGTAGGCATTCATTTTTCAACTTTTTACGCCATTAAAAAATTTTTACGGGAATTTCGGTGGTGAGGATGTTTAGTACACCTTAAGAGGCATTACCACAGCAATTTTTATTAAAATCGTTAGAGTCGTTTTTTAACAATCATTGAAAAACATGATTTTTTCAATGACAGCTACCTTATGAGCATGCGTGATTTTGACGAAAACCTTAATGGTAAGTCATATGGCCGCCACTAACCTTCATACTAAATTTGAACAGCGTAGGTCAATTTGCTCGGGTTGGTTGGTTGTTTTCAGATTATCTGGCGTCGTCAGCAACAAGAGGGCTATAATGTGAAGAAACATTCGTCATTTGACAAGCCAACATACATTTACAAACACCCATGCTTAACACGAGACTCGAACCCGCAACCTCACGGTCTAGAAGCTAGCACGCTAACCACTATACCGTTTGGTCGGCTAATTTGCTCGGGAGTTATGCTGACCACAGACACACACACATAAATTTTTTTTAAAACACTTTTTTGAAATCAGGACGTTACAGATGGTAGAAATGCGAAAAATCGATTTTTTTTTTTTTTTTTGACCGAATGCTATACTTTCATTACCCTATATATATACATGTGGGTAATTGAAAGTAAAAAGTAAATAATGTTTATCTTTCGACAAACAAAATTTTCAAAATAAAAATAACTAAAATACATTAATTATTTTACAGCTTATGACTGAAAACCAATGTTATCTTTTTAACGTTAATTGGTAATTTTCTCTTCATAAATTAAATTACTAACTGTTATTTGAAGGATTATAAAACTCGGTATTTTTAGATTCTAAATCAAAATATGGAATGAAATGCTATGATTTTTCAAATGTTACTTCAGTTAATTATGTTGATGACCTTTATTGACGAGAAAAAAACCTACCTGCATTTATAAAAACCCTTCAGTGAATTACAACGGTACATTTTTTTTTTTATTTCATCAATTAAAATTTAAGGTATAGCCAGCGCAAGCGTGAGGATTTTTAAATGCGTATTGTGCAATATTGATACATTCCTCAAACATACCAATAGCCGACCAAACGGTAAAGTGGTTAGCGTGCTAGCTTCTAGGCCACGAGGTTGCGCGTTCGAGTCCCGTGTTAGGCATGGGTGTTTGTAAATGTATGTTGGCTTGTCTAATGACGAATGTTTCGGCGCATTATAGCCCTCGTGTTGCTGACGGCGCCAGATAATCTGAAAACAACCAACCAAATATACCAATAACCTACCTGAAATATAATGCCATGACGTATAAAGGACTAAACATCGCATATTATTTGCAACTACCATGATTTCTACAGAGAGGTACGAGCTTCTAGATCGCGAGGTTACGGATTCGAGTCCCGTGTTAGGCATGGGTGTTTGTACATGCAGGTTGGCTTGTCTAATGACGAATGTTTCGGTGCATTATAGCACTCGTGTTGCTGACGGCGCCAGATAACCTGAAAACAACAAACCAACAGAGAGGTACGAAAATATGTCGTTCAGCCTTCAAATCTAAGAAAATCTCTTTAACCACAGCTATTAGAAACGGCACTGAGCATTCCCACAATTTTTACACAATGACATTTTTCTTAAACCCTAGTCAACAATATCTTACGATACAATTCTACTCTTAAATCACCACATAATCTCCAAGTTTCAGTCTCATAGACCACCGAATCTAACAAACGATGCCAGGAAGTAGAGGAACTCCAACCTGAGCCTTTCGACTCAGGCATCAAATCTGAACAGCTAAAAAAGAACTCCAGCAAGCATGCCGGCAGGTTCCTGATGTTAATGACCTTCCGCTGTTGTGTCAGAGACGTGTTGTTGAACCACGGCAGTGAGCAGTCGGCCAGGTAAAATGAGTGGTAGAAAGAGGGAAGGCAGGAAGAAACAAAAGAAAGAAATAAAATCCAGAAGCGAAAGTCATCTTCGTCCGGTAAGAAGAGGCCAGGGTCAGTTCTATTGCGAGACGTGGCTGGTGCTGAAGTTCATATCGGGGATCGTTAAGAGGGGATTTTGAAGAGCGCGGACCTATTGTTGGTGGAATTCCACTGTGGATCTTCTTGGACCGGACTATTCGGAAGTCGAAGGTAAAAATTTTGCAATATTTAGGAATTTTTAATAGTTTTGAAATGGGTGAAAGTTATTTGTTTTGTGTGAAATTTCTTCAAATAATTCTTGATTATACATATATTAAAGAAAAATTCAAAGCAAAAATATTATATTGGAGCATAAACTATTATCTTAGGAGATTTATAGTTTTTTTTTTACTTGTTTTTTAATTAATAAGTGATGTTTGTTTGCAAATAATTTATAAGGCGGCACTTTTATCATATTTTAGGTAATGTGCAAACTGCATCGTCTTCTCTTGTTCTATAGTGTAGAGTAAACTAAATATTCATGTGTGGGTGAGGCGTTGAGCGCCAGAATGAACCATCACAAATTTGATTTTTGCTGTTTCTACCCTCTTTTTTCAAAACTATATATTGCAGAACGGACCAGATGTGGTTTAACTAATTTATTATTTAGTCGCCTTCTAGATTAACCACATTTGATCCATTTTGGAATAAATAGTTTTGAAAGAAAACACTGGGTAGAAACAGCAAAAATCGATTTGTGGGATGGTCCGTTCTGGTGCTCAACGCCTCATGTACGGATAGCATATTTAGTTAATCTACTATTCAAGAGATGATTCCATTAATAATTTTGTAACACTTATTTTAAAATATTGATATCTTAAATATTGCATAAGTTACCGGCAAAGTGTGAAATGCCGTTATTGTGCAGAATGCATAAGCATTGTGTAGAAGGCCTGTTGCATTAGGCAAAGTATGAAATATGAGAATTATATATACTTCCCCTAGACATTGTATATAATACCTAGGCATTCTATAGAATGACAAATGCTATTTAGGAAAAGTATGAAAACATTACTTTTATTCATACTGTGTGTGCTATTGAGCGTGAAACTATAAATCAACAAACATCAAAACAGTGTGTGAAATATGTGTTTTAAAACGCGCACACTTTTTAGATTTTTACAAGTACAAACTCATTAAAACAAAGTGATCTTGTAGGTACTATGGCACAAACGACTGCCCGGAATAATTAGGGTTATTTTTTATTTTATTTTTTTATTTATTTTTAGGTTCAATTGGCCTTAAGGCCAACGAAATGGGTCGTAATTTTTCTTTTTAGAGCATGAAGCGCGTCTATATCTTACTTTTTAGAGAGTTTTACAACATCAAGTAATTTAAAAAAAAAAAAAAGTGATTTTAGGGTTGAGATTCCACACTTAAAAGGAAGAACTACAACCTATTTTGTTGACTTTACGGTTAATTAAACCTAAAAAAAATTTACCCCTATCTATTTCGGACAGTCGCTTGTAGCATCTCAGCCCCCAAACTAACTTTTTTTTTAATCTTGATATTTTAAAACTCTCTAAAAAGTAAATTGTGTGCATTAAAAGTCACGTGCCACGTGATACTCGAAATGTTTCGGAGATGTATTTCATACTTTGCAGGTTTCGCATTTGGCATTCTATAAAATGCCTAGGAAATGTGTGAAATATGAATCGTTTCATACATTGCCGGCTAGTTTTTAGGTATTCTGTAGAATTCCAGATTTCGCACTTTGCCAGTAACAAATACATGGTTATTCAAATTGAATGAGCAGATGTGTGTGGTAAGAAATGGAGTACACATTCAATGTTTGTCGCATAACAAATGGTACTTACGTTGAATGCATAAAATAGCTTTGAACTTTCCACTATTCATTGATGGATAATATGTGGTGCCATTTATTACCGTTTATTGGAAAATGTATTAAAAGTATGCTTCTTTATTTTGAACGCCCCTGCATATTGAAACTGACTGTGTTAACTATTTCTGTTTGTTTCTCAACTGGTTCTTGTTATTGAAGAAAAATGTCTAAACTACTTAATGTATTCTTACGTGCAACGATTTAGATTTTATTAGGTACATATGGTCATAGAAAATAGGTTAAATTAACTGTTTGGATGGTTGGTTGGTTTGTACGCTCAAAAACCTACTTTTATGCACATAGACGGCTAATCAGGCCAGTACCTACTACTTAACGTGGATTCCAAACAACAACCTAGTTCCAGGTCTAACACAGGATTCGAACCTGGCACATTTTGATTTGAAGACCAGAGCGCTAACCTCGCAACTATCAGGTGGGACTTAAATTAAGCTGAGTTAATCAAAATGATATTTCCCATAACTCCATGCAGAACTTGATTGGTGACAAAAAATTTCCTACTATATTGCCATGTTGCTTAAGCTCAATACTATATTTAGTCTCAATTCTAATCATGTTGCTTAAGCTCAATACTATATTTAGTCTCAATTCTAATTAATGGGTTAATGTACAAACATCGAATGTGTTCCTAATTTGTAAAACTTGAATCAGAATGTATTTTCTTTTGTGTGACTTAAGAAATATTTTAAAAACTTTCTCCTTTAAAAATATATCATAAAGAATAATATTTTATAATTAATAAACTATTCATGTTTAAATATAATTAAATTCTAGATTCTAATTCATAGTTCAGATGAAAATAAGTTTAAAACACTCGTTTCGTTGTACTGATGGCGTAAATTTTCACCAATGCACCAACCAACTGGAATAGAAGAAATATTTAAAAATATGGTTCCATGATGTATTATGCGAATGCGTAAAATAAGACTATACAATTTGAAACTACATAACATAAAAATAGCTCAATCAGTAATAGATAAAAAATCAATTAAATATTCAAACTATGGTTTCAATACCATATGGTTGAGTACATACGAGGACTGTTGTGTAAATAATATCATGTCAATTTTATTGACCCAACAAACACATTTCTGTAAAAAGGCGCCCAAGTTCTTCATGCAATGATTATGTCCATGAAAAGTATAGAGATCTAAAGTAGAACCAAGTTTAAAGTTGTTGTAAATTACGGGAAATGAAAATTAAAAAAATTGTCTTCTCAAAGTCAAAATTTCCCTGAATAGGCCTGAATATCAAGCTGCAAAAATATTTGTGACACTTGGCCATTACGTATTCTGGTTCACTCACACGTAAAGGCCAAGTCACACAAATTATTTTGCAGCTAGATATTTAGGTCTATGCAGGGGAATTTCGACTTTGAGAAGAAATTTTTTCTATTCTGGTTCAATTAAGCGTAATGGCCAAGTCACACAAGCATTTTTGTTGCTAGATATTTAGGTCTATGCAGGGGAATTTCGACTTTGAGAAGAAAATGTTACTAATTTTCATTACCCGTAATTTACAACAACTTTAAACTTGATTCTACTTAAGATCTCAATACTTTCCACGGCCATAATCATTGGATGAAGAACTTGGCGCCTTTTTACCGATATGCTTTGTTGGGATTCCATATCTTTTTTTAAGGTACTAATTTTAAATTTATTATTTATTGGACAACAATAACTAGATTTAAAATGTTTAGCGTTCATAATTTTTAGATTTGCAAGACAATTTCCTGGGAATTGAAAAAGTTAAGCATACATGGCGTGTGATTTTTTTTTTTAACTTACTTATTACACAGTCAACCGTAGACAAACTTATTGTTGACGGTCAACTAGGAGAACTATAGAACTAGCCGACTCCTTTACACTTTTTTATTATTATTTGATTTTAAGGAAGTTTTAAAAAATGTTCTCAATCATATCCAATCAATAACATCCATCTCAACAACATCCAATTAAATTTATCGAGCAGCAGTCCATGACGTACTTATGCCTTCAATCTGAATGATGATAATATAAAAATATAATTTTTTTTTTAAATAAATAGTTTATTCAGATATGCAAAAAATGTTGGCAAAAGGAGAAGGGGGGGGGGGATTAAAAATTGGCGATCATTTCGTAGGTGATAAAATGTTGGCAATAGTCAATTTTATAATGCCAAGTACACTTTTTTTTATTTCTTGATTTTAAAGGTTTTGCGGTGAGTTTTTCTTCTATTTATCTATACTAAGAGCTACTAGAATTCTAAGTTTTATAATTCTACCCACAATTTAAATGTATTAAAATTTAGATTCTAATTTTTCGAACATTGGCCTCTTTAGGGGATTCGGAGGAGAAAATCTCAGTTTTTAGATTTTTTCCTTTATATACTTGTTAATTCTTACAAGCAAAAAAAATTTCATAATTCAAGCTCTGCTAGAAGTACCTTATTAATTTGATGATCAGTGAGTGAGTTTTGGGTGGATTTCAATATATATCGTTTTCTGCTGTTTTCGAATTTGATTATCTCGACAACAAATATAATTGGAGACTTGAAACTTGGGATCTTACTAAAGTGGCTAACAGCTACGGGTAAAAAAAATTCAGCTCTCAGGCAAACTGTAATACGCAGATATGAGAAGTTAAAAGACTGCCGAGTGGCTTCCGGTAAAAGATGGCTGGCAGTGAACTTGGCGGGTGCACTGCCGTGCACCTAAATGGTTGCAGGTTGAGAATTTCCTGATTTTCACTCTTTTTTTTAATACAAATACATGGAAGATCTCCTTAAAATATTTACGTAAAGGTATTGACTAACATAGCACAAAGAGATGCTGAAATAGATTCCGAGGCAAGACATTAGCCATGCTAGTCCTAGAACTATAACATTCAGTCAAAAGCGACGACTGTTGACCGAGAGAAGTTTCAGGGTTTTAATATGGTCACCACAGTACTCACCTCGCAATGAGTCAAGTCGAACGAATGACGTGAAACCCGTAACATATATCGCGTGGGTACAGTGAAGTGTAATGCCTTATATCGAATTATTTGGTGATAAATGTTTTTTTTTTTTTTTTTTTTTTTTTTTTTTTTGTGCAAGTGCTTCCCTTTGGGTACATTTGACGGCTGAGATTCGTCATGCACTTGTTTTGCCTGTTAATAATGACGAACCTAATTCGTCATTCAAACTACTTTGATTGGATAGATTTTAATGTCACAAGAGCCATGATTGGTTAAGTCAAACATCGGTTGGTTTACCTATATTTAAAAAAAAAAAAAAATTGTTTGGCTGTATTCCTTTAAAGTTCCTTTATTGTTTTGTAAAAACCGTTCAAAACGCAAGAATTTTCCCAAATAAATCTGTACCCAAGGGGTTAAGGATACTCCACTTCGGCAAACACCAGACAGGTACATCATAGATTTGATTTCATTGTAAAGCATCCAAATACCCTTTACCCAAAAATATAACCGTCAAAGCAAGTTTTACTGCCAGGAAAAGTTTCTCAATGTTTTGCATTTTTGTTTTTATTTTTGCTATAAAAGGAAAGGAAATCGCTATTGCTTACACCAATTGGATTCGCAAAGTCTAAACTTCTAGAATATAATATAGGAGTACCATATTTTATTTTCAAAAGAGCAACCGTTTTTGAAAATTTTAAAACACTACGCAAGTTCATAAACTTGAAAAAAAATCAACCATTCTGCACTTTAAACCTATTTCAATAAAATTCTATGTATTTTCGGAAGCGTGAAAAATATAATTTTTTAAATAGATTCCAAAAATACTATTGATGTTTTCGATTTCCATCATGAATGTCTATATTGTCGATAAATTCTTTAGAGAAATATCATTCCACAATATTTAAAACGATTTAATAGAATTACCATATCTTCGTTTTGCATGCTTTACGTAGTTAAGTGAAATATATAAGACAAGAAGAAAAGCCCAACTGGTTTTCGTTTTTCCAAATGCGGTTAATAAACACCTTTTTCTTTTCGAATTGAAATCCAATTCCAGAACCTCTTTCATCTGTTTATGAATACCTGGTATGCTAAAACACCTTTCGATAAATGATAAAAGTTAGATTAAAGATAAATAGTGTAGATCTAAACTCAAAACAAGGGAGATGAAGGGAATTTAAATAGAATTGAAATAAGAGAAATGAGATGGGGTAAGAAAGAATAATAGAAAAGGAGTAAGGGAAAGGATTGTTACCCTTTCTTGTTCCTGCGGGCTAACGATCATCCTGCCTGTTTTTCTCTCCCTATCTATTTCTTCTTCTGCAGTGAGTCTTGACTTCTTTTCTTCTTTGGAGCAGATACCTAAACCCATCATCTTTCAAACAAACACGTACAGGGGACGTAGTTTGGCAAAATGTATGAATCAAGTCTGTCTCCAAACAGATGATTTTTTTTAAAAGACATACAGTTTCTCATAAAAAGAGGTGTGGACGCAAGATTTAATAATGCTAATTGATTGTGTTCCAGTTGACAAAGCTATTTTTATGCAGAGGATGAGTAGAATTTCACCAGGGAGTATAATCACATGCATTAGTGGGCAATTATAATTATCTTCCTAAATGGGCAACACAAATCCAAAATATAAATAAATGCGAATGAATACCCCCCCCCCCCCCGAAAAAAATGTCTTAGCATAAACACTCACAATTACAACAGCAACTATTTAATATTTCGAATATATGGACGATTGGTGCACCTAGATATATTTATACTTATGGATACCTTCTTTTAAATTTTGAGAAGTGGAAAAAAGGATGTGGGTGGTAAAGCGTCAGTTGGAGACCTCGCTACAATTAATTTAATTGGTATATAACTAGAATATTTTTTGTATTTTTCAGTGCAAAAGTATAATTGTAATTTAAACATCTATTGTGGTTTTATTTTTATGCTAACTTCAGACATATTTAAATACAAATCTTTATTAAATTCGATTTTGATTTTAAACTCAACGTAACAATTTCACAATTGTTGCTATTTACAACGATAATAAAAATGTTGTGCGACGTACCAACATACTTGACAACAGTATGACTTCATTAGTATCAGCATTGAATTGAACCTAATGATACTAATCAAGACAGGAGGTTGATAAGAATCGTGAACCATCGTAGAATAAATTGGCGTTCAAAACGATAAAATTTATTTCTCCATACGAACTTACAATTTCAAACTGAAAAAAATTCCCTTCACCAAGATATATTAAAAAAATAGAATACCTACTTATTTTAGTTCGTAAAATAATTATTTCAATAGTTGAAAAATATATATATCTATATATAAATTTCACCCACAGGTGCAATTGCCACCTAAATAACAATTTGATATATAATTTATAAAGGATTTATTTTCCGAAAACTGAAACATCTTTAAAATAAAACTGTATCTTATATAAGTAAATATGTGCACCTTTCCCCGAAACATCGTGTAAGCTCTTTGTTTAATGAGAGTATAATGACGGTCCAACAATTCCTTTGTTCTTATGATAGGGATTGACGTTCGGGGATTCATTAATAACTTCTATACCGACCACTAGAGATTTTATATTACTATTATTATTCTATTACTGTATTAAACACGAATACCATATGGTAGAGAACCTTCTCATTTTATGGCCTCATTGCGGATCTGTCTGTAGTTACACTTACAGGATTTATCAATGACGATTGTTTTTAGTTATTAAAATTCCAGAAATGTGGATTAATTATAAACAAACTCTTTCAGAAGGTGCTTACTTATAAAACTGGTTCAATTTTAAATGTATTCCTAGTATATTGTTTGGGTAAATCAATTTTCTTTTGGATATTGTTTACTTTCGCGATAACTTTATTTACTAAATTTGAACGTTATAATCAAAATAATTGCGTAAAAAACTATTATTTTGTACTTTTTATCAATCGAAATCTTGTTACTAATGATTTGAATTGGTATATGGCTGTTTGCTTATTTTGTACTTAAAAACTCAATGTGTAAATAAAATAAGATATACAGCAAGTCTTAAGCATAATTAAGTTTGTTAATATTTAACATTAATAGTTATTTAATTAATATATTTAGGATTTATTAAATGCTGATTAATTATGATTAATTAATGCTAAAGATGAATCGTTAGAGGTCGATTTTTCTGTTAACATTCCATTGCTTTATTTTCCATAAAATTGATATTTTCTTTGTTTATGTGACTATGTTTAGACAAAAAAAATATTTTTTTTACTTTAATTCTGACATATAGACTCTATGGTTAGAGGCTTATGTTAAAGAACACATGAAAGTGATTTGAATTTTTGTTTAAGTAAAAACATATTCCACTCACTGTTAAAAACAACTCCTGGCAAAGGTTCTTTGATGATGTACTGTAATGAATTAGGTATTTTTTTAATCAGTTTTATCAATATTTACAATTTTTTTGTTATTTTAAAAATAATATTACTTGAAACTTTATAGTTTATACTCTATTAGATTTTAAGATACTTTTTGGTAAATTCTTAATTTTATTAAATATGGTTAAGCTGAGAGAAGTTAAGTGAACTGGCAACCAGTTTGCAGGTTCAAATTTCAAGATTGATGTGTATTCCATTCTTAAATTTTATTAACATGCATTAACTGCATTAATATACAGGGTGTTCAGATACGAAAGCATTTCCTTATTATCCGTGTAATCTACAATGAAAATAAAGCATATTTGCAATTTATTAATGGCGGGGTCGCAAATATAAGGTAACTATAAAGTAGCGAATATTTTTAGGCCCCACAAGTATGAAATCCGAACTTCGACCCCAAACGCAAAAAATAACAGTGAATAAAATATGTGCCTATGCTTTTTCAATTAAAGAACTTAACATCAACTTAGCCTACATCATCATTAGCTATTAATTTGACGCCAATTGAAATATTCTATGTTTAATTATATCTATGAAATTTTTAATTTCACACTTTCGATTTCATTTGTTCTAAATATTATTTACTGTCTCAGTTTGTTTTATTATTCTTTTTATGTTATTCCAAGCGTGTCGAATAAGGATATGCTTAGAATTTTTAGAATTCTATTATTTCCCAATACTATTTTATTATATTTACGAATGCATGGATATGCACCCCAGTCTTAGAAAATTCGATAAATAAGATTTCGTAAAAGTGGCACCATGATTTTTAATTTAATATCTCTCAAATCGTTACTAATGGAGGATTGAAACCAATTGTACGTTTAATGGATATCCATCGATAATGAAATAGAATAATGAAATAAAAAGTTAGTTCTATCTATTGCCGGTAGGGGACGCTTCAGTCGCTGAATTGAATAAGTTATATTAAGTTTTTCCCCACCTCCCCCTTTTTTTTTTCTATGAAGAGACATTGAGACGTAGTAACAACTAGACAGCTCAGAGTTATAAAAATTTAAAGAGAAACACATTCTACTAAGTTTGTAAAAGGCAAACTGACATAGATTTTAGTATTAATTGCAGGAAAGAAAGGGAAAAATTTCCTTGCACAACAATCAGAATGAGTCCAAAATAAAATTCACAAAATCAAGTAATAAATGCCATTCAATTTCCCCTTAAAAGTGTTTTTCTTAATAATATGAAAAACCCAATAAGGAATTACCCATTATTTACGATACTTCAGTGCAGTGTAGGTCTCTTATAGCTGTTGCTAAAAATATCGTACAGCCAATTTAGTGCAATACTTTTTCAAAGAGAACAAGTAATAAATAGCTGACAATAATAAACCTCTTGCATGCTTGCCAAGCATTCTGCCTTGAAGATCATATTAATTACTAGCTGAATACCCGTGCTTCGCTACGAAATTTCACCATGTGCAATTTCTTATATAGCTGCGTGTCCCCACGTTGCGGAGATTCGTCTTGGTGTATATGTCCCACGATTATGCAATATGGTAAGAAAAAATGCTCAAAGGTAAAAAGAAATATCCTAAATGAAACTATTTTTAGCACCAATAGTTATTATTAACGAAAAGCTGTGTTACCATAAAGACACTTTACATTTTGCACTAGTTTCTCCTTAACCAATATCAAAAGTATTACTCTACTAATAGTAAAATAAAGCACAGTCATTGAAGTATTCGAAGCTGGCATGCGTTCCAGTGATCTTCACCTTAGAAAAACAAATAAGCAAACATTAATTTTCCACCACATTCCTAAAATATGATCGTTTCATGGCTTTCCTATAAAAGTTGTGACTAACCTTCCACTCCACAAAGATGGGGCGTCTAAAAATAAATAATTTACGAGCGGTGCCTAACAAACTATGCAGATGAGCGAGGACAGTGACTTAGGGCAGGACTGGAGGCCTTTCTATATCCGCCTTTCTGCACTAACTGCCATAAGATGCCATCACCGTTTCTGCTTGAGTACATTCCTCAAAAGTTGGAAAAGTATTTCTTCCGAAATTGCGTATTTTCATCCTCCACTCTGTGCAATGGTCCATGAGTCACAGTTCATTGCAAAGTGGGATAAGTCTTCTAGACACTGTCATTAACGTTCGTAGGGATGAACATCTATAATTTGAAGATCCATGTCTAGTATTAGAGTGAAAAAATTAGTCTTTATCATATTTATCTTATTATTTGTGTTGTCGTATTTAGTTGGTGATAGTGAATAGTTTCTTGGTATTGTAAATAACAGGTAGAGTGAAGATATAGAAAAGTGGAATTGATTTCAGGGATCATAAGTAAGATTGATGTGTATTTTGATGTTAGTTTGATATGGAAGTAATTAGCTTTGTTTTTAAAAATGTCAGCTCATACGAGATATTATAGTGGTTAATGCTAATTCAAAATGCATGAACATATTTATATTAAGTAATTTATTAAGTTTCTTTACTTTTTCAGAAAGTTTAAAAAGAATAAACTTTCTCAATTTTAGCACTTCAAAATTGCATGTAATGAAGAAAAAACTTAAAAGCAATTTTGAAATATTTTTCAAATAAAAAATAATTTATATTACTTGAAATTTTTGTAGTTGCCAAACCCCTAAAACTTTCCTAAGCAACAACGATTGATTTATGCCGTGTCGATTATGGTTTCAGGCCTCTAATGATGGATGCCTTATCTCGGTTCTGACTCCAGGTTAATCATATGCGGAATTAGTAGTGGTGATCATGAACTGAGTACTTGCATACTATTACTGAGTACATTCTATTTTCACTTACGCTGCACTACATTAAGATACGCAACGCTGTATCAATTTAACGTACGTCATGGGTTTCGTTCATGGACGCGATCTGTAATTCTTTCGTCCAATTCATATCGAAATTCGATCTCTTCAAAACCTTTTAGCTTGTCTTGGATAAAGCGATAGCATTTGAGGATTTTGGTTTCTGACTTAATGTGGAGGATGCCTTTATCTGTATCAGGTATAGCCTGGTCGTCTGCGATATTCGCTAAAAATTATATTTATCATTTTACAAAATTTTTAAACGAATTAACCACTTGCCTTCAAACCAACTGAGCTAAAATAACACAGATACTGTTGATACAAATGCATTCTGTCAAGCTTTGAAGGCAAAAGAATGCTGGTCAATGAGTCGGAGGCGGTGGTTCCCTTCATAGTTGTCCCACATTATAAATACTCGATCTGAGCTCAAATTCGCTAAATAAATTGCAATTGTAATAAAAGTTGGCAATGATTATAAAGAATTTCTATTAAAAATTTGTTTTTATGGGTAAACTTTTCAATTTTCATGAAATATGATATTGTTCAGCAATTATATAAATGAACTGCAGAACTGAACCAATTATTTTTCATACTAAATTGAAATACCTAGAAGTTGGATTTATTGTATTTATTTTTGGTTAATTTAAATTCCATAGCATTGTTTACAAGGAAATGTATGGCCTTAATGATAATTGAATAGATTGGTTTTGTACTGTGTAACCATTATAATTGGTACATGTATGAATTATTATCACAAAAAAAAAATAGTTTTTCTTAATAATTCCTCCTAATATAAATTTAAAGCATAATGTTATGATACACAATATATTACTAAAACAATCTATTACATTACATTTGTAAAAATATTCAAGTTCAATTTATTGATTAAGATACCTCTACCCTTTCACTAATATCAAAAATATAAATATTCTGAATAAATATATAAATATTACTAAATCCACTTTTCTTGTTAACATCAGTTTGTCATGTTAAAGGCAAAATATTAGAACATGAAAATAATCACAAAGTTTTATTCAATAAAATTTTATAATGCTTAAAATGCTGCTTTGAAAAGATATATATTTATTCATATTTTAAAGGTCCAAACTAGTCTTAAATAGCTTATGAGCATAATTTTGTACGGAGTTTTGTAAATTTCACTTGTGGAACTGATACTTGTGAAACGTTGTCAGTTGAATATAACTTATTTCAAATTGCTGTGGATATTAAGTTAACTTCTTTGGAAAAATTGTAACAAACGAAGTATAAATAATGCTCTTCATTTTTAATAAATAAATCTATGTATGACAACTCAAAATTAAAATAACGCAGCCAAGTGACATGGACGTACACAGTCAACACAACAATTCATCTTATCCTTTCAGTCTCACGTAAATAAGACCAAAGACGACTTATTAAATAACGTTAGGCATGATTTTAGCCAAGTGCCTTAACTTAACGCCTGTACTTTGCATCGTCCATACCATTGTTCTCCTTACAGCATTAAGACGGTGAGTGTAATGCATGGCAGGAGTGGGAAATAGCGGCAGACAATTTAATAACTCATTTTCATGGTACAGCGACACATTTCTCGGGAATGTGTCATGGACGATTTCGTTTCTTCTCGGTGTATTTCCTTACGTTATTATTTTCAAATTTGGGGGAAAGACAGGTTTGGAAGATCTTTTCTCATCCCTCTTCTGATATTACATCGATTGAACAGGTGATAGCATTTTGGAAATTTGTGTGATATGCTTCGAAGAACAAAGGCAGAGGTGATCTATTCAAAACGTCTTAACGAGCGTTTATCTGTCAATGTACTGATTGAATATGAGGGAGGTTCTAAGGGAAACTTTTTTTATTGGTTCAAACAGATCAACATCCAATCTCATTTGAACAAAGGTCTTGTGTGTTTTTTTTTTTTTAAATTGTCCCAGTAAGATGAAGTGTAATGGGGATGGAACTGAGACTTTGGATCCTGCTAAATACTTATTTATTTTTGATATCTATTGCCTCAAAATCTATTCATGTTTGGGCATTACGTTTGCCAATGATGAATTGAAAGAACACTTTTAATGTTTAGCTTATCACTTGTGCCTAGTTAGTAGTCTTGAGAAAGTAGGTGAAGATTTATTTAAAAAAAAACAACTAGGTATGTTCAATGCCTACTGAAACGACATTGAGGCAGATGAAATTCATTTAAAGTACAAATAAATGCATCCTTTTTAACGTATGTAAATAATAATTTTCTGAGTATTAACCTGCTTAATATCGATAAAATTTCAAATTTAAAGTATTCTTTTTAATATTACTCTATCTCAAAATAGAGAACTTTTTCTCGTTTTTATTCCTTAAATTACAGATAAAAAAAGTTTTATATAAAAAAATTTCAATTTAATATGCCTGATAATAATTTTATTGACCAATGGCACAAATAAAATTGGTTTGGTTTTATACAGTTTGTATGAAAGTAACTGAATTTACACTCTTCCATTTCAGATTCCTCAGACTAAATTCTCTTTTAGATATTTATTTCTCTGGGTTGATAAATGTATTCTACCATCGTTGAAAATGTTGTTGTTTATCACAGCTAAAATTTTTTACAGATTTGCTTGCGTGTTTATCTGAAATTGATATAATATTTGCGATTTCAATGCATGAATAAGGAATAAATATGCAAATATCGTAACTTACCTTGTGCTTTTATTTTACAATAACAATTCTTAAACATGCTTTTGGTTATGTTCTATTTGACGAAAATTATTTATAGAATAGACTTGTATATTTGATGCATTCTTTTATTTTATAATATATTCTATGCGAATATGAATATTGTAAAAGCCGTCATAATATAAAACGAAAAACATAAAGTAAAAAAAAAAAAAATAATAAAGCATATATTTATAAAAGTTTGCAATATAATACTACTTTTAAAACTGCATAAAACAGGAGTTTGTCGATAGTGCGATAGAAATTTTCAAAAGTAATGGCATATTTACCATTTACAATCTTTTTAAGGATGTATACGTTATTTTTTCCTCGCAGCTTAAGCTTTATCCAACATAAATAATAACACTGGTTAGATGTATGTAAAACTTTTAAAACATACGGCACTATTTTAAATACAGCGTTTCAATGCTATGGTAATGTATTTTACACTTTATCGACGTAAATCAAGAGATAGAACAACGCTTTCTCTAACTATAACAACATTTCATTTATACTGTCATCTTTGCTTTTTAAACCAACAGTTACAGAAAATATCATATTGATTCAAGAATGACCTCCATATTTTTACATATATCTCACTAACATGACACACTGATTCCAAGTATGCAAAACTATCGATGGTGTCTGTTCAACCACTACACATTTTACCTTCCATACCTCTGAAAATACTGAATAAAATTTAAACAAACTAGAAAAGTAAATGTGGTTGGGGTCAATTGTATATAATTTTAAAAATAAGTTATGTACAAGCAGAGAATGAAAGCTCAGAAATTGATATTGCTGCTCCTTTTAGTATTGCTAAAGTTGGTTGGTTTGTATACTTAACGACATATTTTTATGCACAATAACGGTTAATCATGCCGGGACCTACAGCTTAAAGTGGATTCCGAACTATAACAAACATCTATGCCTAACTCAGAATGCGAACTCGGCACTTCTGACATGCGAGGCCAGAATACTAACCACACAGTCATCAGGTGGGCAGTATTGTAATTGTAAACTATGTTTGTAATAGCAATGGTTGCCAAAAGGATGAACAACAAGGAGTATAAGATGAAAAATCATTAGTTTCAGGTTTAACTTTTGCTCAGAGAAATCTTTATATCCAATAAACTTATTCATTTCTAATTACTATTTTTAGTTTTAGATTGTAAACTTACGTAATGATAAACTTTTACAAAGGATGCCATTACCTGTTTGGCGATTTTTTTTTTTTGTAATAAATTATACCAAAATGTTGCTAAAAAACTAATTTTCAAATTTTCTCTCCTAGTAATACACCCAGGAAAAAGAAAATTCTGAATCTTTCCATGCGTCAATTTTTATTGTAGCGCGGCTCAGAATTTTTTTTTATATAAAAGTCAAAATATGATTTTTTTAAAAACAATATTATGTCACACCACCACTTAAGTTTTTCCTAAGTTTCAAAAGAAAGATGTTGGGCTGTTTCTGCTGAATTCTTTTTCCAATGTTTCGTATATATTTCTTTGCCTTGGCACTCTCGAAAAAAAAATATGTTTTTAACAGTTTTAAAATCGCTACCGCTTTCCCTATTGTACGGCCATAGCAAAAGTTCCTTTCAGACGAATGGAAATAAAATGATGCGATTAGGTTCTCTTACTGGGAGATGTTCAGCATGGAAAAGAATCTGTGATGCATTCCATTATTTTAATGCAAGTTCTAGTAAGACACACAGCGAAATAAATGTTTCTATCAGGAGGAATACATTGGTATTGTCTCCCCTATATATTGGTTTCCATAAAAAATCTTGAAAATCTTTATATTCAAACAAATTTGGGATTCGATTTTAAATATTTGATGATGGTGGTTGTTTAGGCTTTTTGAAATGATAGATTCAAAAAATTATATTTTTTACAAAGATTCTAAGAATTTTAGGCAGCTAAACTAGTGTTTTTAATTTTGATAATAATTGCACATCGTTAATAATATGTACAATAGTTGGAATTAATCGTATGGAATATGACCAATTCGAATTGATATGTACCAAATAATAGTAGAAATTGTTTGCAGTAAAAATGCAAGTGGCCGTATTCTTGGGTGGGTAATTATACGCCAAATATTCCATAGCATTTCTAAACATATATTTTTGTCAGTCATGATAGCTTACTTTCTATTCTTATGCAAATTTTATGAAATTGTTTACTTAAATTTCTTAATACACTTTTTAGAATTCAAAACAACTCTCGCGTAACATTCCATTATCTACAACCACTGCAATTTAAGAAGCTTCTTTAGTAATTATGAATTGTTTTGTTTAGAATTTTGAATCGTCTAAGAAATTTTCATATAAAACAAAATGTGCTTTTCAAAACATTTTAAAGTGTTTGAAACATTCGGTGAAATTCATTATTAATTGTTTAAATAGTATCACTACACCAAATTTTTACGAGAAATTCCTGAATAAAATACATTTAGTAAGAGATTTCAAATACATAGTAGTACTTATTCCAGGAAAGGTTTTTAGTTTACTGTTTAATCTAATGTGTATGCGTAATTATTAAATAAAACAAGTTTATAAAAATCGACTTCGGAATGTACAAATAATAACTCTTTCCCACGAGAGAGACATATTTTAACAATGGATTTTTGGTTATTTGAAGGTGATTCCAAATTGACTATAAAAAGAATTTGGTTTTATAAGAAATACAAGTGAGGAAACAAAAATATTGTAATGATTTAATCCTCTAGAAATTGCATATATTATCATATTTGTATGCAATATTATTCAGTTAACTTTTATTTAAATCTTTAATTCAGAATTAATTTGGGATCTAATTATAAAATTTGAAAATTGTTAAATTTGTTGAACAAATATTAGTTTTTACTCTTTAGCTCAATTTTTTTTATTTTGTACATTGAATCCAGAAGAATTTGCATGCATACCAATGAACACATTGCCTTCATAAAATGAAACATTTTACTAAGAAAGTATCAGTGTCTTTATTATCCATTATGTTTGCTTTGAAAATTTACGCATCGGTTATTTTTACGTCACACCCTTTGCTCAATGCTCAATCAACTATAATATTTGCTGATTTCTGATTAACTGAATATTCCTTTCTTACGTCAAGGCCAAACTCTTTCTCGGTTGGTGGTTCCCCAAAAGTACAATAATCTCGGTTTAACTTTGTTTATAAATGCTTCAAACAGTAGTCTTAACTATTTATTTTAAGACTCCTACAAAATGAGTACAGTTTGAAAACTTAAAATTTATTTTCTTTGTTAAAGTCATTCCATTTCCAATAATTGTTAAAGAAGTATTATTTGGAATTCTTTTTGTAGGAATTGGTATTCATTCAATCGTAACTATTACGACACAAAAGTAAAATTCAGAGACAATTACAATTGTCTTCATAATTTCGCAGAAAGTTTCAACCAGGTTTAAAACTTTTGATTATGTAACGATTTCTTGGAGGGAAAAAATCAATTCCAAGTTATCAAATTGCTTTTGTTGGTAGTACCTGTTGTATATTACACTCAATTTATGTAGAGACTGATAGAGGTCAAATTGTCACGTGTATAATATTCCTGCCTACTTGAAACTTTGAAAACTCGTCTCTTCCTGCCTTTTTCATACCTTAAAGAGCATTATCATATTTTGAAATTTAAATCATAACTACTTGAAATATATAACATAATTTTGGGTGCACTGAGCCAATTTGAGCCGGTTTGCAGGGGCTCAAACATCTAGAAGCTGTGTCAATTAATATTGTGAGTCACTGAATTTATATTGGTTAATGGGGTGTGACAATTTAATCTTTTATGCAGATTGGTGTTTGTTAGGACAAGAAAAGTTGAAATGCGTTTTTTTTTTAATTTTTTTTTTTTTTTTTATGCTTAGGATTTTAACACTTTTTTAAGTGAATTTAAAGTGTGGAGCTTTTAATAAACATCATACTACAAAAATGGTTTCAATGGAAATTATTGATAATTTTTTTTGTCTGGTGATTCATGTAAAAACACCGTTTGTCAATGGCAAGCACCACTTTTTTGAAACCACGATTTTTTATACAAGACATTTACATAAAAATTTAAACACCATAGCAAAATCCGTTCATTAATTATTCTGATTTATGAAAAGACATACATGCAGACCATTTTCCTAAACTACTTTGTTGGATTCTGAACCTTCCAAAAAGTGGAAATTATTAAAAAAGTGACAAAAATCTTTTTACCTCAATACAATGCTTCATTAACCAACATTATATATCGGGTAATTGAAAATAAAAATGTAGGTAATTTTTTATCGATTTGCTGACGAAGGTGCATCCTTTAATTCATTTGTTATTGTAACTGTAGAAACCAATTAAATTCTACTTTTATTAGATCATCCAGTGGAAATGCTGAAATGTTTGTGGGAATCATTGAACTGTATTTTTAAATTATTTATGCTGATTCTTGTATTAGAGACAATTTTAAAAGTCTAAGCATTAAAAAAAAAAAAAAACAATTTTTAAAAAAAATACTTTTAGGTAACAACTATACATTGAAATAATATATATGGAATTACTTTACGGTATGTAATTAATTCAAAAACTTGTTTTTCATGCATACTTGGTATTTAGATTTTTACCGAAGACAATTAAACTGTTGTTCAATAATTAGAATATTAAATGAGTAATTTAAAATCTGTATGCATCATGCGTTATTTTATATGTTGAATGAAATGAACACGTTACTGCTTTAAATTTAATATTGTTATGGTTAAATGGTTTGTGAAATATGGAGTTTATAAAAGTAACTGTACTTCAAAATTATTTTAGAATATAAATTTGCATTTTCACAATGCATGTGCAGTTTAAAGTGTCAGTAGTAGATAAAATGCAAGCATAACATTACATCCTTTAATTTTCTTTTTAAAAAGAACTGTAATTTTGTCACCTGTACAAAATCATTAAATAACCTTTCATGAAAAGCGTATATTCTGGAATAAATATGAACTACTTTATGGAAAAATTCTATTTTTAATTCTATGGTGGATATTAGTAAAAAGTGGAAATCTATACAAATGTTGAACACAAGCAGTCTTATATATAACAACAGTCGCTCAGAAAATTATAAACTTCAATAACAATATTAATGGTGTCGGCACTTTTTTTTAGTGATGGATTTGGACACATTCTCATAAATGGTAGAGGATACCATCTAATCAGAATCAGTTCAACAATGGCCCAGCGTTCTGAATGGTTTCTTGTGATGTTTTCTGATACTCGTTTGTAAAAGTATGCATGCATAGTATGAAAAGTCATCTACATATGTACCTAATGTAGTGAAAGATACTATCACTTTCTACTTTTTCACTGATTAACTTCAAAAAGTTTCTACACTGATTCGATCATAAAATCTTAAAAACTTCATAAAATAAGTGAAATTACCAATTTCGTCACAATTCAGTAACCTTCTTCCGTCTTTGACAGAGCACAGAGCCCTACCTAGTAACATGTAAAGAGAATACTTCGTCAAGCCACAACAAAATATTTTCCTTCGTTAGTCCAGATAGATCTTTTAAAACAACTTGTGTGTTTCTTTTTGAAACTTGTGGGTATATTATCAGAAATGAAGCCATTTATTTTCTACCAGTGCACGAACAACTAATAAAAAATTACCTCATGAAATTTTCAGTAATCCCACAATGCTTTTGCTGAACAAACATTCAAATTATAAAAAAAAGCACACAAGAAAGTATTAGAACTGCGAAAAAACTTTCAAAAAAATAAACTTTTACAATAGAAACTCAACTCAGAAGCACATGTATTATTTCGCGATAAAATTGTCAATTTCAATGTTTCCTCAATGGAAGAATGATCCAATCCCAAACAAATTCAACACTAAACATTTTAACAATGACTCTCTTTAATAATACTGAAGTTGATTTTTCTTAAATCAAATAGTTAATCGAATTTAATTTTCATAAGATTACTTTTTTAATCAATCAAATGTATTTAGGACAGATAGAAATGATTTACTTTCTTTACATTGGTAAAATTTAAGACTGGTAAAAACATAATTTGACGAATTTTAATTAATAAACTAGTTATTATGCACCTAATTGGGATAATAATACTTTTTCAAATGGGGCAAAATGCTTATTTGATGAGTGTAATACCACGAGTAAAATAATTTACCAAGCTTAAAATAGTGATTACCCACAAACTGCACACAATGTTTTTTATAATCACGTGCAAAAAATATTTTAAAAACATTTATAAACTAATGCTGTCAACTCTAGTCAATGAATCTCTTCTAAAATGTAATTTCTATATCAAAACTGTATAAAATTTGAACACGAGGCGACCGTGAAAGTACTTCTTCACACAAGTGTGTGTGTGGGGGGGGGGGTATATTTTCAGGCATTCCTCGCGATAAAGTGTTATTTTCGCCACGATTTATGATCAAAAATGATAAAAAAAAAGTTTGATTTTTTGCACGTTGTTATAAAAATAATATTACGTGTTTAATTTATAACTCAAACTATTTGTATGATAATTTTTGCTACTTATTGAAGTAATAAATAATGTTCCATAATTTTCCAATTTTACTTTAATTTTCTCATATGTTAACCACTTATCTCTACAACTACTTCTGGATTGCTTAAAAACAGTTTTGCTCTGCAAGCAAATGATATCATTTAAATATTTCCCTCATAATGCTTTTAACCTTATAATGTACGTTTCCCATTGCTACAAACAAATTTTAACTAGTTTTGGGGAAAATTGCTAATATCGATCTCTAATAGTGATTATTAAGCCTTTTCAATTTCAAGTCAATAATCAAGCATGCTTTATCCAGAAGCTGTAGTATATATATCAATAATGTTAACATAGCGTAATGAGAGTGATGTTTTCTTGAAAATATATTCGATTTTTTTTTTTTTTTTTTTTTTTTTTTTTTGCATTTCTCCATGGGTTGGAACATCCTGACTTCAAAAAGTGGTCTAAATAAATTTCTATATGTCCGTATGTGTGTACGTGGTCAACATAAATCCCGAATAATTGACCTACAATGTTCAAATTTGGCGTACGGGTTAGTGGCGGCCATGAGACCTGTCGTTAAGGTTTTCGTAATATTGCGCATGCGCAAACCAAAGATAACATGAAAAAAATCCTGTTTTTCAGCAATTTCTAAATAATGACTCTAACGATTTTGGTCCAAATCATTGTGGTAATGCCTTTTAAGGCATTCTAATCATCCACATTAACGAAAATGCTTTATACACTGTAAAAAGTTGAAAGTGAATGTCTTTAATACAGAGTTCTCATCCCTTGAGCATCTCTTATCAACGACAGTATAACCCAATTTTTTTAAGACCCATGTAAAAAGTATCGTCTAGCTGGTTATTTTTTTCTAGATGAGTGATGAAAATATAAAAATGGTAAATAACACCAATACACGTCAGTGTTATAGTAGAAGTGGAAGATATGCGATGTTACACACCCCTAGTTAATATTTTGTTTGCCACTACGTGTAATTGAAAACTAATTACAGGAATTTTACTATTCTATCGCTATCCACAGAGATATATTATTCCTATCGTAAGAGATACATTATTCTATGAATTTGAATATATTTTGTCCTTAATAAGGATATAATTTTATAATTTTTCAAGTAATATTACAAAGTACTATTTTAACATACTATACTCAACTGCTAGTTAGCATATAAAAGGATACATAAAAATTACGATATCATTTGCCATCACTAGAGCAGCTTCATAAAATATGTATAAGTTATACCCACACAGAAATAGGGCGTCTGGCATCCCTTATTAGTATCTTCCCAAACAAGTAAATGGAAAACGGAAGGTGTGGTTGTAAAAAAGTTCACGACCTTCTCCTTAGGGGGTAAAGGCGATACCCTAAATGCCGAAAGTGATATGAGTAAAAACAGCTAGATCCAGCTTGTTCAAGAATTTAAAATATATTTAATTATCTAATACATATAAAAGACCATTTTTCTGCACGAATAAGTAAGAGAACAATGTAGTCAATAAAAAGAGCTGTCGTAAAACGGTATCCGTAAAAAAATGAAAATGGTCTTTATTGAGATAATATTTAATTAGGTTTTTTTTATCATGTGGAACTTCAAAAATGCTTTGCAAGTGTATATTTTAAAAGAGGTGGGATGTATGGTCGAAAATAAAGAATTTATTATAAAATGCATGTAGTTTTTAATAATCAAGCTAACATATAAACTTTATGATAATTTCCATAAAAGTATTTCTCATTAAATGTTGCTCACTTTGGAATTAGAAAAATGAAATTAAATGATTATCTGTGTACAATGTATGGTTAAAATTATTGGTTGTGTAGACTACGTACTTGATTTACAACTTATGCTAAATACCTGCATGGTTATAAATGTCATTTCTTTATTTTTTCTTTGTTTTAGTGTGTTAACATTCAATGAATAATACAACATTTAATAGGGGTAAATGAATGTTTTGTAAAATAAACAAAATAATCTTACGTATTTGGTGAAAATGTTAAATTTTTTTCATGTTTTTGACTGTCATTTTTTACAAAATTATGAAGTACAGCACTTATAGATGGATATATGTAGCTTTGATCAATGGAAAACTTGTAGCAAATCTTTTTTTCTTCAAATATTTTTATGTTGTTAAAGAGAATTTTGCTGTGAATTCTTTAACTCACGCCCAAATGCACAAACATAAATAATTATTTTAACAAATCAGATTATGTTTATAAAGTAAAATAAATAAATTTAAAACTTAGAGAAAACATGTATAATTCTACAAACACCTTGCGAATGAAACAGACCAATGGAATTAGAACTAAAAAATGTCGAGATAATCTGAAATTAATAGACTGAAGTCTGTGTTTTTTCTAATTTTAGATGTATATAAAACGTTAAGATAAAACTTTTTTTCAAGCCTGCATAAGCCGCCACGACATAAAATCAGTTCTGTGATTTTAGATTTATGCCGGCCTAAATTTGAATATAATCATTGATCAAATTTTAATAATTATCGTTAATATTACAATATTTCCAATAGTTAATTATAAAACTAATTTGAATAATTAATATCGATATATTGTTATTTAAATATGTAGGCTTAATAATTCATTTCGATAGCTAAATAGTTGAATTTATTAATTGCTTTTAATATTTGAATGGTTTTAATAACTAGTTTAATTGTGTCAAATTTTCTTCGAGTCTACTACTTATAACTCTTTTGAATGAACTTGAATCATTGATAGTTTGGTTCAAACACAAAAACAAAGAAATCCTAATTGCTAAATAAAGAATGTACAAGTATATAAAGATGTATGTTAGAAAATAACATCTGAAATCATCATATATACTTATCGTTAAAAGTCATAAACTTATAGTTGAAAAAAAAATAAAGCTGTAAAAGTGGTAATACGACAACATAGATGACTGATGAATGCATTAGACTTAAAAAACAAAACAAAAAACTCTGAAGGCCACTACTGATATTAAAAAATATTAAAAAATTAAAATAAAAGAGCTTCTGTATCGGTCCAGCTCATTTTTTTCAGACACTACCCGACTTGATGATTGCACTAAACATTAGACAACCCTATGCCCAATACGTTTCTATATATACAAGTTACAATGGTGTACATTTTAGAGACGTACTTACTACTATAAGAACGCGTAGTATATAGTATCCAACATTTGAATCTGAGCTCGGTAAATGTAGGACTACGACTGTCATGTTACGATCGTATAACACATGCATCCATGAATACGAAAATTACATAAACCATTCAAGAGGGAAGATTATTGCCGCCACACGAATATCTACTAACCCCTACAATCTGGGGAAACCCGGATCCACTACCCTAATACTACCCCTCTTATCAATGTCAGTCACTAGTCATCCCCCTCTTCCACCAAGGGAAACGTTTGAATTGCATACCCCAACCCCCGTTTGAATTCCGGGTTTGCCAGCTCATCAAGTTGCCCCCTTGGAATTTCCACCAGAGTCCGCCATTCGTCCTGCTGAAACGACGAGAATGGTCGGCTACTACCCGTGATTAATTAGAATTTCATACCTGGAGGGTAGGTGACCCCCTGATTTCCTCTCCTCCCCCCCTCCCCAACTCCTCCTTGAAACGTCAGCACGTGTCTTGGCCTAAGCGGGGTTGATTAAGCAACGAAGAGTGGTTTAGAGTGGACGATAAGTGAACAGTCCACTCCTTTGCAATTGACGTGACCGAATCTTGGGCTTAAGGTAGTTTCACTTAATTAAGAAATCTCGTTCGGAGTGTGGGACGGTTGCTGGAATGTATTAATACATGTGTTTAAAATGGTTTCGGCATGATGATTTAGTGATGACGGTATTCGAAATTTTGATATCATACGGAGTTGAATTTTTATGTCATAAATGTTTTTTTTTTTTTTTTTTTTTTTTAATGTGTGAAGCAATGTTTTAATTTTAGTAAAATAATTCATAAATTTAAATTTGTAAAATAAAATGGTAAAAAAAAACATACATCTATATTTAACACTTCTGCAGGTAAAGATTTTCAAAAGTTATATTCTCTCTGGTGTTTTAATTTAATACCTGGATAAACTTAAGGAATGTTGCACATTACATAACTTTTAAAGTTTGAAAATTACTTTTCATTTTGCAACAAACATTTACCAAACACTAGAGGGCAATCTGTGGTAACTGGCCCGGATCATCTAAAAAATTAATTTTGGAATAATGAAAAAATCAGGTGCCATCTTACTCAGTATAAATGATATTTTGATATCTAGTAGGTATTCTCTTCACAAGTAACTTTTTTATATGATTTTTTTTAAACTTTTAATGTAAAACTTAAATATTTTACTGTTGTGGAGGGGATACAGCTGTGATATGAATTTTCATATTTTAAAAGATATTTTACTTGTGATTTAAAACCTAACCATAGGCAACATTTTTACTGTATGAAACTAAATATATTTGAGTTAAAATATTATAACTAGATTCTAAAAAATATAAGAAAGATATAAATGTTAAAAGTATAGTGCCCTCCACAACATTTTTTAATTCGTTTCTTTACTTTAAAATCATACAAATAAAAATAATTATCAAACAAATTTATTTATACTTTTAAAAAGGTATGTTGAGCATTAGTATGCTCATTTCTGATTGAATAACTTCTAATTGGATATATTATTTGTTATTTTAGATATGTGCTCTCCTTAACCTACTAGCAAAGTGGAATTATTAATTAAATTTGTTCAATAGATAATAGCTACCAAGGGAAACCTTTATATATATATATATATATATATATATATATATATATATATATATATATATATATATATATATATATATATATATATATATATATATATATATATATATATATATATATATTAAATATGGGGAAAACACCAACAATAAGATCGCGTGGGCTTAGAAGAAACTTATTTCACAATTCAAATAGAACTGAAAGCCAAAGAGCGTTTAAGAAGAAAAAAAATCAGCTAAAGGAAAAGCTAAAAATGAACTATCATTAAAGATATGTATTCAAAAAGAAAGATCAAGAAAAGCAAACTGGAGAAAGGGGGAATGCTTAATTCGGCAAGAAAATTCTCCAGGCTATTCCTCTCCATCATCACTTGGAAAATTTGCTAAAGTGAAATTAAAATTACCAAGGAAATCTAAAAAGAAGTTAGAAGCAATAGCTAAAGTAATTGCAGATTTGTCACCATCAAAGAAAAACCTTTTACTGCTCTAACCAGAGTTGAAAAAGTACAGACCAGCTTTGAAAAGTCTTTGCTAGACCCAAAAGACGAGATCAACTACTTTGCCAGAAACTTGAAAGAAAGTGCAATTATCTTTTGAGAGAAATGAATGTTAGTAAAAGACTGTTCTGGACAAAAAGATAGTGAGATTATTCGAAATGATAAAGCAAAACAAGTATGCAGAAACATATTATTGTTTATTACAAAAGATGAATATTTTATTGTGCATCGGGTAATCTCAAAAATCGATGGCAGAATCTGTGCCTCGCTTTCTTCATTACACAAACCTTTAGATAAGGATAAATTAATAATTTTGAGTAATTCACCTCTTACACTTACAGAAAAAAAAACCGAATCAAATTTAAAATTCACCATATTTATGTGAAAAAAAAAGATGTAATTTAGGATTTACATCAAAATAACAATGCAATACAGCAATCTCATAAGGAAGTTTTGTTGTAATTGCACTTAAAAGTTTTAGAGATAAGGATAGATTATTCATAGCACAAGTTACTGAAATTGACAAAATAAATAAATAAATAAATAGACAGACAGACAGACAAAGTTATATTTCTCAAATTAATGCAATGTATCAGAAGCAGTGTTTGTTTTTCCTTAAAAAGAAGATCGTAGTTGTATCTGCCATTCACAAGTCATGCAAAACTTGCCTGAACCAACATTTGATGGGAAAAAAAAATCAATTACAAATTTTCAGAATGTGTAGCCAATATCTACAAATGAAGCCATTGAAGAGAAACTAACATTTTAAAGTGCAAATTATAATTTTGCATGCTTTATACGAAACGGTCACTATGTCCCCCCCCCCCCCCCCCGCAACGTGGACACATAAGTTCAAAAAATAAATTAAAGTGAAAGAGATTTCAGATTTTTTTCATACTTTTTTTCGCAGTACCTAAATAATCAATATTTTTTTTTTCTTTTTTACTGATATAACTGTATTGATAGATCAAAGATTCCTGCTGATAAATGAACTAAGTAAAAAGTAAAATTTTCCAGTTCCCTCTACAAGTTTTTTTTCTTTTTTTATAATAAATTAATTTATGCAAAAAAACTTACTTTTAATTCTTTTACTAGCTTATCTTATCACAAGGACGTAATTAAAAATACAAAAAACATAATATTCTTTACAATTTTTTAAATAATAAATAGAAAATAATCGACAATGACCCCTCCGGAATAGTTTAGTTACCATGGTATTTCCCTAGATAAAGTGTCCAGCAACGGCTAAAACATCTGGGCTCAGTGTTACCTTGTTCAAAATCGTCAGTCGATGGCAAATTATAAGCTTAAAGCCCTACAACTCTTTATCCTTGTTCGTACTACCTCAACGGCAAAGTATCGAAATGAAAATATAGCTTACTTCCTTTCCATATTGGTTCAGTAGATCTTATGTCTCGTTGGGGGTATGAGAGGAAAATGGCGGTGATTTTCGATATATTATGCAGACAGTGATTTTATTCTTGTTTTGAAATTTAGGTGTGTACATTATCGAAACAAAAAGGAATTTGAAAACGAATCGGAAATTGTGCAAAAAGGAAACGCATCCACATACATAATTCTTTACAAATATTGATTTCTTATCAATTAGAATAAATAAAATTCACTTGGATGTTTCAACATACGTCTGAAGTGTGGCAAAATGTGTTGCAATTTTGTTTAACCTAAATATTTTGATAGATTGTCTGTGGAGACAAAACATTTCATTAAAAATTATTCTAAAAAGTTTAAATTGTCAGTTTACTAAAAAGTTGCAGATTGTGCACAATTGTAAAAAAAAAAATTTCTACACACTCATATAGAAACCATCCTACATTTTTGAAAAATTTCGGTTATTGGGTTCCATTGTGAACTGCTAAAGTGCGATTCGATACGCTTCGTTCCGTACTTTAAAACCCATTTTGATACCCTTCAACCTCATATCATCATACTAGATTTAAATTATTGAGGACAAAACTGGCTTGCACATGATTATCCCCACATTGACATTTTACATCGCCGTTATTAAGAAACTGCTGAAAACCTACTGTTACGATTCTTTTGATTGCATAAGGCTGTTTCTTTTATCTTTAAATCCATGTATAGAACTTCAGTTAAGTTTACCTAAAACAATACATCCTCATAATTACCAGAAATGTATACTTTAGTATCAACAAGTTAAACATCAATAATTTAAATGCGTTATTTGCGAAAAGCTCAATTACACCAATACGCGCAATGGCTAGCCATATCTCAAAGTGGCTGAACTTCTGATTATAACCCTTAACACATCCATCACCTGTACCATTCCCGGCTAAATTCCTCCAATTGGGATTCCAACCGAGTCGTACTCCTGTCACAGAATTTATGAAATTGTGTCTCCTTTTAAAGGATTAAACTCTTGGTGAGGAGTACAGGACATTGATGGCGGTAAGATTTATGGTTTCCCTCCAGAAGTGTCGACGCAATGCAACCGAGAATAAAGCCGTGTAATTGCATTCGATGTATGTCACAACACCTTGCTCGCATACCGCAGTCTGTCGGAATAAACGGGCACCTGGGGCACCTGACGTGTGAAATTCGCTGAATGATAAATTGAACGTTTTGGCGAAGTGTGAGAAATTAATCATACTTCTCAAGAATGAATTTGTTATAATTGTATGTTTATTTCTTTAGAAATAAATCTAAGCTTATACAATTTAATGAAATAGTTGATGTTTTCTGGTTAACTTTATAATTTCATCTTTAAGAAACTTGCATGCCATTTTTCTATTAGTTAAAATGTAACTTTAACTAAAAGAAAATGTTCTTTAAAATAACTCTTTATTGTAGTTTATTGAAATGAATGACAATTGAATAAATTTTCAACCGTAGTAGGATTAGTAACCATGAACTAGCAAATTGGTATGAGTTACAATGTTATTGATTTAATCGCACTTTTTTTTATTTCAGAAAAAAATCTATTTTCAAAGAAATATTCTTTTAAAATTCAATATTTTTCTCAAACATTAATATTGTTTTAGAATTATGTTAATTATATTACATGGCTTTATATTTTGACAGTCTGGTGAATTGTATATTTTTTAATATACAATTAATTCATAATAATTTGTTTACAATTGTTCCTAACTATTAATAAAATTAAATACTTTTTCATGAGCACGTTTTAAAATGACATCGAATTTATTTCATAGGAAAGCAATTCTTGAGGCAATAATACCCAATGTAGCTTATTTTTTTAATATAAATTTAATTATTCTATAGAGAATTTAAAAAAAAATCAATCTTTATTCATTTAAAACATAAAGTATACATAACAATTGCCAAAAATTAATTGTCCCATTCAAATATTGTAAAACAAAACTGAGCCCAGGCGCTTCAATTTGTTTTTGAAATTTGATTTATTGATGTTGTTTCAAAAAGATTTCACTTATAAACTTGTTGCTTGATTTATATTAGTCCCGACAAAATACAAAATGAAGAAAACGAATGAAATTTTATAAAAGTTAAAAAAATAAATAAAATATAAATTAATTTAAGACAATTTTTAGTTAAATTTAACATTTATGGTTAACACTGGCAACACATTTATTATGAATAGAATGCAATTTCTTTGGAAGTGGTTCCCCATATGATAATTATCTATAAAAAGACCTACAAGCTAAGAAATATAGAAGTTACTGAGATATAGTTGTTTAAAATATATATTAAAAAAACTAATGTTTATAAATACTTTTTGTATAAATGTGTTTATAAATTAATGACAATTGTACCTGACACTTAGATCATAAGTCATTTTATTATGAGCATTATAAAGATTTCTTTTGGAATATTTCACTAAAATAACTTGATTTTTTTTTTAAATTATCGTATCAACAAAACGATGAAAATTCCATTTATTAGAAAATGGGTTTTAAAGTACAAATTTACATTGGAAACTTGCTATTAAAATTATCATAACTTCGTTTATAATTTACTTAAATAAAAAGCAAAGCTCTTTTTAGAAACGTAAGAGACCAGGGTTTCTCAAAATAATAATAATAAAAAAATAGAAAATAATAATTGAGAATTTCTATGAAAAAATTTGATATTTTAAGGTAGTCGAATCTTTAAGATGTAAAATTAATAACATGATAGCTTATCAGTACATGGTAACATATATGCATTATATTTTTGCATAAGTAATTAAGGTAACAGTACCCAACTGTTAGTAAAATATGATACACTTGAAAAGTATTTATATATTCGTATTTAATTTTCTGTAAATGTTGAAGAGTTTTGTCGTATTTCTATGAACTGAGTGCAGTTATAATTTTCTGAGTGCAGATAATCTAAATACAAGTCTGGACTAACCCTACAAGTAAAAAATATTTCAAAAATCTTTTTTAAAAAAATCTATATTTTTTTTAAGGAAAATCAGATGGTTACTTTCACACTAAGCAAAATATAAATATTTAAAAAAAATGTATTTGATACAGACTCATTGTAAGAAAATGCCAGAATTCTTAATTTTAATCAGATTGTGTGTATAAGATTTAGACAAAGCTTAGCATGGTAAGATAAATACATTTGAAATAATCACAACATTTTAGATGTTTGTTCAATTTAATCTACACAGGCTATGAAAGGTACAGTTATTGTTTAGATTTTGATATCGGAATAGTACTGTATTTTACGATTTCGTTGATATAATTTAACTCATTACAAAGTAGATGTTATTTATTCTAGTTGGAAAACTATTCGGAGTTTAACAACATGTGCATATCATTTGTTTTTAATGAAGTATTTTGCTTACCTGCGTATTGTGTTCTTGAGTTAAGTTTTATAATTAAACATTTCTGAATTATATACCTTTTCAAATAATAGAAGTATCAAGGCTTTTGTACACTTCACGTAAATACAATATTATTTCAATGAACTGACTTCACATGTATAGTTCAAACATTATCCATGTATATTTTTCTTTTTCCATCTTAACTGAAAAAAAAAATTATGTTACAACATAAATGTTTATTGCTTGGATTCAGCAAAAAAAAAAAAAAATGCTTTTCAAAAAGTTTGCAACTTTGTTTATTTATAAAATGTATCAATCTCAAAACTGAAGGACTGCTTTTGAGAATGTGAACTGTTTACTTAAAAGAAAATAATAAATACGAAAAGAGAAAATACGAAATTGCAAGTGTGCAGTTAAATGCCAGAATACTTTCGTATCCTGAGTGCGTAACTTGTTACAATGTTTACAAAACAACTTCAATTTTTTTCACCCTGAATAGCTTGCATTTGGCAACTGATGCAAACAAATAACGGTTGAAGGCAACGACTAGAAAAACTTTACAGGCTATTTCGTAACTGAGATCAGAGAGGTAGAAGTATTTTCGCTGATGCAAAAGGAAAGTGTATTCTCCAAATTTCAGTGAATCTGTGCTGAGTGATGAATACATGAGTATCTAAGGTAGAAACTATTCAAAAAGACTATTTTCTATTTCAAAAATAAAAACGTACAATTAAATATGGAAGAGGTATTTTCCATGATTATGAAAATGTAGACCCAGTTAAAACAAACAGATAGTTATATTAATAACATTTTTATTCTAATAAGATTTTTTTTAAAAGAGCAATAGAAAAAATAGAAGGGGAATGTATTCCCAATCAAAGAACATCACTATAGTAGGAGTCTATTGGGTTATAAGATTAAAATTATTAATTTTGAAAAAATTAATTAACTTTGTTAAATGTTGGTATTCGATAGATGGTAAAATGATGTTTCTGATCAACAATTAGATTTTATTTTAGCAACAAAACACAAATGATAATTCATTGATTCTAAAAGTTGTTTAATTTATTTCTTTTCTGTGTTTAAAGTTATCTAAGTTGGTACTATGTACCCGGATGAATGTTTATTATCTGAGCGCTTTGATTGGCTGCAAAGAATTCTCAGTCAATAACAGTGTTTACTAAATGAGTTTGCATTACGGGTGTTTAGTGCCTAGTTGGGTTGACTATAATTACTACAATAAGACTTTAAAAAAGTGTTTGAGTATATTTTTAAAAAAATATCGTTTCAGGAGTTAAAAAAAAACCGTCAATGATATTTGGTTGAAAAAGGTGGATATTCGCAATCTTCTACAAACAAAATACATCTGGAAATATTATTTAATAATGCAAAATCTCGAGAGCTTTTACTGAAATTAAGCTTTTTAAAAATGATAGTAAATTTAAAAAAAAAAGCATCATTCAAAAACAACAAATGTCAGTTTTTAGCTCAAGTTACTAGTCTTATGAAAAGAAAGAATAGATTACTGATAATTTGCATTATACTTATCAGCCAGTTGGACATGCTATGCAAAAATTCGACTCAACCACACATTATAAATCTATTTTTAGAGTCATCTTATTGGCAAATATTCATTTTAAAGTGACTTGATACCCTTATTTTTTTTTTTAATGTAAGCCTTCAAAATTATAATTTTTTCATATTTGAAAGTATTACTATTCAAAAACTAAGTTTTATCAAAAAAAGTTGACGGATTGTTCTAAATTTTTTGAATTTTAAATTATTTAAATTTTAAATTATTTAATTTTTTTTATAAAATATCAAATTCTATTTTTTTTTTTTTTTCATTTTTCAATATTTGCCCTTGATTTTTTTTTTAAAAATGTTCCTTGTAATACATTCTAAATTCTTGGGCATCGGATTTTGAATAAGTGAAATAGTTCAGGAGAAAAATTATAAAAAGTGCATCTACAGATCTACAGGTAAAAAAGGATATTTTTTAAAAAGTAAATTTGAAAAAAAAAAAAGTTTATATTTTATTAAAAAAAGCCTTCCCTATTTTTTGTCAAATATATCCTTATAATGACACAAAAAAATTTCAAGTCATTTCATTTATATTTCCTGGAGTTTTAGCATTTTGAGTAAGGTGATAATTCCAAAAAATACGAACTGAGAAAAATGCGTTGGAAACATAGAAGGAGCTATTGCAGCTATGCTAAATTCTCCGTAAAAACTATAATTTTTATACAATTGCATTTATCGTATCAGCTCAAAACATTGCCAGAATAAGAAGGTTTTAAAGATTGCAAATACACCAAAAACGGAAAATCGATATTTTTGTAATTTTTGGTGAAAATAAGGTTTACCTATTCCCCTTAAGATGCTCTTGAGTAAATTTTTCTTAATGTTTTCCAAGAAATGGGAATATGCTTAGTGCTTTTTATAAATATTCCATTTTTACTTTAATATGTAAAATTTGAAACAAAAAACCATGATTGCGAAAAACAAAACATGTTGCGAGTCCAAAATATGTAATGAAATCCGAAATGGCCTCTCTAAATTGTGCCTGACTCATATTCAACACTGCGCTCTTTAGCTTCCTAATTTTCTTGTTGTGATGCTAATATTGACTAATTTGAAACTACATGTATATTTGATTTGTATAACTGATAAACTACGGATCTCTATTATTTGAACTAGTGCTAGATATAGAAGTTTATTCTGTGAATTTTTTATCTTTGATGAAATGTTAAAGATACCGAATAAAAACATTTTGGTTGAAGCATCGCACCTAAAATAGCTCGACAATCTGACATAAAATGGGAAGCGAAAGGGAATTATACTGAATAAGAATCAGATATAATTTGTTTTAATGTAGACGATAATTTGTAGATGAAAGTAATTTGTTTTAAAGTAGACTATTTTCACTTTCTAGTGATGTCTTGAGTTGTTAAAAAAGATTCACAAAACCAATTTTATGAAACTGTTTAAAAGGTTTACAGTTACTATAAATTCAAAGAGAAGGAGCAGTTGTTTGCCTTTCAGCTTCGTTGCATTGAGGAATAGTAATATTAAATAAAAATATCTACTCAACATTACTTGTCCTTCTGTAGAACAAATATTTATAATAGTATTTGACAATTTTAGGAATTGGGAATTACTTACATTTATAGGCATTTGATAAAATCATTTAAGATTAGATATCAAGACAAAGGATGAGTATGTTATTATATTAAACTTTGTTTAATGTTATATGAATATAAAATTTATTTTATTTTATATTGATAATATATATTTTAATGAACTAAATCAAGACATTTACCTCTTTGTATTATAAAATTATGTTCTACTTTCAATGCTTGTAACACATAGATTTGTAAAGAAATTATTTTTAAGAGCTAAAACAGTGCATTTTTTATAATATTGTTTTAAAATTGCGTTTTATTTTGTATCTTGCAAACGGATATCTAAGGTAAACATAACCATCTTCTTAAGTTTTTCGTTAAAAGCAACACAATATAATTCCAACTAATAAGCACTTCCTTTGTCTTTACCTTTTGTAACACTAAATATTAAAAGTTAAAAGAGAGATTAAGGTGGCATTGATGGCAGAAAAATATCCCTAATCTTATTAATTCAGTGAATCACAATTCCACCCCGTTGAAATAATGTAGTTTACCTAGAACTCCTTCTTCAACTATCCTTTGAGTAATTACAGTTGCCAGCCACCCGCTTATTCGAAACGTTTCCATTACCATTTGGAGACGTCTTCTCTCTGAAACAGAACAATTAAATCACTTTTATGGAATGTTTCACATTAATCAAGTTTAAATCCACTGAAATCGTGCGGACTAACTAGACTTTCTCTTTAAATCATTATACTAAAGATACAGCTTATAGGGAGGTAATGGAGGCAACGCTATCTTTTCAATTTGAAACTAAAAGCATAACTATGGCGATTTATTCGTTAATTAAAATCGAAGCTTAATACTGCTAATTGGAACTATCCGAATTATAAACGAACTGACACCGGGATTCTCAATGCTTTCTATTATAAATAATAGAGTGGAATTTGATAATGTTCACGAAAGTTATTTTTAAAATAAGTCTCTTATAATGAATTAGGATGGAATTGGATACTTGCGTGTGATATGTTTATATTTATGCTTCGATGGGACACTTAGAGGTATTTTGAATGGATATCAGAATGCATTAGGAGTTTGCAAGAGTTATTTATAAAATATGTCCTTCCCATTGGCCTTATAAACGTTAAGGTTTCTTATAAATTTTGAATTTTACTGGTGTTAAAGTTAGGAATCGTTGAAAGGAAGATGTTAAAATACCATTAAGTTATTACTTCTCTAGATATTTCTTAAACTAATAATTTTACTTCATACGATTGTTGTGAGTGTTATAAATAATGTAGCAAATATAATAACTATTTAAATAAATTAGTAATTTATAGTAAAGTAAATAATAAAATAAAATATAAGTAAAAGCATAGAAGTTTCATTACTGCTTATACCAAAATTATTCAGCATCGCAATTCATTATCGTATGAAAAGAAATAAAAAAAATTCTACAATACAACAAACACGACGTCAAAAACAGTTAGTTGTACTGTTAAATTATTTTACTATTAGTTAATATTTTGATATTAATAAATATATGTTGTTGATGTTTTGGAATAGTTTTGATATGATTATTAAAAAATAAAGTTGAGGTTGTCATGAAAAATGCAAAATTGAAACCTAAAGAAGTGTAAAACTAGGGATGTGGAACATCTCACAACTTTCAATTGCACTATATTGCTGATGTAGATTGAGTAATTTATCATTTTTATATTTTCATCAGTCGCTTAGAAAAATTGCCAGTTTGCAATATTTTTTGTGATAATTCTTATATGGGTCTTTTTTTTTTAAAAATATCGAAAAAATAGGAATTTTGGTGATATGCTTATCAATAATTCTTATATTATCCTTTCTTGTAAGTGAAACTGAGCAGAGATAAAAATAAAAAAAAAAGAAGGAAAAAAAAAAGCTCGTTGTTGAGGTATGCTCAAAGAAAGAGAACTCTGTGTTGAAGGCATTCGTTTTTCAATTTTTTACGCCATTAAGGCATTTTTAAGGGAATTTCGGTGGTGGGGATGTTTAGAATACTTTAAGAGGCATTACAACAGCAATTTTGAACAAAATCTTTAGAGGCGTTTTTTAGCAATTACGGAAAAACATGATTTTTTCAATGGCTGCTACCTTACGCGCATGCGCGATTTTGACGAAAACTTTAATCGTAGGTTCCATGGATACCACCAACCTACACACCAAATTTGAAAATCTTAGGTCAATTTGTTCGGGAGTTATGTTGACCACATACAACCCCTACCCCCTCACACATTTTTTCTAGATCACTTTTTTGAAATCAGAATGTTTCAAAATGTTTCGTAGAGAAATGCAAAAAAAATATAAAAAAATAAAAATGTGTTTGACCGATTGCTATACTTTCATTACCCTATATATATATATATATATATATATATATATATATATATATATATATATATATATATATATATATATTAATACCCCTCCCTCCAAGAAACATTTCTTTTTTAAATCCCACCTCCGAGAAACAATTTTTTATCCTATTTTTTGACAATACAACATATGAAATAATACAATGCCTCCTCACCCCCAAGCCCTTTCTAAAGAATCCTTACTACGATCCCCGTGAAATACAACTCCAGTGAAATCAGTCAAATTATACAACCCCCACCCAAGCCAAGTGACAAAAATTTCCCAAAACTGCAAAAAGTCCTATCCTATTCTCGCATCGTTTACTGATAAGTATATTCAATAATAACTGTCTGTAAAAAAAAAATTATACCTCAAAAAGTTATACTGATAATTTAAGTCCGATCACCTATGCCTATCTGGTTATAGTACTAAAAATATGGTCTTCTATTAATCTAGACCCTTGTCCTTAACTGTGATCTATATCATTGCTCCGAATCCAGCATACAAAAGGTACAACCCTATCTACTGGAGTAAAAAAAAAATGTCAAAATTTCTCCTTAAGCTACAGTTGTACCCTTGATTATATTTTTGATCAAAATAAGAATTAAATACGAAAATTCCCATGATTTTGACAGTTTACAAAATTATTTTCTCCAAATGCAGGATTTTTTTAATTGCTCTCTTATTTTTCGCATATATTTTTATATTCTTTCAAAGTATCAACCTTTTCAAAAATATAATTATTGTAATTTTCATCGAATTCTATACATAAAACCCGCAAATCGGCCTGAGATTGGTGAACATAAACTACACTTGCAAGTTCCACCACCTTTATTAACGGAGAATTTCTTTACCATCCTAGTGTTTTTAATTTCATTATACTAGTGGATAAAGTATCTTATACAAAGGTTCTCCCCGTTTAGTCAAAGCCAGTATTCCCAAACAAAACTACAAATGAGGACTAGAAATGGAAAACAACCTAAGTACCAAAATAATCGAAAATCTTTTTTTTACGGAAAAATGTTCTAAAGACCAAGCTAAACAAACTGGAGAACTCCCAAAGTACGAACTCCAGTAGCAATGGTTCAAATTCAATCTGGTACTTAGACATTTCCTTAAGTACCAATGCGAATGTTTTTCTTTTTTGGCTCTCCTAAAAAATTTTCTTATTTTGGACGTTTTCTATTTCTAGCCCTCAAATGATATTCACACGTGGTATATAATATCAAATAAAAGGTCTTGTCGAAATGAGTTCTCATATCAAAATTGTACTAAAAGTTACAACCGTAAGTAAAAATGACGACCGGAAATTATTTTGCAACTCCTTAAGCCTAAATTGTAAATGCCACAGATATTTATATTATATTTTATAAATATGATGGTTTTGTTGCTGCGTGGATGGGTTCGAAAGACTTGAAGCAAGTTTATTCTAATATAACTCTTCGCAGATTCTTTACATCTCCAGAATTTTCCATTCTAATAGACTCAATACAGCTCTTTACACAACAATGGAGCACACACAGCAGTTAAAAAACAGGGATGTGGAACATCGTACAACTTTCAATTACACTATAATACTGACGTGGATTTGTGTCATTTACTGTTTGCATATTTTCATCCTTCATTTCGAATAAATGGCCGGTTTGGCGATAATTCTTGTGGTTTAATGGTTTAGAATGAAAACTTACCTTTTTGGTAAAAATAAATATGTTTAATAACTTAACCTCCATGTGTCACTTTATATACATGCAGTGAATTAAAATTATGTTTAGGAAAGTCATAACGTATAAAATACACTTATTGTTACCTGTTCTTTTACACTATATGGTCTGTTTATTTAGAGGCACAATTTGCATAAAATTTGACTTTTGGACAGTTTTTCGGTGTTTTGGGGCACCGGAAGATATTTAAAATTTAAATAATTTAGCATGTATATTAACAATTATACGTTTTGCAATCCCTGCCGATATTTTGTTATCGCGAATTACTTTTTAAACGTTTAAACAAAATGCGCAGAAAAATGTCAATTTTCTGAGATTTTAAGTGCCTTGGGTCACCAGAAAATATAATTTAAAATTAAAATAAGTCCTCACCATGTCTATTTAAAAATACAACTTGGCACCCCCTGCCTAATCATTTTCCAGACTTTTTTAATTTTTCGCTCCACCCTAGTGTTTACGGAGCCGAATCCAGATATGCCAAACTAAGATATACCCTTAAGTTGAGAAATATTAGGCAAAGCTTCACTCAAAAATCTCAATACAGATTAGTTTCTGAACAACCCATGTAATTGTTAATGTGATTTCAATTTTCTAAACTTCTAATTTAATTTAAGTCTAATGTGACCTCAATATGTTGTTTTTGCATTCTGTTGTAATAAACGTAGATGTCTTTTACAAGTGGAATGTTTTGTTATGGCCCCTACACTGTAAAATATATTAATAATATCAGTCAAACTATTTGGAATGATCAATTCTGATTTTTTCCTGTTTCGTTATATTATTTCTTGAAAAGTCTTATGCATTTTTTTTTATCTCATTACGCATAATGTTAGAACAACATTTTGACAATATTTTTAGATTTGAATATGTGACTTTTACTCTTTTTTTTCTCACTATTAGAACTCGAAATTATCCTTTTTACCTAAATTTAAAAGTTTAAAACATAAGCAATTTTTATCACTTATAGTGGATTTCAACTAAAATGCGCAAGCGAGAAATGTGGGGGGAAAAAAAACAGAAAAAAAAAAAAAAAAAAAAAAACAGTGCTTCGTTTATTTAGACTCAAACCGCAACTTTTCCGCTCTGTAGGAATTCGAAACAAAAATAAAACGTTTTTTGGGCCCACCCTATTAAATAGCTTTAGCCGTTTGCTTATCTGTTAAAAGACAACATTCTCAGCTAGATCTAAAAATTTTCTTCTATTTTTGTCATCAAATTGTCAAGAAGTGACGAATCAGAAAACATTCTGATTTGGGTTTCCAAATGTTGCCCCACTCAATAAACTTGCGTGTTTTTACATTTTTTTCCCTTCCTATTTTTAAATAAAAGAGGAAGAACTTAAGCGATGAGTCGGTCCAATCCATTTTATTTAGTTAGTGTTAGTGTTACATTGTATTTTATTTTACTGTCACAGTTGTAATCATTCAAAGTCTGATACAATAAAAATGCGTTTCTCTTGTCCATCTAATTTAAAAATAGTAGCCTTTGTTATGTAATATGAAGTTGTTTTTAAGTTCACACATTTGGTTTATTATTGGTAAATTAAACATTCATTTGTTATTGTATAAAAACATTCATCTCAATTCACACCCTTCTTCTACTAATGTTATTGTTTGCATTTAGGAAAATAAATTAATCATATGCTTTTGAATGGAAACAATACAGTTTGATGATGACATGCTTTACAATTCTTTCACAAATAGTAAATGTAAGATACTAAGGAAATGTATAAATTTCTTACATTGCACTTAACATTAAACTCGGGAAAACGATTATTTGTGGTTCTCCTTTGGTATGGGTATAAATATATTGAGTTAAAACTAATTGTAAATCATGCAAAACCAAACATTAGATGATAAATTAGATTTGAAAAATACTCAGCTGCTTTATCTGGACTATTGAGAAGTGCTACGCACATTACAAGAAAAAGTTATTTACATAAATAGTATCATGTAATCAAATGTAAACCACTATTTTAAAGTACCTAGAATTAGTAAGATAATATTGTGCTTCTTGAATACGAATAAGATTAATGCCTATGTTGTTCAAAATAACACATTATACTAAAGTAGCCGCAGCATATATATTTACTTATAAAAATATTGTGAATTAAATGAGCAATAGATTAGTTTTAAGTTGATAAATTGTTAAATAAAAGTTTCCCTTATCGAAGTAATTCGAACATATTTAAAAAAAAATAAAAAAAAAACCCTATTTTATTAGAATTGTAATATACGATTTTCTATGCATTTCCCGAATATGTGATAAATATATTCTACTTCATAGCTACACTACATGGTTTTTCGTATTTTTAGTCCATTATATTAACTTCGATATTATGTGGTTATGGTGAAAAAATCTTCGTAGAGAAAATTATCCCACTTACCGTCTTCCAAGCTAAATGAAACTCGACGGATAACCTCTCGCTGACCATAGCAATGCATCCTATCAAGTTTTAAGAGGGATAAAGTTTTTCAATGACACACACGAAATCAGTTATTCCCTTTGTAGCAGTTAATCACCATGGAAAACTTATCTATAGGAAATCCCGAAATTTGTCTAAAGTGATCATTTTTTTTTTTTTTTTTTTAATATTCTTCAATTAGTTACTTTAAAAAAAATATTATTAATTTCTTGAAACTCACAATATTTTTTAATATGGTGGATTTTGTAACTTTTTTTTTAATCACATTAGTGTAGTAAACTATAAACTTGTTTTCTGAAGAAATAAGGTTTGGTGTTGACTTAATGACCTAAATCCAACACACATAACTTCAGCATGCATGGCCCGATTTGTAATATTCAAATTATGTTCGGTTGAAAATAGTTGTAAATACAGTCCCAATTAAAATCAAATACATTTTGTGATAAACGCATTATTTTATTACTAATATTTTAATAAAAACTATTTTTTTACACTTGTTGTCTAAAATTTTATAATGTAATAAATATGAAAGATAAATTTCCAGTTATCGTTATATAATATTCAAGTATCATTTATTATATTTGCCAATAATAGTTACTAAATGAATTACAAGTTCATTTAGGTCCTTTCTAATAATGTCTTAATTTGTCCTTTAAATGTATGCAAAAAAACTTTATGTATAAAAATATTCAATTTTTAAATCTGATGTGTTGAATAAAATTCTGGAATATTTGCTTAAAAATTAAAGAAAATCATCCCATTTACATAAATCATTCAGTATACTTATAAACAAAAACCAACACACACACAAATTCAATTTCTTATACAATTTTTAATGTAAATTTATTATTATTAAAATGAATATTAAAAAAAAATTCTAGTAAGTAATAAAAATACATTTTTGAGAAATAACATGACAAACTGCTAAAAAGGCTTTGAAAATGATATATCTATTGTCAACGATCTACATAACTTTGGAAGCCATGATAATTCCTTTTGTGTTAAATTTTTTTGTATTTTTAAACGCAAAAATAATTTTTCTAGGCTTGATTTCATTACCTTTTAATTTTAACTACCCATATGTTTGCATAAGGTAATGAAAGTATAACATTCGGACAGCAAAAAGAAATCGATTTTTTTTTTTTTTTTGCATTTCTCTACGGTTTAAAACATCCTGTTTCAAAAAAGTGGTCTAGAAAAAATGTATATCTGTATGTTTATGTGTACGTGTGTAAGTGGTCAGCATAACTCCAAATTGACTTACGATGTTCAATTTGGTTTGCGGAGGGTTTTGGTGCAGCCATGGGACCTACCATTATGGTTTTCATCAAAATTGCGCAAACTCATAAGGTTGAAATCATGAATAAATTATGTTTTTCAGCATATACTAAAAAAAGGCTCAAATGATATTAAAATCTATGTGCTAATGATTCTTAAAGTGTTCTAATCATCTCCACCTCCGAAATTCCAGTAGAAATGCGATAAAAGTGTAGAAAGTTGAAAGACGAGTACCTTTATCACAGAACTCTTTGCCCTATACCAATGCCCATCAAAGATTTTTTTTTTTTCGTTATACGCATAAGAAAGGGCAATGTAATATCTATCGAATAACATCACCAATTTCTCTATTTGGCGATTTGTTTTCCCCCCGTGTAAAAGTTATTGCCAAAAATATCGCCCAACAGGCCATTTCTTATAAATAAGGGAAAATATGAAAACAGTAAATAACACCATATAACATTTTAATGAAATGACCAATGTTATAGTGTAATTAAAAATTGTACATTGTTCCACACACCTTGTTTTATTTGTTTAACAACAATATTAAACAATATGAAATCCCTTGGATAAAATATCAATAAAATAGAATGTCCCAACTAATTAATCTAGAGTGTGGATCATCGCACAACTTTCAATTAGACAATAATATTGTCATTACATTAGCATTTTATATGGTGGTATTTACGGTTATCATATTTTCAATAAAAATGGCCAGTTTGGCCTATATTAGGCAATCATTTTTACAAGTGCAAAAAAAAAAAAAAAAAAAAAAGCCTCGTTTAAAATGGTGATGTTTTTCGATAGACATTATATTGTCCTTTCTTGTGCTTGAAGCAATAAAAAAATCAATTTCGATCACCGATGTTCACGGGCAGAAAACTCTGTGTGAAAGGAACTAGTTTTTAATTTTTTAAAACTTTTATAGCATTTATATGGGAATTTTGGATGTGGGAAGGATTGGAACACATAAGAGGCATTGGCAGAGATTTTAATCAAAATCGTTAGAGCTGCATTTTAGCTATTGCTAAAAAACAAAACTTTTTAATGATTTTTCAAGATTTTAACCTTAAGATTAGCATGCGCGATTTTGACGAAAACCTTAATGGTAGGTTCCATGGCCCCCACTAATCCGTATACCAAATTTGAACATAATAGGTCAATTAGTTCGGGAGTTACGCTAATCACGTGCACACACACAGACATTTTCCCTAGGCCTCTTTTTGAAATCAGGAAGCTCAAAAACATGGAGAAATGAAAAAGTAAAAAAAAAAAAAAAATTTACTGAATGCTATACTTTTATTATCCTATGTAAACATTTGGGTAACTGAAAGTAAAACAAGGGGCGTGGAACATCGCATAACTTTCAATTACATTATAATATTGGATATGGTATTATTTGACACTTTCTTATTTTAACTTATTTAGATAAAAATTGATAATTTGGCGCTTTTTTTAACAATAATATTTACATGGGAAATAATAAAAAAAAAAAAAATTAAAAAAAAAAAAAAGGAGGGGAAAAAAAATGAAGTTGGTGATGCTATTCGACGTACTTTCTTGTGCATGAAGCAGGAAATAATCAATCGTTGATGAGCGATGCTCAAGGAAACTCTGTGTTGAAAACATTCGTTTTTCAACTGTTTACGCCATTAAAGCATTTTTACGTGAGTTTTGGAGGTTGAACACCTCAAGAGGCAATAGCATACTGATTTTAATCAAAATCGTTATAGTCATTTTTTAGCAATCATTGAAAAAAGAAGGATTTTTGTCAAAAGCAGCTATCTTATGATCATACGTGACTTTGACGAAAACCTTAAAGATAGGTCGCATGGACACCCCTAACCCAAACACAAAATTTTAACATCCTAAGTTAATTTTTTCAGGAGTTATGCTGACAACAGACACACTGACATACAATTTTTCTAGACAACTTTTTTAAAATCAGGATAAAAATTTAAAAAAAAAATGTTTTTTTTTTTTTTTGTTTGTTTTTGACCGGATGCTATACTTTTATTATCCTGTGTATGCATTTGTGTAATTGAAAGTAAAAAGTAGCAAAAATAAGTTCACAGTTTAGTTATTTCTAAATTAAGAAATCACAAACTTTTTAATATTTAATTAAATTCACTTAAGAAATGTTTTTATAAAATAAATGCTAATTTGAATTAAACTAGTTTTAAAAAAAATTGAATTTTTGGTTGAATGCAGAGATCGATACATTACGTGTAGCTTTAATCTAATTCATACATAATTTATTTATGAATGAGAGAAAGTAATCTTAAGTTTTGTATCATCTTTGAAAACGAAACAACAAGAAAACTTGTACCACAGCGCTTCCGAAATGAAAATGAAGCGGAAATTAATTGTTAACCAAACATGTGACTACATCAGGGAATTCGATGATATGAAGCAATACATACATCTAATTTTATATCTCTCTTTCTATTATTATTTTTTTATTTTTTTTTATTTTTCAAAAAGAAATGCTATGCTTTTTTAATTGGACGTTACTATGAGTTAAAATTATTTTTAATTAAAAATAAAAATACTATAATTGTGCTATTTCTAATGAGTTAGTTACTTCCAGTTAATAGAAATATTATGCATTTAGCAGACAACTGTAATTAAATTATTTTTGTACACATTTGTGCTTTCAGTAAAAATCGCAGAACAAATGTGTAATGACATAGAATACTATGATTTGAAATTTCAATTCTGTATTGCTTTTAAGTGGTATATCCTCAATCGAGTGAAAACTCTTTTTTTTTTCAATCTTTTATATTAATTTCGATTTTGAGTGTTTGTGTGTGGGTATGTATGTTGATGGCGGGCAAATCTACGAAGGCCTAATGAACTCCCTTACAGTCATCCAATCGGACTGAAACTTGGCAGATAGATTTGATATCGATGACAAAGCATTCTAACAAATTTTGGGAGCTGTCACTATCACTAAAATGTCACTTTTACCCAAATTGGTTAATATTAACGAAAATGCCATTATATAATAGATCTGATATAACATTTAACCGATAGTAAAAGAAACTCTTTCCTATTGCTCTGTCCTGTATATCTATAATAATAAAACAAGATGTGTGTCTGTCTGTCTGTGGATCTAGAGAAACCTACTTAAAATTGGAGTAGAGCTCTGAAATTTTAACACAAGAAGTTTAAACCTTCTTATTTTATGCATGTCAAACAGAATGTTAAAATTTTGATTATTTCTTTTATAATAAATATTTTAATTATTATTTTTTTTTTTACAAAATGACTTCGAAATTTTCAACATAAGTAGTTTTAGCATTCTAATTGGACTTTTGAAAAACATAATGTTAAAATTTTAGTTAGTTATTTTTTAATTAATTTTCTTAATTAATTAAAAAAAAATTACAAAATTACTTCTAATACGGTTACAGCTCTAAGAATTTCAACATAAGTAACTTTGGCCATTTAAATGAACTTTTGAAAAATATAATTTTAAATTTTTATTTAGTTCTTTTTAATTATTTTTTTTAATTAATTAATAAATATTTTACAAAACGATTTCTACTTGGGCTACAGTTCTGAAATTTTCAACACAAGTAGTTTTGGCATTCTAATTGGACTATTGAGAAACATAATGTTAAAATTTTAATTTGTTTTTGGATTAATATTTTTAATTAATATTTTCACAAAAAGCGACTTCTAATAGGCCTATATTTCTGAAAGTTTCAACATAAGTAGATTTGGCCTTCTAATATAGCTTCCACAAACAAGTGTTAAAATAATTTTAAAGGCGTGTTGTATTATTGTATTAACGGGATTTTTTTGTGTGTGTGTGTCTCGACAGAGAAGAGGCTATATATATATATATATATGTTACAGAAACTTGGCTATAATTACAGAAACTTGAAATTTTCGAATAGAAACAGCTACTTTTTCCTGTCGCAAAATGCTTAGCGCATGCGAAAACTCTGAAGAGCGTTGGAAGGTACTAGTATCACAAAAAACGGATGCGTTATGCACTCACAAAACACTGTTTTGTTTGTTTGTGAGAGATCCCAAAGTTCACATGGGTGCTATCACAGGCAATTTTATCTGCTTTCTATACTGAAATTCTGGCGAACGGCCTCCGTGTGCCCAGATCGTGTTTCTGTCGGCCGTTCTCAGAGCTGTGCGGGAATAACATGCCCGTTTTTTGTGATACACGTATCATTCCACCTCTCTTTAGGGTTTTCGCATGCGCTGAGCATTTTGCGACAGGAAAAAGTAGGTGTTGCCATTCGAAAATTTCGAGTTTCTGAATTATGTAAGGGTATTATGGTCCTGCCGGGAGCTAAATTTCATTCAAATTGTATAATTTGTTATCATGTCAGTAAACTTTTAATATTTTGGACAAAAATAAATTAATTGATTTATTGAAGTGATTTTATTGGTGTTAGATTGTTTACTTTCATGCTTTCAGGTATAACACACGATAATATTATTATTCAAATGATGAACTGCAAACAGATGTTTATATTACCCTGATCGAAATTATTCAAATGTTTTATCTAATTTGCAGACGTTCCTTAATGTGGTTCACAGATTACGATTCTTGAACATTTCTTTAATTTTCAAATAAACCTAACATATGACATGCAAAGCAATCTTCTCGGCAGAAAGTGAAAAAAAAAAAAAAAAAAAAAAAAGAAAGAAAGAAAACGAACATACTTAATAGCGAAATAATTGCTTTTGAAGTGTCACTGCGCGTCATGAAATTATCATAAAAAGCATATGCTGCTACTGCAGTTTGAAAACATAATAAAACGGATGAATTCAAAAAGCCGACAAAATCACTACCGTGCCCTGTCACTATGACAGGCCACATTATTCCACGACCTTGAATTTCACTTGCAGGTAACTGAAAGCGAACGGCATGTCGTTATTACGGAAACGAAGCTTAATGCTCCATCGCGAAGCAACGTAAAAATTCAAACATACAGATCCCGAAAAAAAGTGCATAAATAATAAAAACATTCGCTTCTTGACTTATGCTGGAAGTGTATTTCATCCTCTTTAAAGAACCAAACAAATAAGTCGCATTTAATGACAGGAATATAATGGGAAGAAGCCGAGGAATTTTATCCACTCAACAAAGATAATGACATGTTTGGACACGGCAATCCAAATAAAAGGACTTCTTTTTAACTTTGCGTTGTGTTTTACGACTCAGTCTTTAGAAAGAGAGTCCATGGCTCTTTTTACAAAGGGTTTATGGGCATTATTTTTGGTAGATGCCGCTTTTAGATTTGGAGAATAATTCTTCGGACAAAGGTGAGGTTTGTTAGAATTGCTTCAGTGCCACCATTGTTTGTCATAATTGGTAAAGAATTTCGTTCAAGCCGCCCAATATTATAGCATAATAACACCGTAGTCATCCTTACATAATTTTTCAGTAATCATATTAAGATTTCTGTAAAAACACCTCAATGATTATTGTTATAACAAAATTATTTCTTTTTAATATTTGATTATTATGGTTATTAGAGTTTTATAGTTGTTCTTGCTTCAGATATAAAACATTGGAAATGAATATTAATTATTCTGTATATTCAAATGTGAGTTTTTATCATCTATATTTTTTATTGAATATATGCGACTAAAATTGAAATGTTTTTTATAAAGCTGATTTTGATAGGCATTATTTCTGGCGTGTGATTTCTACACTAGTTAAATTTCCGTTAGTGGCAATACATTTTTAAATCCCAATTTTGCTAAGTCCTATGATTTATTTCTTCTATTTCGTAGAAAAGACAGTTTTTGAAGAATTATTGTCTGGCGTGTTTTGATGTATGGTGGGTTTCCGGGTATCCGCCAATTCGAAACTTACAAAAACTCTCAAATTTTATTATCTTGAATGTCAAAGATTTTGTGACAACGTAGAGTGACCTTCATGAAATCTTTTAGCCAAGAAAAAATCATGTGAAACTAATAAGCAAAGATATTCCTCTTAATTTGGCAATACTTTTGAAAATTCTCGTTAAAATTCATTTGTAGCTATAAAATAATTTGTTACTACAAATTAATTATATCTATAAGCTGACTTTAACGCAATCCCTAGACGTTCATTCAATAGGTATACATGTTTAAATCTAAGCACACATTTAGATGGGGATCTGATTTTTTGTTAATTGCTTGCTTTTATTGTTACCAACTTTTATTCCTTTTCAAGAAAATTGATTGTGTTTCTAACGACGTATTAACAGTGTAAAAGTAACTACGGAAAGTTTAAAACTGAATTTAAATAATTTTATTCATAAAAGTTTGATTTGTGTCAGTTGGTTTTAGTTCAAAATATAAATTTCAACTATTTAAGATTATGATAATTTTGTAATTACTATCCAAATTAGAAATTGTATTCATTTAACCAACTGCTCCAGTAGCACAACAATCCTGACCAATACCGCTCAACAATGATCAGGTTTGTTGAGCTACTGGGTCGGCCGTTGTTATCGATACTGACTAATCTTGCACAATTCTGAAGAAAATATACTGAATGTTTTAAATTGTTGATGCGCAGATTTAAAATACAAATATTTGAGTTCTGAAAAAGAAAAAAGGGGAAAAAAAGTTTTGCTATGTTTTTGGCATGTTTATTTAAAAAAAAATCGATTTTTCTGGAACGATGCTCATGTTTTGGCCAGAATTGGCCAAACTTACAAAATCTCCATTTTCGTCATGGACCAATACTGCTCTGCTACCTAGGTAGTGACTGTCATTTGTATTTTTACTTGCACACATGGTTAATCGATATTTTGTCAAAGTTCTATATCTTATTCCTTGGATAATTTATTGCAAATACTTTTTTATGTACTTTTCTATTATTAATTTTCAATTTCAAGCCATCTATTAAAATTCCTCCCGTTAAAAAATACATTTATCCTATGATATGCAGTATGTTAGAAAATAAAAAAATATATATATTTGTAGAATTTTATTTAATTTGACAAGTCGATTCGTCAAAGTAATGGTAACCATTACGAGAAAGAATGATTTATCTATAAAAAATGGTTTATATGTTTTCTTGAAATAGGTTTATTCAGACTAACATTAATTTTTCGTGATAACTTGTGAAAAATAAAAATAAATTTCTGAACTATTGCTAAAATTCAATAAAAATATACCTGAATTTCTGAACTTGAAACGAATATTTCACCAACTAACATTTTGAGTTTAATTTAATGTTACAAGCAACAATATAATTACCAGACTAAGTCTCAGTGAAAATAATTCAAAATAGCAGTTATTAGTCGGTGATTATCAAACACGTCGTTTTTTAACAAACCAACCTTTCATTTTGATTATACAAACTTTGCACAAAAGCAAAAAGGAAGGGAGTAAATTAATACAAAAAACCCTCACTTAATTATTCAGTGATAAATCCCATTTTAATGTCACGCGGAGAAATGAGAATGTGAACACCTGTTTCCTGTAATTTTTTTCTTATGATAAAGATGTCACTGTAGTGGTTGCTTTTATACAAGCACAATTTATTTTTCCAGAAGAAAGTGACTTTCTTTAAGAACCTTTCACGATGGATTCTTAAAGTTTATATTTTTGATGTTGGTGTAATAATATTTCTCATATTTTCGACTTAAGTCTGAAATTAGTTGTGTACTTTTTTGTCAATTTAAAATATTCAATGTAGAGGTTCTTTTTCAAATATAAATGCAATTTAAGGTGATAAAAAATAACTTGAGCCTTGAATAATTTTGGTCTAATATTTTGAATCCAATTAATAAATACAGAGATGCTTTCATGCTTAACTCTCTAAAAACACCTTACCATATAATTTTTTTCTGTGAACAACCTTTTTATAAATAAACGTCAAGTCTAAATTTTGAATTTTCATAGATAATCCATATAAATACAGATTATAGATTCAAATTTTATTCTTAGCCAGCCATTTTATATGAATAGACCAAATATTAAAATTGAGGAACTATAAAAATTATATCTCGAATATTTCTGTATAGCCGACAAAATAATACTATCTCAATGTGTAGTTATTCATATATTATGATTGTAATATTATGTGTAATTCGTGTATCCAACAATATCTCATACGAGGTCTTTATAAGGGATATATTTATTTTTTAAAGTTTAGAGTCATGAGTAGTTGGTTCTTAACTTTGATTTTCCTCATTGCAAAATAAAGAAGGCTGTGTATAGTGTTTTAATAGCTGGAGAACAAAATATACAAAATCAACTTTTTTCGCAGTTATATAACTTCATTGTATTGTCTGTGAATATCTATTTTTCATTCTAGTAATATACTTAGTTTTATTAGTGTCAAAATTCTGAAGCTCACATTTTGAGGGACGATTTTATAATACTGTCAAGATTCTTCTACCTTTCCATACCAAGTATCGCGTGATTATTCCGTTGGCAAAGCCCTCGAACCAATGTCAAAACAATTCCCGATTCTCTAGAAACCTAAAGACTGCCAGTGACGGTGTGAGTTGAGATGTATTAATCCTGCGTCGTATGCATTTTATTCTTCGGGACTCTCTTCCCTATTTTCCAAATCACCCGGGGCTGCTAGGCTAGCATAAAAATAACATCTTCCGAAAATATAAAAGCGATCAAAAATAGCGTGTGAAACTGACGCCTGTTTAGTGAGAGTGGGATACTTTGATGTTACTATTTTATTCATTTCATTTCTTTTCACGCACGAAATGTTATTTTGTCTCTAATATCGCTTTTTGGTTTGAAGTGTCAGTAGCATCGTAGCTCCGGGGAGGGCTTTGCTAGGGAAGTATTTTCCACAAAAGTGGGTACAGGGTGTGTGGCTTTAAATAGAAAATTCGCTTTATCTGTGCAGTGGATGTTAGGCTTTGGAATGTTGAAGTCGAATTCTTATCAAAAATGTCAATCTTTTCGAAACTCGAGAGTGCATCAGTGTCAAACATGCTTACATTGCAAATTCAAATAAAATTTTACGTCAATGTTCTTATTCCAAGAAATGCCTTTTGAGTCAGCGATCAAAAAATCTTTCAACATTTGGAAATTATAACGGATAAAATTTAGCGTATGATTTGTCCTTATTTTCATCTAGTTAAAAAATTTAAATTTCCCTCTACAATGTTTTGAATGGCAAATTAAAAATAATTAAATTTCATCATAGATGTTCATTATAATTATAAGTTGTTCATAATAATTATAAGTTGTTCATAATAATTATAAGTTGTTCATAATAATTATAAGTTGTTCATAATAATTATAAGTTGTTCGTTGTGCATTATAATTATAAGTTGTTCATAATAATTATAAGTTGTTCATTATAATTATAAGTTATTCATAATAATTATAAGTTGTTCGCAATAATTATATTTGTAGTTTTCAATTTGAGTTCCATGTCAATAACTCTTTCACTATCTTAAATTGTAATGTAATAACGAAAAATAATATTTTTTTTGCGTATTACTAGTGAATTTACTAATATGCTTACATATTTTTGTAGAACGAGTTACTTATTTACTATCCCTTATTCTATAAAAATATAAATGATAAAAAATCACTTAAATCATTGCTGATGTTTAAAGGTAGGTTAACTTTTCTAGATTTCTATTCTACAATTAGTTTAATGAAGAGATTATAAATGTATGATTGCTATCACAAATAGTCTAAATTGTTAACCATTTCCCGGAATAGCTGATTAATTGATGGATTAATTGGGTTTAGAGCTAATATCAGTTATAAAGTTATAAAATAATATTTGCTAGATTGCATATTATAAGTTTCATTTAAAATTTCTTAAATGTATCCATTCTTTTATAATAGTGTACCATTCACATTTTAAATTTAAATCAATATTTTCATACTAATAATGGGATTAACATAATTGAATAGTTCCAGTAAATATTTTTTAAATTAAGAAGTGGAATTCTGCTCTTTGATATCAAAAGTAGTAATTTAATATCCTATTATTATAAAAAAAAGGGTATCATTGTTAAAAAATTTAACCAATTATTTATTAGTTTATGATCCTCAGGTTTACAATCTTGCTGAAGTAAATTTATCTGTAACAAAAATTATTATTAGCTTGATAACTTTATTTAAACAAAACTAATAGCAAACATAAATTATTATTTGAAATATTATTAAATATTCAAAAATGAAAGAAACATTATTTGAAGTTTTGTAAATGAAGTATTTCAAGTATGCCAAATTTATTTGTTCTGTGATTATTATTGCACCGACATGAAAATATATAATTTTAATAAATGTATATGCATTAAAGTACGATATTTTTTACAAAGTAAAATCTATCTTTAGATACATATAATATTTAAACAAAACTGAATAATAACTATTAATATAATTTTAAGTATTAATAATGTTTACTTATTGGGTTTTCAAAACATCCAATAAACTATCTTGTACGGGTTTAAAATTCAAACTATTTCGAATATACCACCACAAATTTTAAATAATTAACATTTTGTGTATCCATGCGTGACAAAGAGAAATAGTGTTGATTAAGAATATCAATCTGAAAACACTGCTTGGATTTGGAAACTAATAGAATTAAATACAAATATTCGAAGATTTGAAGTAAACTTGGTATACATACTCCATTCACTAAAACTCCCAAATATTCTACTAATAAGGAAACATTTCATATCACAAACTAAAAACTGTATAACAATTAGTTACAGTTAACTTAATACAGACGTACACACTCAGTAAAACATTTTAGGAGCAAATGAAATTCAATACATATTTTTCAAAATGCACCGGTGATTAATCCAAACCTTTTAACCGGCCACATTCAATATGTCCTTCAGATTCACGAAACACGTTCAAACTTTCTCTGAATCCATTTGGGTGAAAGCACCGGGAAATCCAATAAAAGCGTCAAAAAAACGAAAGCTATTGTATTTGCCACACGACAAACAAAGAAACTGGGAAGAAGTTTTGAAGAATCCCGTGTAATGCTTTGCCGCCGACGCTTACTACTAGCCTGCACACTAATGCGAGTCTCAAACTTTCTAAAAGCTTTTACTGAAGGTATGAGCCTCGTAAACAAAGAAAAATGATATCTCCTGACCTGATAATGCCAAAAATGGCGTCTTTTTTTTTTTTTTTTTTTGTTCAAACGCACTTCTCAGACTCTTTTAAATCAGTCTTATTTGATTTGTTTTGCTTTATCTTCAATGAATTGCCAGATGCCTATATCTTGAATGCATTATCAATGGAAGGTGAGTATTGTCTCGTGAAGGACAATTTTTATCCTGGCAGTAGTAAAACTGCAAATATTTAGAGGTGTATCGAATTTGTTCTAATCAATATACCTTTATAAAGTTTGGTGTACATACTATTTAGATGATGAGAAAATGATGTCTGAAAAAAAAAACAATAAACATATATTCAAGTTTTCGTCACAAGATTGAAATTAACACTTTGGGGAATTTTATGAATGCTAGCTTTAAGGAAGGTACTCTACAAGAATGTTGTGATTGAAGTTTGCACACAAACAGAAAACGCAATAAATGTGCATACATATGTCATGAAATTTCTATCCTTGAAGCATCATTTGGGAATTTTATTTTATTTTAATTTGCAAAGTTATATTTTGTATATTTTTAAATTAAATTGAAATTTTTAAATTTAATTTTTTGTTAATTTTTGTTTTAAAGTTAATTTTTGTATTTTGATTTTGATAGATAATTTTTTCATGGTTCCAAGTAGACAATGTAGTTTACACAATGTTTCACTATATTTACTAGAAAAACTTCATATTAGGAAAAAATCTGTGATGTATGTATGTTTCTGACAAAAATATAAAATATGTAAGGATTGAATGATTTTGAAATGCTTTTTTAATTCACACATTTTATTCGGCTGTTTTATATAAGAAAATAAGGCTAGTAATTTTCTCTTATAATTAGACAAATACCTAAAAGTGTTTTAGTTGCAATTTAATAGTTGGCAAAATTATTGAAATTATTAATTTAAAAATAAAATTATACAATTTAACGCATGTTTTATCAAATCAAACCATTCGTACACAAATTGTTTAATGAATTAAAAACGCGTGAATATTTATAAAAATATTACATACTGGGGAGGATATGCTTAATTTTATATCTGAATGGGATGTTAATAAAATATAGTCACGCTATGCAAACCTTAAAAAATTGACGATTTCCCTTTTTTTTTTTTTTTTTTTTTTTGCCAAGGAACTTATTCTTATGGTTCATTGGTAGTTTTAGCATATCCATATCCAACTTTAATTAGACATACATTGATGTTTTGAAATTGTACCCACAAAAACATTAAGTTCAACCACATTGATTCTAAAGGTATAACGACCCAGTTTTATTTTCTTTTAAGTCGTGTGTGGTCCATCTAAAACAAAAACGCTACATTATTTTCTTAAATATTTAACACAAATCCCATACCAATTAATCTTTCAAAAGTCCTAACATTTATACTAAATGTTTAAAACTGCTCTGATTCACTGAACTCTGAGGCATAACATGAATGTTTTGATTCGTCTCAAAATTAAATATCTTCTTTAACGCACAATTCAGATAAAGACATGTCAACCACTTTTAAAATATGTGTAAGTTCAACCGTTTCCTTTTAAATTGGCTTCTTTTTCTGTAAATATTCAAAACTTTTCCGATTACTTTCAAAGTAATTATTTTGTATAGGGATATAAAAAAACTTTTAGTTCAAGGATAAATAAATTTAGGCAGATCCAATAGGTTGTATATTTTTTAAGTTAAAACGTCTTATAAAAATGTTTCTGACAGTAGATTGTTCATATTCATGAGTCAAGGTCCTAAAATGTTCTAGATTGTCTAAATTAAAGAATTGGAGAATTTATTTTTCTAAAGGAAAATAAAATGTACATGATATAAAACCAAAATTTAAAGAAATGCTGAACAAGATGCGATATTTTTTGTCTGCAATTCACTGAAGATATTTTCATGAATTCTGCCCGTAGTATCGAAATGTTCTGTGTAACAAACTTATTTAAATTATATTGAAGTAACTAATATCAAACATAGAATTTTTGACGTCTCTCGTAGTGTTAATAGTGTGTGTAACTACAATACGACGCTTATGTGACCTTTGCTGCATATTTATACAACCAAACCACAATAAACTTCATATAGAATCATTTACATTTTTAGTTAATGATGAATACATTAATTATTGATATTTGGTAAATTAAATATTTCCGTGACCACAATTTTTGCTGTTTCGAAAGTTTACTAGAGCTAAAAACAAGAACACCATATTGCAACACCACACTAAATAAAAATGTATGTTGAATTATGAAGGTACTTATAAAGTTTGTTAGCTATTTACAGTACAGCTGTATTTAAAATTGTATACCCTTACCACATTTAAAAATTGTTATTTGAAAGTATTATTTAAATGTAGTACTTAGATTCTTAAGCGTAATTTAAAGCATAATATTTTTCAACACATCGTTTAAAAAATACTATTTGCTAATAGATGTCATTCCCACCAAACCGTGTTACGCTAAACAATAAAGACATGTACATAAGAAATAAGACATTGATATGACTATCACTTTATTTTTTGAAGTCACGTATGGTTGCCATGGGAACCTGACAGTGACAGATTGGTTTTCTAGAAAACTTCATTAAATGTAAACGAATGATGCAGAAGCGATAAGAAAAAAAAGTAAATATGAGACTAAATTAAACACTACATGATACTTTTAATCGTTACTATCACGTGTCTGTCAAAAGACTGAAATACGAGACTTCATATATAAAAAAAAAATTCTGTTTGAGAATGTTGGGGGATTAAATTAAATTTTTAATATAGTTTGAATTCGTAAGGGGATTTTAACAAAAGGATCTTGATCAATGGAAATGCATTGTTCGCGAAAGAATTTGGTGAAGCATTCTGATTTATGAAATGCACAGCGAATTGATTACTTTCGTCGCAATTGCATAGGATAAAATTCGTGTTAGATTTGGATGGAAATTGAAAATCTTTTTTTAGAGGATATAAAAGATTATCTATTTGCAAAATAATGATGTAGTATATTGGGTTTTTCAATAGCGCGTAATATTTATGCGTCTGAGGTTCATACAACTTTCAAATTATTAATATTACACCACCCTTTTTTTAATCTAATTATTTTAAATTTGGTACGTTCTGGCATTTGTGTAAAATATTTAAATTTTTGTAAGTTTATATAATTTATTTGAATATATTTTCATATCTTACACGTATCACATGCAAATTGAATTGTAATAATACAGGTTTAGTTAAAATTAATTAGCTTGAACACATACTCCTACCATGTATACGAATTTGCTTTCCAAGATGAAATTGGATTGAAATGACTTCGGTTCTACAATGTCGATCTAAGGATAATATATTTTTTTACAAGACATCAAACTCTCATTCCCTATTAAGCACCTTATTTTTAGTTTACCTATGAAATAACAGCTTTTTGTAAAGCAAACTTTTTAAATGCAGCTTTTGTAACAGTTTAGAAGACTTAATTTAACAAGCATTATATTTTGAAATATAATTATTGTTAAATTAAGTACTAACGGTTATGCAATAAACTAACATAACCATTTAAATTTCACAACAATCGATTTTGTTGAAATACAACTCGTGTCAATTTTAAAATTCCATTACGAAGCTTAATTCTGAAAGTGATAAAACTAACTCATAAAAACACATTTTTTTATCTATATCTTTTATATCCATTGCCAACTTTTATGTGAAATTTAAACATAATTATGATTTTCAACTCATATTGAGTTTTTATATAATTGAACTACTAAGAAAAAAACCCTATTCATTCCATGCCATAGACAAACTCTCATTTTCGTATCCAAAGCTTGATAGCATTCATGTAATCCACAACGAGTCTATTGCCAAATGTCAACTCTATTTAATAACCGCAAATGGATTAATGCGTTCTTCGAAATAATAGAAAACATGTAAGAGCGGCCTTTTAGTGATAGCACTCAATATTTGATAAAATGCAATGTCATCGACAACGAGACTAGGCCAAGTTTCAGAACGAATGTATGATGGCAAATGCATTAATTAGCCCTCCACAGATTTGTCAGCAACAAACACACACTCAAACAAAATCGATGTTAATATAAAGGATTTAAAATGGTGTCAAAACTTAAAGGTAGCACAGCAGTATTGTTCAATGTCGGAAATAGGGGTTTTGGAAGACTGGCCGATTCGGGCTAAAACTCAAACATAGTTCTAAAATACACATTTTTTTTTTTTTTTTTTAAATAAACTTGTAAAAAAACACCACCAAACTTTTGTTTTGCCCTCTGTTTTTATATTATTAATAAAATGTTTCATTTTTAAAACTGAGCATCAGCATTTCGAAATTTACAGTATATTTTATCCAGCATTGGGTGAGATTGGTCAATAACTGTAATAAAGTCCTGTTTTCAACGTTTCACATTGAGATTTCTCAATGAAGAGCGATTTTGCTTATCGTTGTTGTGCTACTGGTGTTGCATATTATAGCTCCTAATGAGTTTCGCGCATAATTTTAAAAACATATTTAGTAAAATCTAAAGATGTCTGTAACTCAACTAAATCTCAGAAGGAAATTGTAATGACTTTTTTTGTATAATCCGTTTTACAAAAGAAATATCTAATTTTTATTTTCTCTATTTAGTGTTACTAAATTTATAGTTTACATGATAAGAAGTTTTCAAGAATATACCTATTATAGGTGATTTAGTTTTCACTTCTTATCCATCATTCGCATAAGAAATTGTATAATTGTATAGATTTATAATACATAAAATCTATAGAATGGTGTTTGTATAGACAGATGGATACTAAGCAATAAGTCATGTAGACAAATTTATTGAAGAATGAGCTTACAGTATTTCTTAATACTTTAATTCAAATGACAGGAGGTGCAACCTATAGTCGACATAGAAGCATACATAAGCACTAATTATTTGTACTTATACTGGAAATCTGTTCAAAAGTAAAATGCATTTACTTTGACATAAAATGTAATTTTGTGAATTCAAATAGAGAAATGCCTATTAACATTTCAAATATTTCAATTAAGTTTACATTTTTACACATATATTTTTGCAATGTAATACCATTCAATGAGAGTATTTATGTTACGATTACTATAAAATTTTTTGGCAAATATTATTTAACACTTTTTAAAATATATATATATATATATATATATATATATATAAACATAAACGATACATTTTTAATACTTTTTTTAAGATTTTTGCCCTACCCATATCAGTTTTATGTATCCAGTAAACAGAAATCCAAATAAATCAGCAACACGCTCATACAGTTGAAAACGAACGAGCAAAACAAATTATCACCATTCTTATTCCTCCATTCCTCATCTGTCGAATAAAAGGCCGTCTAAAATTGAATACCTCATCCCCTCCCTTTCCTTACCCCTTTCAGATACAACTGACAATCTCCAACTTCGCCTTCAGGGGGTGAGCGAACTAAGATTGGATCTGAACACCACTTGCAAAGACACATCCCTTTTCAACGGCATTTTCTCTCCAATGTAAATGAAAGCATAGCTATAAAAGTGCACCAACTACATTGTTCGTTTTGAGACGTCAGGTTTAAATGCGTCGATTAAACTAAATGGAAATTGAGGATGTTTTGTTTACCACCGATCTTTGGAACGTCATTATTTCCGATTTTATTGGAATTGGTCTTTCTGCGTCAAACTGTAGCTATATGTCTTATTTGCAATATTTGTTCTGCAAATTGTATTAATATTTTTACAAATTTGTTTGGTTTTAGCCATTCCATCAATGTTTAACATAAAGTTGCTTTTTAATTAGCACTTTTCAATACAAAAATTAATGAAACCTTTTATACTTATTTCTTACTCTTAAATAACAATGTATTTCAAATAAAAAAAAAAAAATCGCTCATTGCATTCTAATCAAGTTACGATAAAGTCGCTGAATTTATTACAGTGTCAGCTTGAGAATATAAACGTATTTATGAAAACATCTTATTTATAAATCTCTTTGTTTAGTTAAGCATTAATTCTTTATTGAAATTAGCATGTTTATATTTTAAAACAAACTGGAATGTGACAGTTACTGTCAGTAAAAATCACTTTCAACACATGTTTTTATAGTAGAATATTATGTCCAGATATCAAGCGCATATAATTTGGCAACACTTAATAACTGAAATATTCCATGATAAAGTAGACAAACTCTGTTATAAGAAAAAACTATGCATACTTGATGGTTTTTAACGGTCACCAAATTAACGAGTTTAAAGGCAAATTTGGGGAGGTAATGTTTTGTATTTGTGTTTAGCTATAGTCACGATGTTAATTATCATATTCTTTGAAACGTTTTCATTTTTTTTTTTCAGTTTAGAAAATTCGATTTAATTCATGTAATTCTATTAATCGTATTGAAATCTTCAAATGTCACATAACTCATATTTGTGACATTTATTACTTAAGAAATTGTAAATTGACTTCTGGTTATTATATCTTAACTTTTAATGGTAACTTCTGAAAATTTTTTTATTTGGGAATTTGTCGTAATAGAATATTTTATTATAAAATCACGCATAACTCTAGTAGTCGAATATTTGTCTGGGAATTTGACTTCATGCAAGAAAGGCAGAGCTCTTGTATAAGCTACCTCTTACATTAATATTGTCTAAAACCTAAAATGGCATATTAATTGCTCTTTAAAAATATCTCTCAATTTCAATAAATGAGTGTCTTTGGCAAAACACAGATGTATATAGCGTTGAAAGTCTATTTCTATATTTTAAATAAGAAAGATTAAGCCACTATTGATGTGACAATTATAAATAATCCTCTTTTGCATGTGATTGAGGAGTGTTGGTCCTGTAAATAGAGAAAGAAAGAGGATATTAAAAGTTACAAACGTGAGACTTCCTATAGGAGGTTTAGGAAATATCATTTAAGTTCTCCCCCTCATTCTTTGATTGGAAGAATTTCAATTTAATGAGTAAAATGAGAAGTAGTTTAGTGACTTGAATGTTTGTTCGAATAATTATAAATGAATTTAATCTCGTTATAACTCCTGAGTATTTGATAAGGATTTTTGAAAGGCTGTTCATGTTTACAGGTTTATTAAAATGAGTTTAAATGAGATTTTGTATATGTAAGACTTTTGTTGACTGAAATATATGAACTTGAAATTTGTTTATTCTCTTTATATAAAGTTTAAAAGTTTCGTAGATAAATTTGTCAAATTAATTATTCCTTATAATCAAAAAGGAATCTGTTGTGGAATTGTTTGTTTAATTTGTTAATTGACATTGGCACAATGAATTGTCTTTTATATTTAATAACACATCTTAACTTAATACTAATGTATCTTGTTTTAAGAGTTTTTAAAACTTTATAATAAAAATATAGTTAAGTTCAATAAAAAAAATTAAAAATATCGATTTTTTTTATTGAAATTTTCAGAGAATAAGTATATTTTTAAGACAAATCGTGCGTACTAATTTATTTTCTCCAAACAATAGGCTTAATTATTAAGTACAGAAAAACGATAATTTATTAATGTGTACTTTTTTGCATTTTTCAGCTCAATTGGATTCCAATCCACAACTATTTCTTGTCAATCCTGTATTAATAATATTTTGTAATCTACATAAGAAAATACTAAACTTAAAATAAGCAGTATATTATTAATTTGTACGTAATTTTCATTGAAATAGAAAGTTACATTTAAAGTGTATATTTGTAGTACCTATATATTATTTCGTAATAAATATTATTAGAATATATTCATAATTTTACTTATATTCAAATATTTTGTTTTTCAGGTGACCACAAGAAAAATGGATTTCCTTCTTTCTTTCATTTCAATGATGATTGCACTAAACAGCGTCACAGGTAAACAAATCTCACTTACAAAATTTGCTATCTCGTGAAATTAAAACTTTCAATCGTTTGGTAACCTAGAATTGTTTTTAATTAAGTTATTTTATTTGAAATATTAGAACTATTTCGTCAGAGTCATTTAATAAAATCCACAACTTACAAATTTCAACAACGTGTTTTAGGAATTGTTCTACCATCTCCATTCAATCTTAAAAGTTTGTAAACTTTTTCTCATCAAAACTTTACACAGGATACATTTATATATCAAAGTTTTCTGGTGAAACTAACGCTAATAATTTTACACCTTACATCATATTTACTTTACCGTCCTTACACACATAATAAATGCATCCTTTCTTTACAGCCAAATGCAACCGCGGAGGGATGGAATCTTTCATTCTGTCCACTAATGCTCTTCCATCTCCATCCTTTTATAAAACGATCACGAACTCTACGATCGTCGAGTGCACGCGTTCGTGTCTGGAAGACGACAGTTGCCACTCTCTCCTGTTTCTTCGGAGCCGAAACGAGACCGAATGTCGTTTGACGTCCGACAACCGATCAGACACCAGGGATCGACAAGGACAAGCCCTTCTGCCGACTTCCGGAACCTATTATATGGAAAAAGTGTGCTTGAAAGGTATACCTGGCACAGAGGTAGAGATTGAATACCATTAAAATGATAGATTGTGTGCTGTTAAGGCTAAGGCAGTAATTCTTTATTTATGTCATAGCGGTTTCAAAAGAATTCAACTAAAAAAATTATATCAATTGTTAAGTTCTACTCTATATCGTTAGTAAATGAATTGATTGTTTTAATAAAAATGGGATTCCTTCAAGGGGAGTACACATATAATGTATCAAAAATGCCTCAATATATGATCTCGTTAAATTGAGGGTTGTGGGACGCATGCCATACACAAATGTGTTTGAAATGGTTTAACAGAACGGTTAGTGCAAATATTAAAAAGGTATAAAACAAATTATTATAAATGTTAACTTACAGTTAATTGAAGGAATACTAATTGTCTGTGAGTGAATTTGTTATATTAAACAAATGTGGTAAATTTTAAAATCAATTACATACTTGCATTTTTTTTTTATATAATTAAACAAAAAATGGCAGTCTCAATTAAAAAAAAAAAAAAAAAAATGCATGACGACATTGTGAATCGACCTTAAAACCGCAAAAATAGTTTTAATGTAAATGTTATTATACATTTTTTTTTTGTAATGTTTCACACATTTACATGTTTATTTTTGTATATGATGCCGTTGTTGAGAGGGATTGTATGAAGGTAAAAAAGGGAAATATTTTGAAAACGAAGGATATAAATTTTACTAACGTAGTCTTATTTCGTACCTTATTTTGGAACCTCACACTGTATATCTTCAGTATCGGGATGTGACCCAAAAGTGATACTACCATGTTTAGATATTTAAAGTCACTGCACAATTATTGCATGTATTATTGGTAAATAAAAGAAAAAAATTCATAGAATAACTAAATAATTGATATTAATATTAATAGATTTTTGGAATTGAATCGATATAGAACTGTTATATTAATAACTGGTTATTGACATTTTACCAGAAATAAATGGAGATTTCTTTGACATATAGATATAAATCATATAAATATATCTTATACATATAAATATATATCATACTTTGAAATATTATTGAATAATATTTCAAAGTATGATATATATTTATATGTATGAGCTAGTAATGAGGAAAAATACCCTTTTTTATATATATTTTTTGGCATGAACTATTGCCGTTCATGACAAGATATATAAAAAAGTTAGTTATAGTAAAAAAAAGTTATAGTAAAAAAGTTAGGTATAGTAAAAAAATAATACTTTTATTAAAAATTAGTGACATTTATACTAATAAAATATAATGAATCTATTAGTTGCAGTAAAATATGATCAAATTTACAGCGTTAAAAAATTAAAACCAAATTTCACATATAATTATCTTCTAGGCGCTTGCGACCGACTCTTTGTTGCTGAATCTTTGAGAGGCATGGAACTGACAGACCACAACGATCGCGTCATTGGTAATAGCACAAGGCTCTCCTGCCTGGAAGCTTGCCTCACCAGCAAAACCTTCGTGTGCAAGTCTATCGAGTTTGACTCAAAAACAGCAGATTGCAGACTGAGTCGATACGATCGCTTCGACAGGAAGGCGCAGTTCAAAAAATCAACATCGGCATCAGTAGAGTATTTTGATGTCACTTGTCCCTATCAAGAAGGTACAGATGAATGTTTGGGTTGTTAAAACTATTTCTAAATACATATATGCAAGGGAATTTCGTGTAATATGCTACTAAGTTGTTGTATTATATGGGGCTTTGCGGATACGAAAGATGAACTCAACAAATGGTGGTTGTCAGGAAAACGGGTTTAAAAATGTTTTCCATGCATTGATTTTCCTATTCCTGGCATCATTTTCTGAATATTTTGAGAGGGAAAGCTGGAAGAACTCAACATGAAAGATGAAAAATCTATAAATGGTCTAGATTTGGATTTTTTTTTTTTTTACACGATGTTTTTTTTTACATGATGTTGTTGATATTCATAACCGCAACGCCTCATGTGAATGCTTAATATTAGGAGTGAAAGTTTATGAAACATACCTTATTAATCTTAATTTTATTTTTTTTTACCATTTACGTCATTTTTTACAGAAATAATATTTAAAATCTATGAAATCTTTTCCAAATAGAACAAAATCGATGCATGAATTGTAAAACTGTACATTTTAAGAATTAAACTGTATTAGCATATAATAAATGAATAATATCACGTTCACATCAACAGTTGTAACCACGGTTGTAAAATATTCTGGTTACTGAACTGTTTACTTATAATGTTTACTGTTAATACCAATGACCATTGTCGGTATGTTTGGTAATCTTTTTATTTTCACTTGTAGTCATTCATTTGGTGTATCATGTTAAAAAAAAAATAATAATAATATGATTTAAACTCAGGTCAATGAATTAGAGTGAGATATGCAATTTAGATTGTTAGAAGCGTAAATGATAAAAATTGAATGTTTTCTAAACACTGGCATGTTGCTTGTACAATTACAACTTCTACCAAATGGTGCATGGTATTCTGCTACATCGCTTAATTTGTACTGTACCTTACACTTGAAAATTTACAACAATACATCTGTACGCATCCAACATTTGTTCTCCCACAGTCTCAGCCACTCCAGCCTCAGAGATTGTCCCCCTGGGCAACGTGGAACACCCATACATCCTCCTGGAATACGAAGGCGTAACTGCGGAAGAATGCGGGGAGCTCTGCCTTCACAACGTTCTATTTCCATGTCGATCCTTCCTGTCCGGTCGTCTGGAAAACCGACTCTATTGCGGATTAACCCACCAGAACAGGGAAGGGCTGGTGCAGAACCCGAACAGCCTGCATGCCTCCAGGAGTCTCAATTATTACGAGATTACTCGGAATATAGAGGGTATTTACAGCCGTCTTCTTCTGCTGTAATGCGTTGGGGGATTTTATAAGTTGCAAACTTTTTCATGGGGAATATTATGAGTAAACACTAAAGGTGTTTTTGTATTGCATTAATATATTCAGTTAGGTATTAGATATAAATTAAATAACACAATAGTTACAACTAGTTTGATTTAGAGTTTATAATTACAGATAATATACAATTTCTGCTTCTTTAAAAAATTTAGTCTTCTATTACAGTATAAAACTACCACATCATTATAGCATTTTAAAATATATAATTTTACACGTAAGGACATATCTGAATCTTTTTCCTTTTGAATGTATTCATCGCATACCTAATTTAATAGTTGAATGTATTAAAGTAATTTTAATGCAGAAATGTACTGGGATGTCACAGACAAATGGCCGATTATTTTCTAAGAGAGAAATTCTACAATGTGCACTTAAATGAAATATTTAGAAAAATTATCGAATAAATTTCAGTGCATCCAGTGATGAGCCAGTGTGTTTGAAAATTATATAATATACATAAGTCTATTTTATTGCAAAGCGATGCAAAATACAAATATAAAATTTACAGAAAAATATATCTGATGTGCTTTTTATAAATTGTTTCCTTAAAAATAGGTTGTGACGCAAGCGATCTTCAATTTGAAATGCTGTCTGGCATGATTCTGAACGCGAACCCGTACTTCATCACCTCCGATTTGAACCCGCAAGAGTGTATGGATCGCTGCAGAAGGGATAGGAGATGCCGCTCTGTGACTATAGATTACAAAAAAGGAGCTTGCCAGTATAATTCCGAGAGCGTGGGTGCTTCGTCCGATACAAAGCTACAACAAAATGAAAATTTTAACTATTTTGAGAAGGTTTGTCTTCCAGGTGAGAAAATTCTTTACTTATATATAAATTATATTTAAGAAATCATCCCACAATGGTTGCTTACAACAATATATATAAATAAAAGGGAACAATAAGAAATTATTCAATGTACGTTGATATCTTCGTAATTTGTCACTCATTGTAGATAGCTACATTTACATTTATATAAAATGCATTTATAATCTTATTACAGCTTTAACATTTCGTGATTTGTTAACTATATATATAAATAAAAGGGAACAATAAGAAATTATTCAATGTACGTTGCTATCTTCGTAATTTGTCACTCATTGTAGATAGCTACATTTACATTTATAGAAAATGCATTTATAATTTTATTACAGCTTTAACATTTCGTGATTTGTTAACTATACAAATATGAAAACATATTAAAAAAATTAGCGAAATATTTTTTTCAGAAACGTTGGAAACTTGATTATAAAAACTAAAGTAACTTATCCTCTCTAAGTTTAATATTTAAAGCATATTTTTTAGAAATACCTATTTAAGATTGGTATCTGAAAACATAAACTATTTCCTTCTTGGTGACTAAATAAAAATGAATTGAAAAATTCAAGCATTTATAACATAAAATGAGTGTTTTGCAACTGGATAATTGCAACTGTAATCGTTATTCATCATACTACAAACATCAAATTTTATACCAATGTATACCATTTATAATGAAACATTAATATTATCACATTTATATAAATAAACGAAAGATCAAATCGAAAATTATCACGGAACAACAGTAATAAGACAATGAATTTGAATTAAAAATTTATGTTTTTTTTTTCCGTGCCAAATAATGACTATCTTAATACAAAAAAAAAAAAAAAAAACTTTATTTTAAAGTGAAAGACCAGAACAACCAGTGGTAAATTTATCCGATCCCATTTTTAACTCCATCTAAAGAAAATCACGAACTAATTTTCAATCAGTATAACATTACTTTACTCGACATTTCAAAGCTCCAGGTAAATTCATTAAAATTCTAATAGACACTTAAGTCTGTTGTTAAGTTTATTAAAACATTAAATTTACGTTTAAATATCATTTACTGTTGTAAAAAAACACTTATCACATTTTTTCAATAAAAATTTGTAAACACTGAACGCAACATAATTAAATTTAAAATTTTGGATTTTTTTTATATTTATTCAGTATAAAATATTCTATGTCTTACAACTTAAAAAGTTTATTAAAAAACAACCAAAATGACCGACTCTTCTGAACCATTATGTTCAGTAAAAAGAAAAAAAAAATGACTTAAATGTCTATTAGCAACTTCACAGCCTTTAAATCGACGTTCCAATGCCCCAAGGAAGATTAAAGTACGGTTGGAATATGCCCCCAAAACAATTTCTTCGCGTGTCACTTTTTCATTTTCAGAACTACCAAAAATAGGAAATGAGGCTGACATAAAAAAAAATAACTTCTTTTGCGGCATATTGCAGGATCACGAAAACGTAAAATATTGTGAGCTTAAGGGTGAAGGAGGGGAAAAGGAAGGGGAATTCGCAAGCCTAGCGAAAATACGCATTAAAGAATCATTAGTTTTTTAGAGGCAGACATAAATGCTTAGGACAATCCAAGAATTTGCTGGTTCAGACTTTTTTCTGGCAAGGGACACTAAGTCTTTAGATTTGCCCTTTTCTTGAGTTTCTTTTTTTTCCCCCCTTCTTTATTCTCACGGGTGTTGTGTTTCTTTTTTACATTTTTTTTTACTTATTTAATTTTCCTTCAAACATGAGTGGGAATGTGTCTGGATAGGAAATTGAGTGAAAACGGGAAATTATTTCTGGTTTATTTTCCTGTCAGGATTTATTTATTACATGAGGGAATAAGAAAGGCTGTTGATCAAGCTCTGAGACACTCTGATGGGGTTACTTTTTAATACAGTTTTTACGTTTTGGTTTTACTCAATTGTTTTATTTGAAACCTTTATAATCTGAATTTAGTGAAACAAATTTGACATTTGCATTTTGTTGTAAAACGTGCACGCATGCATATCGACATTTATTTAATTGTTTTGCATTTTTATAGAGAACAAATTCTTTCACTTTACTCTTTCAGACAATTCAAAGATATACTTAAAAGAATGCATGCACTAAAATAAGTTTTATATTTTATCCAGTTTCAAAAATTAGTTTCAAACTTAATTGATATTAAACATTTTGTTCATCACAATTTCAAAAATAACAATTTAAATACATCAATTTCATTTATTCTAAAACCTGTAGTATGCAGTCTTTTACAGATTCTAAAAACATCAAAAACCATCTTGGAAAATTAATAAATGAATACTTGATTACACTCAAACAATAAATGACTCTTTTTCTACGACTAATGTTATATAATACTTACAAGGCTTCTTTTAGTTATTTAACTTTAAATTATATCTTTAGAGTAACTTTCAATGCTGACAGTATCATCTGATATGACATTAATGCCTATAATGTTATTTTTTTCATATATTGATGTTTTATGTTCTTTTCTCCCCATTATGAGAGTAATACTTCAAAACTTTATCATGTATTTTTATATTTTAAACAATTTATACCATACTATGCAACATAAAAATGTATAAGCATTAACATGGCTTTTTTAAAGCATTTGAGATGTTCTTCTTAAAAATTTCTCTAAGTGCTTACATTGGTTCGACAGCCTATTGTGGGTCAAGGCCTTCCTCGGAATCTTCTATTTTGATCTCTTCTTCCCCAAAGTTTATCAATTGGTAACTCTTTTTTTTTTTTTTTTTTTTTTTTTTTTTACTCTACGTCGATGCAGTCTGTGCCTGTCCTAATACGGTTTCCTATTGGTATAAAATTGAAGTTAGAAGTTATAAGACAAAAACAAAAGTATCCCGATGCTTCATTATACACTATTTTCAGTTTGATTTATATTGAAAATATGTAGTTTAAAACGTATTAAGTATCGTGAAATGAATGAAGAAACATTTGTTATCGAAATTTTTTTTTTTAATATATCATTGACACATTCAATAATTGACAGAAGATATGTAACTATACCCTTCGCAAATATCAATTTACTTTTTCGACGAATAACGATGCACGGTTTCAACAAGAAACATTAAAGTAATTGAAAATAATATCGTTTAACTTCCGTATGATAAAAATTAGATACCAGCACTTCTTACTATAACGAAGTAAAACACTGTCGATATTTTATTTTGCTGATCTTCTTTCACATCTTTGGAAAATATTAAACATTTAACAATTGATACAAACCCTTTTCAACTTCATGGGAATACCGAACAATGAAATTTAATTATTACTATCTTCTCTAAAGCCATTTAAAAGATTTATTTTTTTACATCCGTCGCAAAAGCTTTTGAATTCGATGGTAGAAACTGTTATCTTATATCCAGAGTAGTCGGTTTTCAGATTCAAATTTAGTGTGGAAAAGATGGAGATGGTAGTACTCTCTATTAGGAACAGATAGAACGAAAGCTGCCATTCTTAGAACTCTACATTTGAGGAGGTAAAGATAGTGTGAAAACTGCCTTCTCAAACAAAAGAAATCCGTACCTCAAAGATCCGGTAACGATAAAAAGACTCACCAGGTATTCCATGAAACTATTTTATCCCAATTTTAACGAAGTTTACAACAATGGACTAATTCTCGTGTTCCAAATCTCTTTTGAAAGGAGTCTAAAGAGGGAAAGTCTTTGAAAATTTGAATACCGCGTGTGTTTGGTAGCTTTTAAATGAAAATCCCCTTGATTTGTTTTTCCCGGGAAATTGAAAGGAATTGATCGATTCATTTTCTTATTGTCTTGGTTTAAATGGATGGTCTGTTTCGTTGTGATATAAAACTGTGAAGGAGAATGTAATTGCTTTTTGAAAGGCTTTGAAATAACTTAAAGATTTCTACCCTTTAAAATAATTAAAGATTATTTGCTAAAATATTTTTGTGAAAGCAATATTAAAGTTTTTTTTTTTTTTTTTTTTTTTTTTTTTTTTTTTTTTTGAGGGGTTATTCTAGGTAATACTTTTTGGCATTGTTATATGAACATCTTACTTTTAAATACTTCAATACACCTACGATTTAGAATTTTTTTTTTTTGAATCACTAAGGTGTTCATTGAAAATAGCGTATTAGTGTTATGTTAACTATTAATTTTCTACTTTGTTCTTTTTATCAATCTCTTATGTATTGGGTAAAAGTATTTGGCTATATCTCTTTATGTCTTTTTTTTCATTGAAACAGTGTTTTATTAACAATCATAGTTTTTACAAGATAATTTTTCAAGCTGTTTCTCTGTATATGCACATCTGTTTGAGAGTTTTATTTACCACTGGAAGGCATGATTCTAAATTATTATTTTGTTAAACTAAAAATAAACTTTTTTTCCCAAAAATGTTTAGTTTTAATTATATACTTAAAATGCCATAATATGTATACATTTCAATAAATTTTAATTGCTTGTTTTAATAAGACTATTATGGAAATAGTTAATACGTATTTAAAAGTTTTTGATTTTGTATATGCGTCAAAAATCTTCAATTTTTTTTTTTTTTAAATTAGTAAGTGTTATGCTTAATGGTATTTATAAATGTATGAAAATGTAATAGAACGATATTAGTAACACTTTTAATTTGTTATAATAATTCATTAAAGTTGTACTTACATAAATGTCTCTTATCAAAAAACTAATTTTTTGCTAAGTTTTATTTAATATAATATCACTCTTTTAGTTTAGTTATTGTTGAATATCGAATTTTTCAGGGTGTTTTTAGTATATAAATGTTTTAATATAAAACAAAACTCAAAATGTATATTTATAAAGTGGAATCTATTTTAATTGAATGATTTGTCATTAAACTTAAGTTATTTTAATTACAAACTAAAAGGTATTATAGCATTATCAAAGAATAGAAGAAATTTAATAATTTTAACTGGTTTTGAAGTCCTTTCACTTGAATTCAATTCACATTTTCAGGGAATTAAAACAAACTTCAAAAGATTTTATTCTTACCTAGGTATAAACAAAAGATAAAATAAAAACGTAAATTAATACATATTTTATTGGCGAAGTTCTTTGTGAAATTTTCTATTTTTAATAGTTAAGAGACGCTTCCTTGAAACAACTTTTTCTGATCGTACTTTTATGGGAACTGAAAAAATTTTAGTTATTTTTGTGCCTCTCAAAAAATAACATTTAAGATTTGAATTTGTAGTAATGAATATTTAAACTATCAAACGAATTTCTATTTCACATTTTTAAGATTTTAGAAAGTCCAGAACTGTTGCAATAATAATATAAAAATTGTAAAAGCAATTTTTTAAAAAAACATTTAAAAAATCGTTGCACGAACATAGATAATAAAGAATTTCTTGTAATTTAAACATGTTTTCTAAAAACTTAAAAAAGTATGAGGTGATTGAATGGGTTTAAAAAATGTAAGTTAATAATTTAGTATTTATTATTAGTAAGTTACTAGTAAATTAATATTTAAACTACTAGTTAATAGCAAGTTAATATTTAAATTCATCATAAGAATAAATACACCTTAATCAAACAACTATTAACAATTTGATAAGGTGTTTTTTTTTTGTTTTTTTTTTTTATACATTATGTCACAGACAAAACTTATTTATTATAATCTTAACAGATTATAGTCACCATATAGATTTTTCAATTTTCGAGTGAAGATGTCAATACAAAATCAATGTCCCCTTTTATATTAAGAGGCATGGTCCGTAATGTCACAAAGCAAGCTTCTAGTTTCTTAATTTATTTATTCACTCGGTAACTGATTGGACTTCTAATCTGACATGAAAGATAGAAAAGCCAAAGTTCCACGGGGCCTTTCAATTACAAAATTCTTCCACCCTCAAATTAGGCAAACTAATTATTAAACATCCACAATTTTTTGTCCATCCTGACATCTGCGACGATTTAATTAATAAACCCAATTTCCTGGAGCTTTGTCTGCTCCTCTTTTCAACCTGTTTGTTGTTGTCATCTTTCAAGAAAATAAATTATGAAAAATGTTCTTGAGCCTCAAATATATTCTGAGAGATTATTCAGTTGTGGATGTCGTGTTGCTGTTTATGATAAATCTTGTATGCATGTTGCAATGTTGCTATCTTAGTAGAAGATATTGTGCAACTAAGAATAACATATTATGTGTTAATTAATACATTGGTCGTTTGATTGAATTATGTTATATCATAGTTTTTGATACGAAATTAAGCCTATGCTGATATTATATTTTGCATGATTATTTTAAAAATGTAAGTTGATAATTAGTTATTTTTATTCGCAAAAAAACAAAATTTCAAAACATATGTGTCAGTATATAAAATTAACTACTATAAACTAGCAATTTATATATTCAACTACATCAAACGGTATTAGTGTTTTTATTTAGAATACATACGATTAAAAATATTCCAAATATATCACTGATTGTGAGGGATCAAGTAAATTTGTATTGTTTCAATTCTTTTACGACTTGGTGAGATTAAATAACAATTATTAAAAACAAATTAATGTAATTCCTTATGAAATCCAGATTTGAAGATAAATATAATTATTTATTATACAATCTTAACCCTATAAATATTCATAGTATCTCATTATTTTAATTTCACAATTAAAATCTTGCATGGAAAAATCTTACGTCATAATTAAATGTTTTTATGTATATCTGAGTAATTAAGTTTGCATTTTTTATGATTAGTAGTTCTTTACGGAATGACATAATAACAAATAAAAATTTCTCAAATTATGATACCAAATATTATGATCTACATCATTATTAAAGAAGTACAATATTCACTTCAAAATGTTAACAAAATATTCACTTTATTCTTTAGTACACGTTTCAAAACAAATAAACATATATTTTCTACCTTTTCAATTCTTATAATCAATTATATATTTTTTAGATATTAGATTACTTCTTAACTAAACAAAAAGCTACTTTTATTCAGAATTTTCATAGATAAGCATCAGCACTGTTTATAATTGAATTTAAATCTTTTCATCAAAATTTTCACTTTTGCACTAGGGAGGAGATTTCGATTTTATTAGATTACCCACAATTAAATTTAAGGACATGCATATATTCTTTTCTTCACTCTATCATTTCTTTCAATTATTTCTTCACTTTATAATACTTCAAAGTGAATCTAGCCTAAATCAATTTAACGTTTCTTTCATCGGTGTTGGAGTTAGGCGCCGGAAGGCGTGGGCCATAAAGTGCTTAATATTGTATTAGGGGAGAGAAAATTTAATTTTTCAAATATGCGATTTTTTTTTATGTTTTTTTATGCAGAAGTAACACTTGTAAAACGTTTGCGAAATTATCACATAAAAGTGGATATTTATTCATGGTTATGAAATTACAAGGTTAGAAAATTGGATTTTCTTTTTACAGCAGTTGCAATTATCAGTGCTGTGGTTAAAGCTAGAAAGAAGTTTATACAGTCACTATACTTGCTCTTGAGCATACGAAATAGAAATTAATATATATATATATATATATATATATATATATATATATATATATATATATATATATATAATGTGAAAATTTGATTTTTGGAATGACTTTAGAGGGTTTATTTGTTTACTAGCAATGAAACTAAACAAGGTTTAGAAATTTCAATTTTAAAAGAAATAGTTCCCATATTTTTGTTTTATTGTAAATTTTTAACTTATTTACACACATCTTTGGTCACACCGAATTAATTACATTCTGAGTTCAATCAAGTTTAAAAATTATTCTCAAATAAGGTAAAGTAATTTGAAGCTCAACAATGTTTTTATATTAATATTTATTAAACAGGAAAACTATAAAATAGGTGTGACTAATATAGGCATATTTGTAAGAGTATTTAATAATGAAAATGTTACGCAATATCATATTAATTAGTAAGTCATTTTAAAATAACTCTTTCATATAGGGAACACAAATACAAATTAGAATTGGATATTAAACTGGAGGCCCCGACTGGTTTCTCATCAGTGGGTTCGACCAGCCGAAAACATGCAGGAGACGTTTCTGAAAGAGTACGGCCTAAAAAGGCACAAAATCACACTCTTGAACTCCGACGCCTCCAACCAAAACAATGAATTAATTAGAAATGACTTTACAAAAAGTATACAAAGCATTGAAATATAAAATAATCCCGAGAACTTACACCTTTAAGAATACCCGATTAACCTGTAGAAAAAATTTGTAGTTTAAAACAACACATCCAAAAAGTGTTCCGCCGACCAAACGGTATAGTGGTTAGCGTGCTGGCTTCTAGACCGGGAGGTTGCGGGTTCGAGTCCCGTGTATGGCATGGGTGTTTGTAAATGTATGTTGGCTTGTCTAATGACGAATGTTTCGGCGCATTATAGCCCTCGTGTTGCTGACGGCGCCAGATAATCTGAAAACAACCAACCAACCAAAAAGTGTTCCGCAAAAAAAAAGCCATCCCCCAGAAAAGTAAATAAATTTTAACAGCGCCATCTATTAAAAATCATAAAAAGGATCTTCATTTACTGGGGCTACTCAGTTAAGTTTAAATATCCCCGTAATTATGAAAAATTGAAGCCACAAAAATTCTGAGGAAAACAATTTTTAATTAAATTACCCTAAACATTTGACACGTTGAATTAAAATCCTCATCATTATTACAAATATTCCTGATTCTATTAAATTGTGAATGAAAAATATTGTAAAAAATTTTGCTGTTCAAATTGGTATGGATGTTAGAAAGGCAAATTACCTCTAATCCAAAATCCAATTTTTTTATCATAAACACCGATTCTAATATACTGTCTTCTAATAATGAAATATCCAAATCCAAATATTGTACATGTTGGTAACGAAATAAACTTTCATTAAATTTAAGGACATGCATATATTATTTTATTCACTCTATCATTTCTTTCAATTATTTCGATCACACATTTTAAAGACAGCAAAATAAAAAAATAAAAACGTATTGTAAGAATAATTACAGAGAAGAGCATATTTTCTCCAAGCAAATGTCATATATGAGCATATTTACAACAATAGCGTTTTTACTTTCAGGAGCTCAATGTCAAAAAGATTGGACTTTTGAACGCATTCGTAATAAGGAGCTGATTGGCATCGACCACGAGAAGGTTCTTATTGAAGCAAATACCAAAGAAGAGTGTCAGATATCATGCCTCAAATTCAAGCAGTTTTCTTGTCTTTCGGCAGAATTCAACCATCAACTCAGTGAATGCCGTCTCAGCCCCTACAACAGATTTTCTTCAACTGACAAAGCCGTGGCTGTCAGCAATTCACGATTCGTCGTTGATTACTTCGAAAACAACTGCATTGAAGGTGAGTTACGAATTTTTATTTTAAAATAACAATACGACACACTAACATTTTGTGAGTGATGTTACATTTTCTGATGCATTAAAAAATTAATTAAAAAGTTGATATATTTTTTTTGTTATTTTAGAGAAATAAGCTTATAAAACACTAATTAATAACGTACCAGGAAAAAACAATTAAAATAAATAAATTAAATAAAAAGGATCGTTCTTTTGAGATATACTTAACAATGCATATTTAATATGTTACGTTGTCATGATGTTGTAAAATATATAAAAATTGCAATTCAATGCTCACAGAAATGACAGGGCAATGTTATGATAGTGTATTAAACAAAAATTGATCATGCAATTAATTATAATAATTGCATATTAGTAACAAGCATAAATAAACATCAAGTACTAGAATGCTTGCAAAAGAGAAAATCCTGAATGAAACCAGTACAATATATTTACCTTGTAATATATTTTAAAATCTCATACTATCACATTTTAATTCAATTTTTTATATAAATAGGACGTTTTATACTTGAATTCGGAATTTATTGGAAAAGAAATATATCAACCCTAAAATGTTCCTTAAAGTTAACATTTCATTTAAGCCTTCGTCATTGAATTTTCATTCAAAATGTAAGCACCAACAAAGCCGTGCCACAAAATCCAAAAATTAAACAAACAGGGTATCCAAAAATACACTTCACTTTAAACCCCCAGAAATGTTCTTGGGAAAAAATAAAATCTAGATACCGAAATCCTAAAAGATCTGATACCATTCTTTTCAATCGAAAGCATCCAGAGCGAGGCACTAGCATTAGAATGATTGCAGTCACACAGGGCCACAATAGTACTCCACGCACATTGCACCTTTTCGCACAAAACTAGGATTTCCCACCCCCCACGCAAACGCATTTAATACAAACAAAAGCGAAAGAGGATGCTGTATAAGTTTAGAGAGGGAAGCAAAACAAGAAATAAAAATCAACAAGCTTTCTTGCAAATGGCCTCCCCTATCTTTCCCATAAAGTATCACACGGAAGAAGAAAGACCTGAGGCAAAGGAGAAGAGCGCAATGTACAGCAACGGGAGCATATCTTTAAATTGCTGGGCAATAAAAATCTATCTCCGATGTAGAATGGAAACTAGTCTAGTGGTATGAGTCCACTGTAAAATAACGATTTCATCGCGGAATGGGGTGCAAATAAATTTAAGGAAGCCATTCTTTGGTGGTTGCAATTATTTAGATTCTGAGAGACAGGGCTATTATCGAAAATCTTTCTTGTTATAGTTAGGTAATTGTGAGTGAGCATCGAGATGGTTCGGCGACGTGCATTAGAAGCTATTTAAGTGCTGTTGCAAATTTGATGGTTTGGGACTTAGTCTGTTATCTAAGTTAAACTCTTTTAAAGCAAAATCGTATTTTTATTTGCAATTTAAATCACAGTGTATTATCCAAAAAACGTGTTTTTGAAGAAAAATTGGTATTTTTCACTGATATATTTTGTATAATATTGGTTACACTGTTAAAACTTGTCCAAAACAAGATGGAGCATATGATTTTAAAAAGGTTTTTCTTGTATCAATCATATTAAGTTTTATCAGATGATTTATAATAAATGGTATGAATTTTTATCGAATAAGAAACCTGGTTATATATTAATTATAAATATTTTGAAAGTTTAAATTTAGTTTATAATAAGTACTATTAATAACTATTTAATGTAAATATATTTCTAGTCATATAAACGATTAATATCTATATAAAATATAGATCCTATTTCAATTACTTATATTTTTATTTGTAATCATAATTAACATATTCTAGTAAATTTGTATGCTGTTCTTAAATTGAAAACTAGAGAATTAACTTATTTTATGAGTTCACTAGTAAAAGGAACAATTTTTTAAACTTCATGTCAATTATAAACATATAGTTTGAAATTGTAGATAAGTTTTGAACTTGCACTGCTTTGGTAACTAAATATTTCACCAATTTTGCATTTGATGGATTAGGTAGCTAAATGTTTACACAAACTCAATTGATTAAAAGAAGAAAAAAATGGGGGAAACAATTTAAAAACATTAAAAATTGTTTTATTAATTTATTTTTATAACTAATTTAATATAGGAAACAAGAAATTCCGTGCAAACTCAGATTTTTATAGCAGTCAATTAAATTACTCATAAAGCTTCTCTATCTTACGTTCATCTGTTGTTACTTGAAAAATAATACTACACTGTTAAGATACAAGCACTACATATTTACTTAAGTTCCTCCAACGTAATTTAAAGGGGAAACAATATCTTATAATTCGCATTTCAGAAAACTTTCATTATTTTTTATATAATTTCTAAATATTTCTTGATATTAATTAATTCTATTTTGGAACAAACTAAAGAATATTAATTAAAATTGTTTGTGGAAATAGAAATCAATTGTTTCTTGTCTTTCATATTTTTCCCTTTTGACGTTGATTCAGCCTCCGGTAATATATAAAAGTAATCAGAGAAATAAATAAGCCATGAAACAACAATTGTCCTGATGAGAAGAAGAGTGGTGCAAGAAGTTAGATAGTAACAGCCTTCGGGGCATATTTAAAAACCACCGAATTTAGGTTATGAATGAATTCATAATAAATTCACGTGACGTAGAGAAGAAAATATTAATTGTTTTCTTTTGTATGATAAAATAACCAAGACTTGAGGTTTTTAAATTAAACTTATTTTAATTTTGGTTATAGTTACAGTATAGTTTGAATATAGTTATAGTAGCAATACAATTGTTAAAACCCTTGAGAATATCTATTGCATAAATAATTCTCACTTTCGTTCGTATAAAATGGATATCAATGCTTCATCTTATTCTTTAAAAAACAAGTGGATACTATAGAGTTGTTGAAAATAGTATATATGTATATTTTTGTTTGTTTTCGTTTGTAATTCTACCGGTTATTTGAGAATCATGTTGACAAATTGTATTTAATTCTTCTAGCAAAATGATTTTATGGCAATACTTGGCAACTTAAAAATCAGTTGATTCGTATTTCTTTTTAAAAATTTGTCTGGCAAAATATGTTTTTTAGTTTAGATAGGATTTCAGATTGGCCTGTTCTGTTAAATGAGGTATGTCATTTGATACTAAAATATAACTGGTAGCACATAAGGGGAATAAAAATATAAATGTATCTTACAATTTACAAGGAGTGAAAAGGAATGATACTGCAACGTTCGTGATCTTGGGATGTTGGTTAGTAGACAATTTAAGATGAGGAAATAATGTAGGGTAGCTAGTGGCAAGGTAAATAAGAAGTTAGGTTCTATCAAGAAAAGTTTATATTCTAGGTCTAGTGATATTTTGTTACCATTGTATAGAGGTTTGATAAAGCCGCATCTTGGGTATGCAGTTCAGTTTTGGTTAACATTTTTAAAAGAAGATATTGATTTTCTGGGAAAAGCTCACTGAGTAACAAAAATAATTCAAGGTACTTCGCCCAATGGTAAAGTTTAAAGAAATGAAATATGTATACACTATAGAATAGACGGGTAAATGAGATTTGATTCAGTTGTTTAAATTTGTTTTGGAGGTAGTCACGTGTTTAGAATTTGTTCCTGACAATAGGACACAAGGAAAGGGCTGGACATTATTTTTATTTTTAATTATAATAGGATATAGAAAAATTGGAACGATTTACTTGCACATTTTATAAATTCGGTGAGTGTAAAATGTTTTAAATATCAATTATATGTGTACGGGGGATCATCAAGGGACAATTAATAGATTACACTGGCTGGGTAAGTAACTTACATTTTTTGCTGTAAAAACAATATTGTATATAGTTTGTGTTATTTAATTTTCTATATTAAAAAAAAAAAAAAAAAAAAAAAAAAAAAAAATGGTATTCACTTTTGAATATAATTGCATTCTAGAAAATTGATCAGCTTGGATTATGCATTGTATTATTTCAGTAGGATTATATAAACCTTATCATTTCTGTAATCTGTATAACATAACTAGCTGCACGGAAGTGCACCCGCCAAGTTCACTGCCTGGTATATTTGACCGAAAGTCACTCAGCAGTATTTTGACCACTCATATCTGCTTATTACAGTATCTCTGAGAGCTGAATTTGTTTTTACGTTTAGCTGTTAGCCACTTTAAAAGACTCCTAAATTTCAAATATCTAATTATATATATTAGATATTATTAAATATATAAGATTACAATTATATAATTATATTAGATAATTAAATTCAAAAACGGCAGAAAACAACATATTTTGAAATCCATTCAAAACTCACTCATTGATCATCAAATTACTAAGGTACTTCCAGCAGAACCAGAATTATGAGATTTGGTATCCTTGTAAGGTTTAACATGTATACAAAGAGGAAAAACTAAAAACTGAGATTTTCCCCTCCGAGTCCCCTAAAGGAGGCAATATTCGAAAAATTAGAATCTTAATTCTAATTTATTTCCATTGGAGTTACAAATATAAAACTTAGAATTCTAGTAGCTCTTAGCATATATAAATAAAGGATAAACTCACCACTAATAATAATAAAATAAAAAAAAATAAAAAAAGTGTACTTGGTATTATAAAATCGACCACTGGCGATATTTTATCGCCTACGATATGATCGCCAATTGTTAATCCCCCCCCCCCTCTTTGCCAAAATTTTTTGCATATCTGAATAAACTATTTGTTTAAAATAATTTATATTTTCATCATTAATATTGAAGGCATAAGTACGTCATGGACTGCTAATTTAACTTTCTTAGAAAAATCTCGTGTGATTCTCTTCGAATTGGATGTTGTTGAGAACGTTTTTTAAAAACCAAGTAATAATAAAAAAGAACAAAGGAGTCGGCAAGTTATAAGTTCTCGTAGTTGACCGCCAACAATATGTTTGTCAACGATTGACTGTGTAATAAGCAAGTACAAAAAAAAAAAAAAAAAAAAAAAAAACATGTACGCTTAACTCTTTCAATCCCAGGAAGTTTTCTAGCTATTATGAACACTAAACATTTTAAAATTAGTTATTGTTATGCGAATGGCTTGGTCATTACTCGTCATTGAACAAAAATACGAATGGCCAAATGTCACAAATATTTTTTTCAGCTAGATATTTGGGCATATGCAGGCGAATTTGGACTTTGAGAAAAAAGATTTACAAATTTTCGTTGCCCGAAATTCACAACAACTTTAAACTTGGCTCGACTTTTGATTTCAATACTTTTCACAGCCATATTCATTACGAAGAATTTGGCCACATTTTACAGAGATTTTTTTGTTGGGATTACATTATTCTTGTATGATTCTTTTTAAAATCTACGTCATCTTTTTGTTTTGTTATTGCGTTATTCAGGTATAATTAAGTTAACTTTATTTATGTATTATGAATTGCATTTGGTATAATTCTGTTAACTTTGTAACATTAACTATGTATAATTAGTCTATTATATACTAAGCAATTTCGATATTTTCTATTACGTATTCTACAAATTCGGAATTTTAATTTTGTCTGGATCAACCTTGTTTAGACTTGAGCCTGGTGTTGTTTCTCTACATTTTATTTGTATAATTGTTTTTAACCTGTTTATGATTAGTATATTTTGATTTATATTAAATTTTTTTATAAGTTTATCTCATTAGGGAATGCTAGAACTAACTGTAAAAAGGGCATTAAAAATACAGTTTCTTGAATAATTGAAATTAATTCTTTCTTTACATTTCGTAAATTAAACTCAAACACTAAAACTTTTTCAATGCGCTAACTCACTCGAATAACTAAATTAAGTCACTACCATTTTTATTGGACTTCAAAGAGTGATTTAATTTACAACAAACTAATCAGAATTACTAAAAGTTCAATTTTTCTATTCCTATTACTTTAGTTTCTGTACCAACCTAAATGAAAATTGCACCATTTTCTCCTTATATATATCTTTGGATTCGAGATTTTCCATTAAAAAGATTGGATCTGTGCCATTAGTTTGATTCAATTCATCAACGAAATAGTATTAATGTTGAAAATGATCTATGCTGATGCTGACTGCTAAGTTTAAGTCGGCGATATGAAAGAAATGACATCAATTTCGAACTGACTTTTGCAAGAAAAAGAATTACAACTGTTGTGCAAATATAGTATAAAATAAGGTGGATGATAAATATTTTTTACATGAGAAGGAGTGCGAGAGAGTATACTTAATTTCTCAAGAACTATTTGAATTTTTCTGTATGGTATGTTAATTGTTCAAGATGCCATTTTAGATTATTCATAGATTTTATCCATTTCTGATCTTAGCATATACCCCCTGTTTAATATTTTTATATTCCAAAAATATTTATTTATATATATTAGTAGTATTTCAATAAATATTATATTTACCGAAAAAATATTTATATTTTTAAAATGATTTATTAATGTAATTCTTCATATTCATTAGGTAATTCTTATCTGATATATATTATAATATTTAATTATAACATTAAACATAAGTTCTTTTTTAACAATCTATGTATCAAACACTGAAACAATACTTTTATTTTTAACCACGGTAAAAGTTTATAATCAGTTCTTGATTTCTAAATGTTGTATTATACAAATACAAATTTTAAGACCAACAACAGGCTCAAGGCTCAACAGGGTTTGTCGAGTAAATATATATATATACACGTATATATAAATAGAATTTGCCTACAATAGTTACAAGATCATACGTAATAATACAATACAATATACAAAGTTGACACAGCGTTTGACAACCATACTGGAAAAATGCAATACATAATGCAAGCTGACATATTTTACAAAATCCAACAATACGCAAACATAAGTAACCAAATATAGTAACTAAATAACCTAAATTAAATACATACAAAGTACAACATATAAGTTATTTACCAAGCCAGTGTAATCCAATTATTGTCCATTGACGATCCCCAGTGCATATCTAATTGTTTCCTAAAATTCTTTACGCTCACACAATTTACAACATTTGCTGGTAAATCATTTCAATCATTGATTATCCTATTGTAAAAATAGTGTTTTCACCTTCCCTATTAAATTGATATTTGAACAATTTTCACCCATTTCCTCGTGTTCTATTGTCAGTGACAAATTCTAAACCCCTAACTTCACCATGTGCAATAAATTTAAACAACTGGATCAAATCCCCTCTTGCCATTCTTTACTGCAGTGGATACATGTTAAATTTTTTCAATCTATCCTCATATGACATACCCGAAGTACCCTGAATTATTTTTGTCGCTCTGTGTTGAACTTTTTCTAGTAAATCAATGTCCTTTTTTAAAAAAGGTGACCAAAACTGTACTGCATACTCTACTCAATATGTTGCCGAACCAAACCTCTATACAATATTAGTATGGTATCACTAGATCTAGATGAAACACTTTTTTTTATAAATAACCTAACATCCTATTTGCCTTGCCACTAGCCGCCTTACATTGTTATCCCATCTTAAAATCTTTACTTACCAACACTCTCAAATCACTGACAACGTTAGTATTATTTATTCTTATACCTTGTAAATTGTAAGAAGCATTTTGATTTTGGTTCCCCATGTGTAAAACCTAACATTTGTTAATATTAAATGACATACCCCATTTAATAGCCCAATCAGATATCTTATCTAAATCTAACTGAAATCTTAATATCTGCTCCACACTGAATTAGCAAGCCCCATGATTTTTAAATCATCTGCAAAAAAACTGACTTTACCCGAGAGACCTTCACTAATATCATCGATAAAAATTATAAACAGAAATTGGCAATAAAAAAGTAATTTGTATGCTAAAAAGTTATATGTTTAAAATATCATAAGAGGATTAATTTGATCTTTTGAATAAAGGAAAAAATAAGGGGAGAAAAATATAATTCCTCAAATAGAAGTGGAAAACATTGAATTTTTAAACAAAGAGCAAGACATAATTTTGACCCATCCATCTTCATCTACTAAGAAAATCAATTTACTTCAAATAGAATTGTAACATTTCATAATACTAGCTTATTATTTACAAAAGTTCACTATACAAAAGAAATTCAAAGAATATATTATTTTGACATCTCAAGGTCAGCAGGGATTTTTGACAAGTATATTAGCCATCATTTTGCAGTTACTAGTAAAAAAAGAACCTGTTGAGTACACATAATAATTGGTTTTCCAAGGCCATGAACAGTTTGAACGAATCAACAATTTAATACTTTTTTGTTACATTTTTCTTTCTTGAAGAGAAGATTTTAAAGACAAAGAAAATGGTCTCGAAAATAGGTTTATTTTTATATAATTTCTCTTTAAAAGTTTTTAGTTACGCTAGCAGGAAAAAAAATGCAATACCAAAAGTATATAAGATTTAAAATAATGAGGCACAAAATCTGGTATTTGATCTATTTGAATGACTGTATTTTATAAGACAAATAATTCAAGAAAATATCGTTGCTTTTTGTATATGGGAGTTTTTAAAGAAGTATTTGTGAAAGATTATGTTAAATACAAATTGAATTATTTAAGAAAACAAACAAGAATTAATACATACATAGTCAATATATTATGAATAGTTATAAGTAACTCAATTCAATAGAAAAAAACTACTTAGGATGAACTTACTTATGACATAATAATTAACATGTGTAGTAACCATCGATATAGATAGTAGTAACACGTACTCGAAAGTTAAATAACTCTTCGAATATGCACGTATTTTTTTGGAAAACAACTGTATAATTTAATTTCTTCTTCAAAGTTCACTAATATTTTCATATTGGGATTTAGGATAATTGTTTTCAGGTAAAATTTTCTAGAAATATTAGTTTATACATTAATTAATTCAATATTACACCGTTCTGTTATTTTTTTTTTTGTATTTTGAAATAGAAATAAGTGAGAATTTAAAGAATATTTTATTATTAGTGTATATGATTTAAACCGAAGATTATGGACATATTTTCTTTCAGAACCTAGAGGTTTCTGCAACACTAAACTGATCAAGAAGCTTAAGCTTATTCTGTCAGAAAAAATTATGACAGGGGAGTCAATTGAAGATTGTCGTCAGCATTGCTACGATACAACGGAGTTCGTTTGTAGATCCGCAACATTTGATTTGAGGTCCAGAACATGTGGTTTGTCTCATCATACCAGGAAGTCTGCACCTCAGGATTCTCTAGTTCGCTCAGATACACATGAATTTGTGGAGATATCTACATGTTTCGAAGGTAAAGTGTTATGTTAGTTTTTTAATATTGCACATGAAGTAACATTTAATCCAAGAATATTAAGCCTTAAAATATTTTAAATATATTTAGTATGACATTGAACTGCGCAAAGTGTATTGATAAATGCAGAATTAAACGTTATTAGGATTTATGCTATGAAAACAGGTAATTACTAATTTTTTAATACAACATTGTACTTCGATGATGTAGATTACAATATTTTTTACCACTACCAGAATAGAAAATAATAAATTTTTGAAATCTGCTGTAAAAGATCTACAAGGGAAATCTTAAATGAACTGCATGTTAAACTTACAATTTAAATTTATTATAAAATTAAATATCAGATTGAAAAACTTTTAAAAATTCTTATTACAATTACAAACAACTTCGTTTTATTTTATAGGGTCAAGGAAGTGTATTAATTTCAATTTTTGAATTACTTCCATGCATTATCTTTTGAATAACAAAGATTTCTCCTCTCCTTTTAAACGATCTGTGATAGTTTATTCAATTACTTATGATGAGTTGGAAAAAGCCTTCACTTGTTTTCACTGGTCAAAAACCATGCATTCCATATCAGTTGTGTGAGCTAATATATAATTTTATAATACAACATGCGAATGTTTGCCGAAATTAACATACAAAGTTTGCACATTCTATTTTTATTCGTGACAACCTAGTTGAATGTGTCAAAAAATGGTATATTGGTCTTTTTTAAAATAATCTAATTTTAGTCTAACTGCAAATTCAAGCATACTAACAAAACGTGACAGACATACATAAAAATATTTAAATTTATATTTTATTAAAAAATCCCATGTCATAAATGTAAAATTTTAAAATTGATACATTTTAAAAATTTGTAGACAATCACGTAAGTGATAACAAATTCATACAATCGCTATTCAATGGAAAAGAAAAGTTTGAATTATTTCAAAGGACTTTCATTAAGTACTGCTGACTCATAGTTCCCATTGTTTCTAGTTCGTTGTCATGTTTTACAAGCGATAAAGAAGATAAAGGACGATATATTTCTCACATCTCAACCCTTAGCATCCTTGTTCCTATAAAAAGCCAGTTACTAAAATCACAAATCTGACACTAATCCCGATGTAAGATAAAACGGAACGTGTCTCAGTGGGTCGAAGGTTCAAGGGTAGAAAAACAGCAGAAATCTGAACCAAAACTTTTATTTTCTCGGATTTCTATAGTGGGCGCCATTGTTAGGCTTAGCATTATTCTTTGCAAGAAAAAGATTAAAGTGAAAGTTCCAGGGCAAAAATAAAAAAAAAAAAAAATAAAAAAAAAAAAAAAAAATATGCCACGTTGGGTGTTTGTCCGGGTAAGGGGTGGGAGAGATAACTCTGCTGACTTTTCACCTCGGGGCTTAGCTTGAAGGGTTAGGATTGTAGAGAAAACAGGGCATTTTTCGACTTCGAAGTTGACTGAAAAGAATTCTTCTCTATTCTTCCCCCGGCATTCTTTTAGTCTTCACTGACTGACACTTGTTAACCTAGGGTAAGAATCTGACTGAAGGAGGTAGAAATAAAAGGAGAAAATAATATGATATGAAAAATTATATTTTTTGGAGAAAAAAAAAGAGAGCGAACGTGATTCCTGGATTTATTTGCACAGCGCGCGTGTTGTTTTTGAGTTGTTGGAGGATTTAAAAGAAATTCAGCTTGTTTGACAAAACTTTCTTGCTACGTTTTCGTTTGAGATTTGATAGGTCTGTTTTAGATGGAAACCTCAAATTATTATCAGTATTTTCGGATGTTTCTTTTTTATGTATTGACGGCAAGTTTTTTTTTTTTTTCCTTGCCTTTTAATTTTTTTTTAAATTTTTTTTTAGTAAAACATATCCATCCTCTTATTTTTTTCTTTTTTGTGAAAATGATCAAATAATTTCCTTTTTCTTTAAACCTCAAAACATTTAACACTGTAAAAACTCATTAATGAACTGCAAAAATACGACAGTTTAGTACAAAAAAGTGTAAAATAAGATTAAAAAAAATAGAATATATAGATATATATACTACAAAACATTTCTATTAATTCATACAAATTGATTTATTTGATTCGAGTCCTTTTTTTTAGACGAAAATAAATGATAATTTGATGTTTTTAATAACAAAGCAAATATGATATTTTCTTAAATATTCAACTAAAACCCTCCAGGAGAATAAAAATCAAAGAAACATATTTTATTAAAATAAAAACTAAAATTTATATATTACTAAGATGGCTTCCTAAAAGTTTGGTGGAATGCATTGAATGATTAAAATAAGATATAAAAGGTCAGATATCTTTTCATGCTCAAACTTACTGAATTTTTTCTTATCTTCTTTCAACATAATTCCTTCAAGGATTACATGTTTCAAGTAACATTAAAGTTCCAAAAGCATTTTCAAATTATAATTTAAAAGTTGATCTTAATATTTCTAAGCAAATTAGGAATTACATTTAATTGGCTTATTTATTAATTAAAGATACCATATCTTATATTAGGGATGTTTTTTAAGATTAGAATTTTAAAAATATTATATTTTCTTTAGAGGAGCTAATCAAACTAAAACAATACAGGAGCATAAAAATCAAAGAAACCTATTTTATTAAAATCATTTTTCTATAAAGTTATAAATTAATTTCTAAATAAATTTAGGTCACACATGAAATCTGGTTCTGATATATTTCAGTAATTTACACATAAAAATATAAAAATGGAAAATTCTGAAAACCACATACCACTACAAAGGGAATTATTCGAACTATAACAAAGCTATTTATAGCTATCTTTTAAAATTTTTTGGTTGTTCATAATAATACTTAAAAAAGAAAAGAATATAATTATGATCAACAATCTCAGGCCTTAATTCTTCGCTATGAAGTTTGAAAATATTTTCTGTAGATTTTAGGAAATTGCGTGCATTAAAAATTGTAATTAAGATAATACTATTAAGTAATATTTTTATTGTTTTTTTCAAAATGAACTAATTGAAAGAGAAAAGAATTGTATAGAAACTAAATTCACATTTTAAGCAAATATATAATAAACTTAGGTCGACCAAACGGTATAGTGGTTAGCGTGCTAGCCTCTAAACCGCGAGGTTGCTGGTTCGAGTCCCGTATTAGGCATGGGTGTTTGTAAATGTATGTTGGCTTGTCTAATGACGAATGTTTCGGCGCATTATAGCCCTCGTGTTGCTGACGGCGCCAGATAATCTGAAAACAACCAACCAATATAATAAACTTATAAAGTAAATGAAATTATCTTCAAATATAAAGAGACTCTAGCATATTTAAAATATAGTACACTAATAACAAATTTCAAAGTGTATTACATACCTATCAATAATTTGTGTCCATGCTAGATAACTCGATTATAGTTTAGCACTTAAATAAGTTTGATATAACCTTCGGTACTTAAACTAATGAGTTATATATAAAGTAGACCAGAGCTGCATTAATATATCAAAATTATAACTTAATCTTAGATCACATAGCTTATTTCTAATAACAGCATTTAATTATAACCTATGCCCAGTATCCTATTATTACTTATAATTTGGTTTCACCGAACCAAGCATAAATTGCACTGTTAATCGATCATATCTTAACAAAGATAGACCCTTAATATTCTCCCTCAAACCTGACAAACCATAAAACAAAGGACCTCAAGCAGGAGTACTACGTAAATGAACAAGCGATGTTTTCATTATCGTGACAGGATCGGTAGCCGGGTCATCTTATCAGCAAAGTCACTTAATCTCACGTTCGCCCTCAAAATCTCTTAAAGGATGTCCAAAACTAATTTAAATGAGATCTGAAGCACCAAAGACACTCCACGAATAATAATTAGGCAGTTACTTTCTGGCCATTAAACGGCAGGGAAGACCTATAATTATGTAGGGATTCGTGTAACGGCTTGTCAAGTGTCTTGAATGATGATACTTTCGTCGTTGAAGTTTGACCACACGGTGTTAATTGAGTTTGAAAGAGATTTGTTTTCTTTTGGTGAATGTCACTAGGGTTAAGTGACGTACGTCAATTGATTCTATGGTAATCAATTTAAATTGAAATTGAAATTTAATTTTAAACGTGTACCTCAAATATTATTGAGGGAAATATATAATGAAATTGTAATAAAAATAAAAATTTAAGAAGTATACTATAAATAGGCTAGTAGTTAGAAGATAAGTTATTCTTTGACGTGCGCATATTAAGACTTCAAGGCTAGACATTGTTTAGGTTTTTCCACATTGTTTTATGAATAAATGTATTCAAGTATAAATAAATAAAAACTATATTGCAAACGCTTTATTTACTATATTACAAAATATTATTAGAATATAGTTAAGTTAGAATATAGAATTAGTTCTGTCCCAAACATTCACTTTGATGTGAAACTGTAAATATTTAATTAGTACTTATGCTAAAAATGTTCGACAATTTTCTTTTCCAAACTATATATTCGTAGATTAAATTAAACTTCCTTGGACAAAAAAACATGAATTTGAAAAAAAAAAAACTTAGTTTGACATAAAAAGGTACAGTCACCTTATTTTTCTAATCCATGTTCAATTCAAGAAAGAAAATAATTTAGAACTCATTTCTTTTCTTAAGACTTCAAAAAGGATTTTTAAGTTCTCGTCGTTTCAAGATTTTGCTCATAAACCAATCTAGGCTACTTTTTTAGTAGCTTTTTTTCCTTTTATCAAATTGGATTTTTGTATGTTTCGCTCCTGTAATCTTAATGAGCAAATTAGATTAGGCACTTTTTTCGATGTTCCTGTGTAATACGCTTAAAATTAAAAACCAATCAGATACTCACCAAATTTTCAATTAAAATATTAGTTTTTCAAGGTAACGTACACTTTTAAGTGTTTAATGTTCCCAAAAAAATTAAATATCATAATGGGATTAATTTCATTCAATTACTATTTAACTCCCTATGATATCGAAAAACATTGGAAAATAATATTTTGAAGAGGAGGATGAAATACTTTTATTGTCAATGGAATTAATTTCTTTTAGTCAGACTTTATTTATGAAAATATTTGAATAAAATGTTTCTTTGGAAACACTAAACAGTCATTTGAGATTTTAGCAAATCTTTTAGAGGGATAAATAATATATTAATTGATTATTTGGTTTGTACGTACGACACGGCCTATGCTTGTGCTCAATAACGGCTAATAAAACCTAGACAAACATCTTATCATTAATTAAAAACAATCACGCCTGACTCAAGATTCGAAACCGAAATCTTCGTCATGCAAGGAAAGGGCACTACCCTCGCAGCCATCAGTTGGGGATGTGTTAATTGAAATATATTTGCATAAATAGAATGAAACACTTAATTTTTTTTTGTTTGTTTCGCATTGTTGTTAAAATTTAAATTTATTTTGAATAAGAAATTTAAAAAAAAACAAAAAAAAAAACAAAAAAAAAAAACACATATACAAATATATTTCTATAAATTGTATACTAGATGAATATTTTTTTATTTTTTAAAATGTAGAAAATTCATTTTCCCATACATTTTATAATGGTCAAACAACACACATAAAAACATTGTTTTTTAATTAAATCCTCTGAATGCATTGCCAACTTTTATGTGTAATTTCAATTTATTTAAGCGATTGATTTTGAGCTCAAATTGACTTTTCATAGTTGTTGTCCAATGTGAAAAAAAAAACACCGATTGAGTACTATGGATTAAATTTGTTGTCCCCATAACTTTATCGAAAGCATTGTCATCGACAATGAGTCAGACTAAAATGTTTCTGTTTGATTGGATGACTGGAAGAGGGTTAATCAATACTCTACATCAGTGGTAATATTAACGTGTCTAAAAGCGAAAGTTTAGTGGAAATCCTCAAAACTCGATAGAATGCATTGCCATTGTTAACGAATATATTTTCTATATTTTATCTTGAAAGGATGACGGTCAAATGGGTCAACTATTCCTTCAAAGTGGAAATAGTAATTTTAGTGACAACTCCCAAAACTTGATGGAATGCATCATTGCGTGTTAATTAGCTCTCCATAGTAGGCCACCTGGCCGAAAAAGTCGAAGTATCTTGGATCTTTTAGCGGTAGTGCTGAAAAATTGTGGACACTCATTATTAAAAAGTGTTCAAATTCTTAAAACTCTGAATTGATATCTCCTGTCGCCTCAATGTGTCGAAAGTTGTAAAAATTGGACTAAAAATGCTTAAAATTTAAAAATTAATAAATAATCACAAATTTTGTTGATCATTTTGCGGTAATGCTTAAAAGTTACTCTTTTTTTTTATCAACAACACCTGTAAAAAAATTTAAAATTATACTTTAAATCTTCTATCACTTCAAAGGCACCAAATTTTGAAAACTAAATTCAATTTTTTTAAATAAAACACATTACACTTTCCTCATTGTAACACGAAAATAAACTTTATTCCAACTTTCAGACTTCAAATTACAAAAGCATTATTGATTGTAATCTTTTTTGGACCGTGTTTTCTTCTTCTTCTTTTTTTTTTCTTTTTTTTTTTTTCTTCTTGCTAAAAAATCTAGCATGTGGTTTCTGGATTCTAGGGTTGGTCCATCCTATTCTTCTGACAAACTACTTTTCCGGTGGCTTGGGTGTTTAGTTTTATAATTTGTTAGACTGCTTGTGTGCGCGAAGGATATTTAATAAAATCATAGCCGACTAAATGGCCATACATATTGCTTGTGCTCATTTTAACTGATGAGAGGAGCCATATTAGTACCCTTACAGCTATACTGATTATCAAAACAAAAGCAAGGTAAAATGGCCCACATGAAAATTGTGTTCGCAGATTCGCTATTAATGCTGTTAACTTTGGAGCTACAAACTACACAGTTCTCATGAACTTGCAAACTTGTTATGTAACTTTATCTCTATTTCTCAGAGAGATAAGTTTTTATGAACTTTTGAAGATGATACCAGACTATGTGCCAATGGACGGATAGGATTTCATTAAATATCCTTCACACACACAAGCAGTCGAGAAAATTATAAAGCTAAGCACTGAAGCTTCCGGAAAAACAGTTAGACCGCAGTTTAGGGATGGAGCAACCCTAGAATTCAGAAACCACATTCTTGAATTTTTCGTAAAAAAAAGCCAGAATATCCGTCCAAAAGAGATTACCATCAATAATGCTTTTGTAATTTGTGTGTCTGAAAGAGGGAATAAAGTTTATTTTTGCATTATAATGAGGAAAGCGATACGTGTTTTTGTTTTAAAGAAAATGCATTTAATTTTCAAAATTCGGTGCCTTCGCAAAATGATCAACGAAATCTGTGATTCTTTATTAATTTTTGAATTTTAAGTAATTCTAGTCCAATTTTCACAACTTTCAACCCATTGAGGCGACAGAAGATATCAAGTCAGAGTTTTAAGATTTTACATACTTTTTAATAATGAGAGACCACAACTTTTTCACACTACCTCTAAAAGATCTAAGATATTTCAAATTTTTCGGTTCGGCCTACTCTACAACTTTTTTCTCTTCAAACACACACAAAGCAAAATCGAAGTTAACATAAAGGATTTAAAAAGTGATTAGAATATTCCCAAAATTCTATGTACAAAATAACAAATTAAAGAAATGCCCATTTAATCTGCAGTGGTCCATGTTAATATTTGGTATGTGGTTAATTTTAATATTTATTTTTAAGTCTATTTAAAAATTTACTTTTGCCTGTAAAGTTTGCATAAGAAATTGAAATAATCTATCAAAAGTGTAATGTATTATATTTTTATGTATAATTTCATTAATTTTTAAGGAATATGAATCAATAATTGATGTACGTGTTTGAAGACTAATCAAGCATTACTCATTTACCCAATATTTAATATACATATATATAGTCGAGAAAAGTTATTTATTTCTGAAGACATCAGTTGATAAAACAACTATATGAATATAAATTCGAATAATAACTTTAGTAGCATGTTTTTTGGATAAACAGTAGATCACTATAAACATAATTTAAATAATTGAGAAAATTATAAATTTCATATTTGTAATTTTACTTACTCAGATATAAAGTTAAATAACTTTTAGTTTTGCAAAAAATTTAACAAAATGGTATTCATATATACAATTTATCACTTTTTATCCTTGTAATATTTTTATTGTTCAGATTCTAGTCATTAAAATACAATAAAAAAGTACTGGCATATTTAGTGCTCAAAATCCAACCGTAATAAGTAAAAAATTTTATTCAATGTATAAAAGTTAACATCAAAAGACTGTAAAAATAATTTTATATAAAAAATTACATATTTTGTTGTTAATGGCAAATAAAATAAATATTTTGTTACATTCGACTGGTTTTTTCAAATAAAATATGTAATGGTCATTTGACTGTAACCATCACGTAATTTGCTTTCTGCTGCACAATCCTGTCATAACACTCAAATGTCGTAGCGAATACATCTCAAACTTTTAAAAATATCGCATTCATTTCCTTAAAAAATAACCGTTAGCCCTTTGTGTTTAGAGAAATAGAATGCCAGGATATTTGGAATGAGAGAATATTTGTGAGGCATTGCCATGTATGGGAATCTGCACTGAAGCAGAAGACAAGAAGAGACATGGACAATATACGCGACAGGATGCACGAAATCTGTCAAAATGTTTAGGAGTTTCCTTTTAGTTTCCTATTTTTAACAGTCGCGCTTCTAAAAACTTTTTCTTTTTCCTGATAAGTAAAAAAAGGGAAAAGGAAAGGGAAAAAAAAAGTTTATTTTTTCCGGGGCAGTAGACGTTAAAGGACCGAGTGGTGAAAAAAATTGTATAAGATGAGTCTATGTATCGATTTTTCTTTTTTCTCTGCTTTTTGTCACGCCTGAAAGAATTTCATTGAAAACCTCTTTCTGACACAGCTTTTCTTCATCTATTCAGGGGGCGATTACATGTTCACGAAATTTTAAATTCAGGATTGGAAACAAATGTGAATTAATAGCACTAAACAAAAGTATTTACAGTGCATCTTTATTATACAAGTATGCCATTCCTGCCCCGAAGTCACATTTAAATACAATTTATTTTCTTAGCATTTCATATAACATTGTTTTTTAAATGATAAATACTCATTTTAATAAAACTCTTTGACCATGTATGTTAATTGCACTAGAAAATATTACTGATGTGAACCATTGTATATTGTTGTTACGAATCTTGTCCAATCTCTCCTAATGCTGGATAAAGTTTCCTGGAAGTTTTGAAATGCTGATGCACAGTAATAAAATTGAAATATATTTTTATAAGAAAACATGGAAAGCTAAAAAATATGTTTTGTGATGTCTTTGACATGTTTATTTTTTAAAAATAGTGTATTTTAGATCGATGCTCGAATATTGGCCAGGTGTAAACAATCTTCCCAGAAACCCTGTTTCTGACATTGGTCAATTACTCTGTGCTACTTGGGTAGTTCTAATAAAATCTCGAGCTTGTTTTCATAATTGTGATACATTGGCTGTAAATTTAGCTTAGTTTTTTTTATCGGTCCAGATTTAATATTATTTGTTCGAAGATAATGCTGTTACAAACTGTTGATCGCTAATCAATTTTGAAATGAATTGTGAAGAAAATATCTTGGATTTGGAAGCTGAAGGAGAAGAGATATTAATTATGGAGAACATTTTAGAGACATTTAGGGTTTATATATTGTTTATAAAATCTCTAAAGTAAATTATGTAACCTTTTAAAAAGTTGCGATTGTAAGTTTGGCATTTTATTGATCAGTCAAAAGTTTCAAAAAAGAAATTATTTTTTTCGAAATTTCCAGTGTAAAATGTTGTTTAATAAAAAAATTTTAGGTAATTTTTTGAGGAAATTATAAGGTTATAAGTATCAGATAAAAAATTTCAAAAAGGGTTTATAGAAAAGCTTATGGTCAGAAAATTCGTCTTAAAAATTCACTAAAACTGTTCTCTTGTATACTTTAATTAAATAAAGTTATACAATAATTTTTAAAGTTTCATTTAGTACATTAAAAGGAGTAAACGGCTTTGTTAAAAAAAACTGATGAAAATGGAGTACTAAAAAACCTGTCTTTGTGTCTTGCAAAATCAGTGCATTCTATAAAAGTGACTATTTGTGCTTCAGCATCCAATGAATGGATCATAGGGTCCATTTTCATGCGAAAATGTTAAACTCATTCGCTATATTCATATTGTTGCGTGGACGGGTTCGAAAGTTTTGAAGCCAAAGCAGATCAAAACTTGCAGAAATTTATTCCAAGAAAATTCTTTACAGATTCTTTTACAGCTCCAGAACTTCTCGTTCTAGTAGACAGAATACAGCTCTTTTCACAACAATAGAGCACAAAACAGCAGTAAAAACTTGACAACACAACTGCTCAAATCGCTGCACAAGACAATGCAATACAGTTCGCTTTCGGAACTCTCTGAACGCTCACTGAGACTCAGAATCAGCAATTCCAGTCAACTAATGGACTCAACTAACAATTAACTCAGTGACTCAAAATCAACTAACTCATCACCCGCTCTCCTGAGCTTTTTATAGGGGAGGGGAACATACGTGAACTTTCTTGAAACTCCTAGAGGTAGATATTTGGAGAACTTTCCAGATCGTAGTCGAAAAGTCCTATACATGTACATGAGGACCGAAAATGTCGCCAAATAGTTGCCAAGTTTGGCGACATTTGGCGATTTTTTGCCAAATTTGGTGACAAAAATGAGTTGCCAAAACCGTCGCCAACTTGGCTCTATCTCGCCAATTTGGTGAGATTGCCATTGCCATAATGTTAATTGCCCTGCTCCTTAAAACTCGCTTCCCAGAGTTACCTCTGTAAAACTTGTTATCAAGCATCAGGAGACTCATTGCAGGGAAACAAACTATTGCATTGCCTTATGCGAAATGTACATAAATTTTACTATTTACAAAATTAACACTACGAAATATTTACAAATATACAAAAATTCGTAACAATATTTTATAACAATTTGTTGCAACATTTAGATAGCGTAACTATTTTTGCAAACCAAATTATTAAAAATTTCATACATGTCTGTACAATGTACCACATGTCTCTTCCTTCTGTCTCTCACTATTCCGCAGTTATGTAATTTAAAAGTTAAAAATTTCTGAATGACCCTGTATTTATATTACAGTTTAATAAGTAAAGTTTATTTTTGCGCAAATATTTAAAAAAAAAATATACATCCAAGCATTGTAGATGCATAAAGTTTTCAAGAACACATATGAAATTTTAAAATACAAAATTCCATACCTGTCATTCCAATACACCACGTGTCTCTCTTCCTTCTCCTCTCTCTCACAATACCGCAGTTAAGTAATTTAAAAGCTAAAAGTTTCTGAAAGACCCTGTATACATATATATTACAGTTTATTAAGTAAAGTTTTTTTTACGCCAATATTTAAAAAATATATATATTTATATCCAAGTATTGCAGATGCATAAAGTTTTCAAGAATACATATGAAATTTTAAAATAGCAACACGCCAACGTTAAGTTAATATATTGTACTAGAGACATAAAGTAACTTCATAGTCTTGATCTTTATTCCCAAGCTAGTCGTCCCAGGCGTAGATCTTTTGGCGTCACAAGTGACAAAAGGATCATATGAGAAAGACCGCGCACCGAGTAAAACTGTGGCGTTCTTGCAGAAGAATGACAGTTCATTAATAAGAATGTCGCAGATAATCGGCGTTTTCCTAGAGGAAAGAGTCGCCACGGAATACCTTCTTTTAGGAAAGTTATGTCTGCTTCAGAGAGGAAACTTTATCACAGTCCCGACGTTGGTTATACGTCATTTGGAAAGCCGATTAATTATTTGGTCTGGATGTTTAATGGAAGGTTTTGACATCCACATAGTTCAAAAGATCAAAAGTTTTGCCCTGACTTTTGTTGTTGTTTTGTTCAGACGGGATTGAGGGGTCTCAATAGATTGTGTTGCTTATTGCTCACATTATGGGACTAGATCTTTGAAAAAATGTTTCTAATGTGTTAAAGTTTTAGTTAGTTTCAAAGTATAGTTAATAAAGTTTATATAATATATATAAGAACATAATACTGTGAGTTGCGAATTATAAATACAACAAATACATATCTTATAAATTGTTTGACATAAGGATTGTATAGCTTAGAATAAAAAAAGGATATATTAATAGCAGGAAAATATTGCACTTTGACCCAATTTAGAAACTTTGTAACATCCTTGAAAGTTTAAGTTTTGCCTTTCCTAAAAACTTCTATAAAGATGAAACTATACTTTTGTTTAATATTGTTTTAATATTGCAAAATGATAATATAATAACCAAAATTTATAATTTACTTTACTAAAAAAAATATCGTGCTAATGCCTTTCGATTCGTATATACTTGTAAACTGATGTATATTTGAATATGAGTTTTCGTATTGTTTGTATGCACTATGAGACAAATTTAATAAAATTCATTTATACTAAGCGAATTTATTTTCATTTAAGTTATATGCCTGCAAAAATTCTCTAAATTGAATTCCTATCACCTCTTCCAAATTTTCTGACTTAACTACAAAAGAATTAACCATATAAATTATTTTACAAGGATTTTATAAAAAAATCTATTGCACTTATATCTAATACATACATCGTGATCCCTAACTTGTATTAATAATATTAAGGGAAAAAGCATATGAACAAAAGAGAACAATACACTATACTTTTGGAATTTTACATTCGCATGAACATTTTATCTAATATCTCCGAACTAACATATTACCTTATAATCACCTACAAATATTTAAGAAGCATTCTCTAGTTATCTGTTCTTCATCAAAACAAAAGTTTTTTAATATGTAAGCAAAATTTCCAACCATGAAATTTATATTCAGTCAAAATTTACATAATCTGTCAATTAGTAAAAATCTTTTAAAAATTATAATTGTTTGTTACTTATTTCCTTTCTAAGGCTCCAGTCAGTTTCTATTGGAGTAAATTCTTTTACGAAAATGTACTGCACATATGTTAAGTGAAAACAGCTAACGCAGCGACGCAATGCGCTAATTAAAAAATCTCACACCTTCTTAGCCATATCCCCGGATACTTAAATATCAAAAGGACTTGATATTAATTTTATATTTCTTATATTTTTTCGTAACGAAAAACTAATCTCATCTCTTCCCGTTCGATACTCTTTTTTATTAAGAAATCCCCCCCCCCCCACCAATGAACAGCAAAATCCATTGCGATGAGTCTACAGCTGTAAATAAGTAAAATGGTTGAAATCTTGAAAATAGGGTCTTGAGAAAATTTAAATTAAATTCTTCTTACAAATCCCTACTCCCTGCAGAAAAGTTTGATTAAAAACTTAGAAATACTTACTTCAAGTTAATTCTCACATTAGCATATCAATTGCTGAGAAATGCTAGGAGCGGATTTATATAACGGTAAAAAAGTGTAGTGTGAGGTGAGTCGAAGATTTTTGAATGCTGGTGTTTGGTGAATAATTTTGGAATGAATGAAAATATTTTTTACTGTAAAAAAATATTTCTTGAGAAGATAACGTTTTTTTATTGCGATTATTTTTTTTAACAAAAGCTATACAATTTTTTTAAAAAATCAGAAAATGGAGAAGATAGCTTGAAATAAAAAAAAGGACTTGATATTAAACTTATATTTCATCCTATAATGTATTTAAATATTTTATATGTAGCATTTTTCAATTTTTATATATGTATTGCCGATGCGAGTACAATATATGTTACAGTAAAAACAGAAATCAGTCAAAACCCGAATGGGAATAGGCGATCTAACTGAGCACTATAGTCAAAACGTGTTTTAACTTATTTATTTCAGTATAAACTCGTCGTAACTGAATAATCTTGTTAAAATGGCCTACAACTAACTTACTTCAGTTTAAATCGATTCAAACGAAGATCTATTGGTGAAACTTTGTCTGGAAATTGAATTTTGTTATGATATATTAGATATGAATAATAAATAGTAGTTTATATTATGTATCCAAATGTGTTCAATTCAAATGTCAAATAGTTGTAGCATGTTATTTAACGTTTCCAATGTCATTTGCGTACACATGCAAACGTGTGTTATTTGCGTTCAAATGTTACCTTGATAACATACAGTAGCAGTAAATCATATAAATGTTATTTTATGTATTTCTAGTTTCTGTTGACTGCCAACGAGAAGTAATGATGGCGCATGTAAAATCTAATGCCATGTTCAAAGGAAAAGTGTATTCTAAAGGAAAACCATTAACATGCTCCACTGACATCAGCAACAGTCTTGAGTTTTCTCTTCCAATTGCACTTAGTGGAGCAGATTGCGGTACAGTTTCTGAGGCAAGTACAACGTTAGATAAACATTAGTTCATTCTGAACTTTTATATTCCATCTTAACATTCTGAAAGCACGTGTTTTGAACAATTTGTATTTTGCTTGTGACGCTCAGTCACTCAATAATATGTATGGTAAATATTAAGAGAATAACTTTGGAAACGCTTAGATGTGTCTTGAAACAATGTAAAGTTTAAAAATTAAGTCTATAAAAACTTCATGTAAAATAACTTTTACAATAATAGTAACAAATTATTTTATGATCGAAGATGGCAAAAGTTATTACTTTGACACATTTCAATGATTGTGAAAAGATTTTGTTATTTAAGGTAACTCTCTAAATGTTTTGACTTTTTTATTGTATTATATTTGTTCTCGATATTACTTGCATGCCAATGTAATACAGAAAGGTTTGTTTTTTTAATATTATTTGCTACAAGAATTTCATAGCGTTCAACGCAGTTATATACAATTCGTATTTTTCTTTTCAGCTTTTAAAATAAAAACCATCTTTCTGAAAACGCATGTAAATAAATAGATCTAAGTGCAAATATGAAATTAATTTCTCTAAAAAATCAATATTTCATTGATTACACTTTAATGAATCCACTCCCTTGAATTTGATAAAAATTATAACTGGAAGAATGTATACATTAAATTCTATGCAAGTTAATATTCGTTAAAAAAATTCACTAGGTACAAAAAAAATAAAAAAAAATGGTTAGAATTTTTTTTTATTCTCATCCAATCCACGAATACATAAACAATCACTTTTATAAATAAATAATTTCTAATACGTCGTTGAACGGAAGTATACAAAAGTTTAAAACCCTATACTCGAGACTCTGTTACTAATTACGTTCTTACTTCATCTATCTCATTAAAGCATCGAATTCAATGATATCCCTTTCTTCACAGCCCAGATTGAATTTGCAACTGCAGGATGCAGCAACCGCTTTCGCTTTGTTGATTAATTATTAGAGTCTACAAAGGAAGAGGGAGAGAGATGCTTCTAGAGATAGGATAGGGTCTCTTTAATTAAAATAAGCTGTATGTACCGAATTCTCTTGCGACCCCTGGGGAATTGAATCCAATTCTAAGAAGATTTGTGACGAGTACGCGCCCTTGTTTATCTCAATTGTGGTTACTGGGACCTTTCTTGAAACGAACTGCTGTTTCTTTAAAGGTACATTTTTGAACTGATGGAGTTTAATTTTACGTTGATATTAATCAGACTAATGAGAAAATGGGGTATTGTAAGAATATTGGTTAAGCTTTTGGAAATGATAATTGGCTTAAAGACTGAAATGGGAATGTGACAAGTTTTGGAATTGTAAGCAGTACTTGTACAAATAAAATTGCTCTTATAGAAATAACGTGTGTAATTAGAGGTAGAGTAGTAGAAGCGAATTTGAAATTTATACAATATTTATTTAAACCTAAATAATTATTTTAATTAATGACTTACAGAAATACGCAAGGTGTCTTTAAGGCGTCTCCCAATTTTTAAAACTTAATATCTCAAATTGTTATTCTCAGGAAAATTAATTTACTTACATGTATATTGGATATATATTTAATAAAATTCTTGAATTTATTGACTATCCAATAAACGTACAAATAACTGTAATTCCTTGAAGTAACGGTTTTCGTAAAGTTCATTTTTAAAGATCGGATATTAATTTTGAGGCTTCCAGTAATAACATTATAGTAAACAATTCTTTCAATACATAATGATGACAATGGACAAGTTGAGCATTTTTAATTTTTATTTTTTATTTTATTAAGAGTGACGAAAGACAACAAAAACTAGAAAAAGTTTTGAAATCCGTTCAGTATTTCTCGAGCTGTACCCGTTTCAATTTCCCACTTTTAAAAGAGAGGCAAAAACGAGACTAGCTTAGCTTTGACGTCCCCCTACGTCATAATCCGACTTTGGCTTCGCGCGGTCTTTGAAAGTATCGTTAATTTATTCGCATTGCTATAGCTTTTTTTTTAATTTTTTTATTTTTAATTTTGTATTCTTTTAATCTATTTCAAATTATGTCATCAAATACAGCTTACAAACATTGCTCATTCCAATTTGTAAGAATTCTTCAATTTCCAACACTGCTAAATTATTTATCAGTGTTGCTAAACACGCAGATATCCACAATAAATGGTGTAAAGTCATGAAAACGAGACAATGTTTCTGCAAAAAGTTCTCGACACGTTTGTGAAGATCATTTTGATGTGATAATAGCACACCTATTACTCTTGTTTTTATAAAATGACCTAATTATTTTGAAATTCTACGATATACAAACGATACTACGATATACTACCAAAAGTGTTCGTACAGTTTAAAACCATGTAGAAAAAATAGTTCTGAAGTTTGGAATTGAATTTGAATATTAATTCCTATATATTTTTTTTATATTAATTCTGAATGAAACCTAATACTTAAAAAAAGTATTGAATCATTTTATTTTTATGAAAATATAAATTAATTGAGCTAAAGAAAAAAAAAATACCACAATGGTGTTCGTTCGACGTAACTTTTTCTGATAAATTCACAGTTATAAAATTATTTTCTAGCCACCAGAAACTAAAGCATTGCCTATGCTTGTGTGCTTGAGTATTTGTAATTTGTTAAAAACGAATGCAAAATAAAAATACATCTACAGCAGGGCATGAAATAAATATGTGAAAAAATAATAAAAAATAGAAGCTTTTTAAGCCTTTCAAGTTAATACGAATTCGTCCTAGCGGGCTGTATGCGAACATCGCCACCCGACTGTTCTTATTTTAAAAAGTAGGTCAAAGAAAATTGGATCAGCGTTTTAATTGAACAGGTATATACAAACACAATTTAAATTAAAAATATAAACAAAATTAAATTCTATTTGGTTTCTATTCTGCTTTGACAATTTGGAAGAATTTGTTAAAACGGATCCATTTTATTTTCTTTAGTAATAAATGTCGCCAACTTTGTGAATAACAGGTGTACAAGTTGTCCAAAGAGGTAACAAGTGTTCTTGAAAATGAGAAAGTAAAATTCCTATCGGAAAATAAATTAATCTGAACTGAAAAAAAAAAAATGCTATATTGAAAATAATGGCAAACTTTTTTTTTTACTTTATTGGATTTTCATGGCAGTTATTTACATAGCACGCCAAGTTACAGACATTTCACTTATTAGTAAAAAATGTGAAAACTTCTACTATTTGAATCCATCAATTTGAAAATTTGATTTTAAAAATACTACTGGATACAGATAGTGTTTTTATAACTTTCTTAGGAGTGAAGAGTTGTTTAAAAACGGACTTAAAGTTTTCGAAATAGCACCAAAAAAATGTATGAACAAGGAAAAAGTAATTTGGTTCTTGTACAAGAATCAAATTAACTTGTATAAGAATGACTTGTACAAGATTAAAATGAAGATTCTTGAACGTGAATTTTAATTGAATTTACAGTTTCTTGGTAAATATGTGTTTCCTTTCGAATAGTTCGTAAAGTATGTAAAATTTTGAGCTCGGAAAATATTGTAAAACAAATTGGCGACTGCAATTATAATTGAAAATAAAAACTTACAATAAAAATAAGTCATATTCAATAAAGTTAAAGACAAATGAAAAACTGTTTGTAAAATGGGTACATACCTTTCAGATTTTACCATTAATATCAGCTCCTATTAAATTCGTAGGTCGTTGTAGGTAAACAAAATGAAAGATAAGTTTTCCTTTGGATTAAGACGTTATATCTAACCAGCTAACGATGAAACGTTTTTCGGTTACGTCACGATTCCACTGTTTTTACGATTTTTTTCTTTCGATATTTAATTAAATAATTTTTTAACCGCAATATAACTTACATATTCGGAATCAGCTTTGCTTTCTTTATTAAAAAATATTGCTTTTTAGCATTTTTAAAAAATGCGCAACTTCTCCATTATGTTTTCAATATAATTAGATTGTGTTTTATAAAAAATACATACATTGTAATGTAAATCTCCTGAATATATAAATAAGCTATTTCCTCTTAACAATTATGTGCGAATATGTTTTGAATTACAGTTTCTTACACTTTCTTAAATACATATATTCTTACAGAAAATTATATAAACGACTGTAAATAAATTCCAGGTAGGTGACCATCGACTTATTTTCGGGGAAAAAACATCAAAATTAGCATAACTGTTACGTGAATATATCAAGAAATAGTTAATAAACTTCCAGATGCCTTAGTAGAGAAAAGAATATATAATTTATTTATAAATTAACAAATTAATCTATTGGGAAACGCAGGTCATTCAATGATTATACTTGTTTTGACAAGAATTAGTGAAATATAATAAAATTAGTCTGTGATTCCATACAACTTCTGGTTTCTAATTGTTGAATGCGCAACGTGGTGTAGAGTCAATTTTAAACTAAGATGCAGAACATTTTTTATTTAAATTAGTAAATTTTTATTAAATTAGGCTCGTCCATGTTTTTATATGAAGAGTTTGAGAGAAAAAAACGTCACAACATTATTAGTATCCTTTAAAGTTATTTGTTAATCACTATTCCGTGGGAAAACCAAAAATTGCAATAGTGAATGCTGCTATTACAATTTTCATTTCTTTTTATTCTCAAAGATATGTGACAAATTTGTTTTTCAATTTGAAATACCTGTTTAAGTTTATGAAAATTACGGCTTAGACATTTTAACTGAAAATCATTGAAGTTTTCAACGATAGCCATCGAATATTTAGTCTGACAAGAAGTTTGAAGATTATTCAAACTCATATATCAAACCACAAAGTATGCTATTCAGACGTGTCTAAATGGTCAGAGTAAGAAAGTAAGAAAACAACCATTATATGTTTGTTTTCTTTTTAAAATGAATCATTTAGGCAGAACGCATTCCCATTTGCCTATGTAGTTCCAAAAACTAGATGAAAAAAGCGTTATAATACACTGTTAAAAAAAATTATCCACCTTGCACCAAAAATTGGTTCCCATTTAGCTGCCACCAACATTTGGTGCTTAGTTTCGCGATTTAATGGTGCTTACGGTCCGAGGTTGCACCATTAAATCGTGAAACTAAGCACCAAATGTTGGTGGCAGCTAAATGGGAACCAATTTTTGGTGCAAGGTGGAGCAAAATTTTTAACAGTGTATACACACTTTAACAGTGTCATATGAATGTTTTAAATTCCCGTGCAATTTAAGATGCAAACGGTTTTCACTAAACTTCTTGATTTATAATTTATCTGTTGTACTAAGGTAATTTTAATAACTTGAATACCTGGCAGTCACTTAGGCAAAAGGATACCATTAGATTACCTTCCGCACCAAGTATTCTCAAGTTGAAATACTGTGTCGGGGAGAGGGAAGGTAAATCTTTTTTAGTAACTTTCTGCTCAGACAAAAAGTCATTTGTCTTTTGGCCAGAATAAAATGTGGAGACTTAGAAAGGGAAAAATAGTTTACATTTATGTTAGAAATTAGGTGACTGGGTTTATGCATTTTATTATAAAATGTAGTGATAAATAAGGGATTGATTCAATTTAATTTGATATTTTGAGTTTAGTGACTCATTCGCATTAGTTATGTTATATTTTTTAAATGAATTGTGCTAAGCACTACTGTCGTCATGAGTAAAAAAGCCCAAATACCAAAAATTTCAAATGTATATTTTGATGCTTTTGCGTTTGTTCCTTAAAGTTATATATTTTTCTATTGTTGTATAGATTTGTATGACATAAGAACTTGAGACATTTAATGGAAAATAAAGATTATTTTCTAATGACTAATCCTTAGAAAATAATCCAAAATATGCATTAAAATGTTTGGGGGTTTAGGGCCTTTTAACTAATGATGGGGGACTAGGCTGAGATTGAATACAATTAAAATGTGCTTGTATTTCTGTTTAATTTTCTTGATGTTTCTTACATATTTTACTTAATTACTAACTTTCAAATACATTTTGAAGTATTATATACTTTTAATGAACCTTTAAGTAACGATTCAGATAGCTTTTGGGAAATCACTTCTTTTTGCATTTTTGTAATACAATATTATAGAGCTACATTTAATGTTGGTTGTGATGTAATTTATGCAACCAAAAGATTTTTTTTTTAAAGATTATATATCTGGTTTGAATTTCCCCTTTAAGAAGCAAAAAAAAACCTGCTATAAATTAACAGAATAATTTGTTAGTGGATATATCGTTTTTATCACAAACAATTACGTACCAAATCTAAAATCAAGGCTTATAAAAATTGAAATGACAAAAATGTATATAAAATAAGCAATTTTCCAACACGCAAGACAACACTTCATCTTAGTTATAAAATAATATTTTCCAAACGTGCAACTACATTTTTTCAGTATAACAGAATATAACAAACAAACAAAAATAGGAAGGAAGTAATATTCAACCTCCACATATCTGCAGTTCCTTAACACATCCACTGAAAGCAGCCGAGTATAAAACGCGTAAGAATGCATTGCGACTGTAATCGAATACCGAGCCACCAAAGAAAGGACACATGCAGAAACAGAAGAAAGAAAACATACTTTCAGTTCGCATAGATACTTGTCTGGCTGCAGTCAAGCTATTCGGGAAGCCGGACAACACACTGCCTGAACAATGGGGCCGGACACTAGATTCACTATTAATAAGATTCTGCAGGAATGGAATCCCGGATCTTTTCTGCTTCTGTGACAGAGGATGAAAGGATTTCTTAACCCACTTTTTTCTTCTATCTTTTCGAGACTGGTGATAGGACTCCTCCATGTCCTTGCCAATGCTCACATTTGACTCGTTTATTTTGCTATGGAAGTTATTTTTCCAAGTCAGTTGGCCAAGTTGATATGTTTCTGAAATTCAAACATATTTTAGATTTAATTAAATACTGGTTTGATTTCGATGGGACCAGTGTCTATTTTTGGACTGATGAGGTAATTTCTTTGAAATAAATTTCAAAGCATTTATCAGTGTTTTGTTTCACGTAATGCAAATTTCGATGCATATGGAGGACATTTTAATGTTATTTTATTTACATTGCTTAAAGAAATAGCGTGACTATTTTTTTTTTTTTTTTTTTTTGTAAGGACACCCCAATATCCATTGCTTACATCAGACAGGTGAGAAAAAGGTAAAATGCAATCTTCACAATTATAAGCGATTAAGCAGCATGCGTCAAACTTACCCAGGTCCTCTAAAATATAGGCTTTTCAAAAATTGTGTAGTCAATTTTCGGAAATCCAGGAAACATACATAAATTGTGAATTGTCTGAAGTGGTATAAACAGTCTTAAATTTGTTTATATTTATAATTACCCCCGATTACATTGAAAATTATTGTATAGAAAAGTGAGGAGACTTTGGACACGAATGTAAATACATCTGTAATGCATTTTAAATCCATCGTTTTTAATTTTTGTAAAATGTATTCAATTCTGTTATGTAATTAATAATTAAACCCACATACTATTTTAAGAAAAGCACTACTGACATCACTCCTACATTTAATTGTAGTCTTATCCTCCATACATAAATTTCAAGTTATGCGGTATAGTTACCTCAAAAGAAAGTGTAACCTTTTGTATAGATATTTATTCGCAGTGTTTTTATGTCATTTATTTTTCATTATGAATGTTTCGTTTTCATTTCATTAAGATGGAATGCTTTTAAATCAAATATCCCCCCCCCCCCCAAAAAAAAAAAAAATATTAACGATTTTTATCTATTGCTTGTATATAAAATAATAGGTTACAACATGCGGAATGCATGTATTGCAGAGGTATGCATTAATATGTCTGTAATTAATATCTCTGACCAATTGTTGTAAATCCTTTCTCGAGAGAATTAGTAGTGAATCCATTCGCGTGCCGTGTTTCACCAACAGCTGTTAGCACTTAATGCGATATAATTAGCACTGTAATTAATTAAGCGTTTGTCATATTTTGCATATAAATGACACCCTAAATATGATTACTCTCTATTTCGCAAAAGTTTGCGGAATTCCTTGTCCTTTATTATGTTAATAATTATACGATATTTTCTGAAAATACAATTATCCTGATATAATATAGCGAATAGTGAGATATTTAATTTTGATGAACTCTGATAATGATTGAGGAAATAGTTTGTAATGAAGATTTTATTAATGCAACTTCATACATAAAAATAAAAAATACTGGTTTTTAACAAAAAATTTTAATATACACTTGTATTCTACTCTTGAAGTATAAAACAGAATGTCTACGATAAATTAGAAACTAATATATCATCATCAAATAAATTTCAATTTGGATTAAAGACTTAATAATTGTATCGACTAATTGTTAAAATACAGAAAAAAAAAGCTTGAGAATCAAAAACTTATCCTTGAAAATATACGAAAATGTCTATTGTACTTCCTGTGAAATAATAATGTTCTGAAGTTGTACTTCAATTACTTTGTCCTTTAATTTATTTCCCTTTCTTTCGGAGGCGCACGTTCTTTAAAAATTCAAATTCTTTTTCAAATAGCAACAGCAACAACAAAATAAGTCAAATAACTTTTTGCTCCAACAACTAGTGTCCGTAAAAAAAAAAAAAAAAAAAAAAAAAAATAAGCAGGAGAAATACAAGTTTTAATTGCGAAGCACCCAACTTTTAATGAGCGTGAAAAATTGTCCCGCAGCCTTTTTAAAGCGTCGCCTTTACAAATGTAACCGAGAACGCTTGACATATAATTTGGTCCAAAGTACCTCCTTGCAAGGCGAAGGCAAGCCAAAATGGAACGTCCTTGTTATTTAGCCTCAAATGAGAAAATGCCATCTAACAAAACTAAAACTAACTACGGAAGTATTAAAAGTCCGGATATTGGGTATTCCCCTGTGGGTAAGGTTACTTAGTGTGCATTTTTTATCCTTGAAGTCACATTACCGTTGCAAGGTTTTAATTTTAAGACTGCCTTCGAAAAATGGTTTTAGTGTTCACGAGCCAAGGCATTTACTTTATGCCCGTGTGGCATTTCGGCCCTTTAACCTTCTGAGGGTCACGGGCGTATATATCCGTCATTTGATCCCCAGTTTTTCCAGCAATACACAACCTTTTTAAATTTATAAATAAAATGTAAAATAAAATATTTTTTAAATCTTTTTATTAGGATGATAGTTTAAAACCTACTTAAAACAAAATAAATAAAAAATAATTTAAAAAAATTATATATTTGGATCAGAAATAAAATTTAAAAATTATTGCAGGGAAAACAACTGTATAATTTCGCCCATTCCCTTGACGCTCAGAGGGTTAAGTGTTTTCCTGGTATGTGGATATGGCTGTTATTCCGGGCTCGTGCAGCAGTCGTTGGATTTGCTTTTTATTATTTGGGAAATAGACATTTTTTTTTTTTTTTTTTTTTTTTTTTTTTTTTTTTTTTGATGTTAAAGGGGAAACTTTGTAGGGTTTAAATGTTGTTGTTTTTTTTCTTTTTTAGATTAAATGTGTGTAATAAATGAATATTTTTCGAGATATTTGTCTTTTTCAACTTGCCACAATCGCATCAAAGGATAAATCAGAAAAAGGTTTATAATTATTCTGGTAAATCATGAGATAAATTATTTTGATCTATCTCTGTTTCGATTTTAAAATTCTGGTAATAATTAATAAGGTTGTTTGACTTATAAGTATATATTTAATAGTGTGAATGGATAAAGATGTTGCATTCAGAGAATTTACTAATAATAATATTTAAATCTCATTAAAAAAAAATTAAATATATTTAATAACACTTTAATTTAGAAAACACCAGATAATTGCGTTTATGTTCATAAAGTTTAACATAAAGTATTTTAAAACACGTCAATACTACGTAATATGTTAGTAACGTGTTGTGTATTAGTTATAAGTCAATTTTAAATGTAGTTTGTGTTACGAGTTATATTTAAATGTTTTGTAAGAACAGCGGTAACAAAATAAAATCCGTATCAGTAATTATTCGTGTTTCAAACTATGTAATTTCCTGATATATCGGCTATCTAACTAATTCTTTCCTAATATAAAATGCATTGATTGAAAATTGAACATCTATATCATATGATGATACATTTTTGTAAATATTATTGAATATATTGCGCAATGTAGAATAATATAATATATAATATAATATAATATAATATAATATAATGTAATGTAATGTAATGTAATGTAATGTAATGTAATGTAATGTAATGTAACATAACAATAAACATAACAATAAACATAACAATAACAATAGCAATAACATAACATAACATAACATAACATAACAACATATAATGTGTGCTGTTTGGATGGATGTACGACATAGTTTATTCTTATTTTCCAGCTTTTATCAACAATGTATTTAAATGAAAAAAAAATCACTTTTTTTAAAACCTATTACACAGTTAAAATGGAAATAAAGTATCCAAAATATTACAAGAGCTGAAAACAGGAAAAACGTCAAAGAGATTTTCTGTCTCCGATTCCTTATTCGATAAACATTTTTTAAAATGCAATATCCTTCAATTTATATGATAACAATTTTAAGCCGAAAAAGTTGTTGCAGTTCACAATATTGTTTATTATTCGCTAACTTTTAATCTAATTTAGCAAAGCTTACCGAAATGCTTTGAAATATATTACTGAAATTGAAATGAAAAAATATATTAGGTACAGGAGGTTAAACACTTCCAAGTTATATCAAGTCTATTGTTACGTATTTCTTTGTTTTCCAAAATCCATTTTCGATTTTTTATCTTCATAGTCCACATTCATACTTAGTACTTAACATATAACATCGGAGAAGAAATTTTTGAAACTTAATTGTTTGAATGATTATGTTTAATAAATTCCCTCATGAATAGAAATTTCTTTGCCTATAAAGATAGCTAAGATTTACTACTACTGATAAAAATCTCAACATGTTTAACAGTTTAGAACTGCTTTTTATTTTTAATTTCAATTTCCCACATGTTTAGATAGAGAAATGAAAGTATAGCATTCGGTAAAAAAATATATCTATATTTTTTTTTTGTGTGCATTTCTTTTCGTTTTGGAACAACCTGATTTAAAAAAAAGGTATAGAAAATGTCTGTCTGTGGGTATGTGGTCAGCATAAATCCAGAACAAATTGATCTAGGATGCTCAAATTTAGTGTCTAAGTTAGTGGTAATCATAGGACCTACCAAATTAAAATCGTGCATGCGCATAAGGTTGAAATAATCAAAAATCACCTTTTTCAGCAATTGCTAAAAACCAACTTGAAAGATTGTGATTAAAATCTCTGGGTAAATGCGTCTTAAGGTGTTTTAATCGTCCACACCTTCTAAATTCTCTTTGAAATGCGATAAAATAGTAAAAAGTTTAAAAACAAGGGCCTTTAACACAGAGCTCTCTGCCTTTGAGCATCGCCCATCAATGATTTTTTTTTCTGTTTCACGCACAATAAAGGACAATGTATATCGAATAACTTCGATTTTTTTTTTTTTTTTGGCCCACGTAAAAATTATTACCAAAATATCGCAAAACTGAACATTTTTATTCAAATGAGTGAAAATATGAAAATGGTGAATAACACCGTACCCAATTTTAATGCAATGACCAATATTATAGTGTAATCAAAGGTTGAGCGACGTTCCACGCCCCTATTTTAATTTATTTTGAAGCGCAACTACGACAAAATGTCATACCTGCATTTTTTTAAAATCAACTTAAAAAAAGTTTGCATTTTCTTCAGTTGTATGCAATTACTTTCCGGGATAAAGTTCTTTTCTGGACTGGTAACTACATACTTGCGTCTGATATAAATAAATTTCAGACCTAATGACATTTTATTGTTTAATTTGAGGCCAGAAATATGTAATAAAATTAATAAAAACAAATTACCATCAACTAAATTATCTAATTGAATGCCATAAGTTTTAAAAATTGAGCTTGGGATATTATTCGATTCTTTTCGGCCATCATTATTAACATTTAATAATTCAACACACTATTTTATTATTTTTTTTTTTTGCATTTTTCGTAAATTTAAGAATCAATAGAATATATGCAACCATATTACAAATTATTGTAGTGTTTTTGCGTATTTTTCGTTTATTAATTTTGTAAAGCGTAGTTTTTAAATTTCAGAACATCCCCTCCCTCAAATCATATTAAATATCAAAGTAAATAAAATGCAACTATCCAAGCAATTATAAAACAATTTCGTAAGCAAATAATAAAATAAAATATACGTTCTACACCTTTCGGTAATTTAAAAGGATCATCTAAGTTCTCTTTAAATTATTCATCTTATTTATAATCAACGCCTCAATAAACAAAGTAAACCAAACAACAAACTGTATCCTTTGTTACTATGCTTTTGTCATTAAAGCAGATGTTACAGTTCAATCCCTCTGCGAAGAGGCAAATCCTCAGGACACGTGCTACTGCAGGCTGTAGAATCCACTTTGTTTCGGCCTCTCAAAACCCATTTTCTGGGGCTGGGATAAAAGTTTAAAATAAAAAATAATAAATAAGATGCAACGCAATAACGAAAATAAAAAAAGTATACCGAGGCAATAGGATGAGCAACGCGGAAAAATCTGAAATTCTGAAAAAGTTGCAAATTCGAGTTTGCGGTGCCGAGGCGTCTTGTTAAGAATGAAAACAAAACAAAAGGTTTAAAGAGGTGCAGTCCAAAATAAATTCAATGCGAGTTTTTTCTATTTTCTCTGATTTACATGGAATGTTTGACGAAGTAGATCTGCAAGAAAATCCAAGGAACTGTGGAAATTTATTTTAGGTTCTCCTCCTTTGCAGTTTGCATAGGAAGAACAATTTTAATTTAGAGATTTGCTGTTGCAACTTCAAACTATAGATTCACTTACTTATATGTGTTGTGGTTTTAAACATTTATTTGTATACTTTCTGTAACAAAGATATATTTCGTGAAATAACAATAAAGTAGGAGGAAAAAAAATACTAATTATATAAAAACGACCACGCTTTTGGGTAGTAATCCATACATTATTCAAGTCTGAATAAAAGTACTACTTTCTTCAAATTTGGTTCTTTAAATTTATTCAAACAATGCGTTCAAAATGTTTTTAAGAAGGACAAGAATTTATTTGTGAATATCTTTAACATTTTAATCTAAAATACTATCTAATAACTCCTAAAACATCACATTTGACTGAAGTTAAAGAATGATCACATGAGTTATATACTAATCACAAATATTACACCGGATCTTTATTTGTGCTAGACGCACATTCTAGAAATTATAATCAAAGAAAATATAATATTTTGTTCTCCCAAAAAGGTTTGCCAGATTTGGAAAAGGGGGAAAAAAACGGAACAAGAAAGAAATGAATGTTCTCTGCATTTTACATGAGAAACTAGAAATTTTTTGTTTGTTTTTTATAATGGCATAATATTGTTCATAACAAAGTTATTTTGTCTAACGTAGACGAAAATGCTTGCAACAATCAATCAGTACATATTTTATATTTTTATGACAAAGGAGCAACAATAACAAATCAAGTAAATAGTATTAATAAATATTTAGAAAACTCTACATTCCGTTAAAAGCAATACATTTACACAAGCATTAAATATATGCTTTTATCTAAGATCATATATATAATACTTGGGGTGAAGTTTGTGTAACCCTAAAATGTATTTGTTAATATTACACAATACAGAATCTATCGCAAATCTTATACTGCTTGTACATACCAAACTCAAACAAGTTTAAATATTTTCTAAAAATATGCCTAATCCTATTGCTAACGTAAATCATAAATTAAATAACTGATTTGACATTCTTCTCATACTTTTTCGAAGAAAACATTATCAAGAAATATTCTTATAAGAATGGAATGATATTACAATGCACTTTGTAATAAATATGAAAAAACAGCAACAAATGTAATCTTGAGATTCTTCCTGGCACGGCGTAAATTTTCATTTAAGAATGCCGTAAATAATTTATTCTACTGCGTTCAGAAACCAGAGGTATTTTCTAACAGTCCTTTGTCTCGAAAAATAGAATTAAAAAGAAACTCCTTCTGTTTTGACATATAAGCTACATTTGCTTTTAGTAAACCATTCCGGTGAAATTGAATTAAACCCAACGCGGTGAACAACATCAAAAGTATGAAACTTTCTTTCCTGAAATTCGTGGCAATTTTTTTTTCAAGCTAAATTCCTCTGTTCAGATTTGATTGTTTTTGGGAACTCTAAGTGCTTCCTCGCCCCTTGTAATGGCGGAGATGTTTCTTTTGTTAATGCACAATAGTGACTTCAAGTTCTTATTCGCTGTGTCAAAAGTTATAGTTGTTTCTAAAGAAAGTTATTACTCTAAGGCAACCCAAAAGAATGCTGTCAGGTATTCTTACAAATCTGATTAAAAGCCTAGTATTCAATGAATTAAAATGTGTCAATAAAGCTTGGGTTCTTTTTTTTTTGTAATAAATATGTAACTCAAGTAATTCAATGCCTAAACTATACGATGCCATACAAACATTCGTTGACGTATGCATCATGAATGAGATGAAAAATCTTTGTAGTAGTTTATTCCACTTTCAAACGTACGGGAAAAAAAATTTAGAAAAAAAAAAGATTGTAGAATTGTGATGAAGGAACTGTATCACGTTTCTATGATTTTACTCTACGTAGAAAGCAATTCTCCTAAAATGGTTTTGCTAGGCATGTGGTATTTTCTCCATAACATATGTTAAAACTTTTCATTATCTGTACAAAAAGTGTTAAAATAGTTCATTAAAAATTATATACCTACCCTGTTTTTGCAATAAAATGTTAAAATTCATTTTTTATTATTGTTTTAGGAAAGCCGTTGTATTTTAATATTTTTAACCACACATTTAAATACACTTTTCTTCGTGTTTATTTTATTTATAACAGCAGATTTTCTTTTTACATACTATATCTGTATTGTTGCAATTAGTAATTTCTTGGCTTTTTAATTTTTCAAAACCTTTATCAGATTTATTATATTAACATGCATTTCTTAAGTACACATATTTTGCAAATGTTTATTATCTAGTTGGTTTTTAAACATTTCGATACCATTAAAATTTATTATTATTTCATATAATTTCAGGAAGAAGGCAAATTTTCGAACGTTCTTGTTATTCAGAGCAATGATCACGTTGTTACTGCTATGGATAAAGCCATCGGTATACATTGTACTTACGACGTCGGTAACAAAACGGAGGAGGTTGACATAAACATAACGTAAGTCCAAATAATTTATATTAAGTAAAAGGCATATTATATACTATTAGAATGGAATTAACGTAGAAATGTCAGTAAATATAAATAACACATAAAAATGTTTATTATGATACCGACTATCATGATACAGTTATTATGATCAGTTTATTATGGTCCGATTTTCTTAGTTAAAAAAAAAAATTGAAATGAGGGAAACAGCTTAAGAACTTTTCTTTTCAGTTCAGAAACGAAACACTTTTTTACATTCATGAAACAAACTGCGTTTGAACAAATTTTAAAATTATTTATTTTGTAGGATGTTGTAATTTCTATAAAAAATTTTCAGTATCTAATATTATAATAATAATTTTTGTGAGCATAATTGTTAAAAAAAATTAGTTTGATTATGACTGAACATCGAGATAACTGCGCAGTGTTCCGTTTTCCAAAGTCAAGAAATGAGCAAATACAGAATCATTTCAATACTTGTCAGTCCATTCGAAACATTAATGGTGAAATTAAGTGGTGGTAACTAGTTGTGATTTATATTAATGTTTCACAAAGCTTGTTCAAAACACCTAGACAAGTAAAAAAAATCTTTTATAAAAATAGTTGTTTACAAATGCTTTTTAAGTTTACAAAAAAATATACATAATAATAATAATAATAATTACGTTCCGTTTCGTACCAAATATATGAATATTAAAAAGATAGGACTTGTTAATTATTTTAAATAAAAACATCTAATTACATAGTAGAAAATAAATTCTAACATGAAAATATATTTTTCATTCTTCTCCTCCATTATTTTAATTTCTGGAAAAAAGATTTGAAAATATCGAAAATATAGATTACTATGAGAAACATTTTTTTTAATCAATCAAAAATGTTTAGGTTTAAAGAATTGTGTTTAATATATATATATATATATATATATATATATATATATATATATATATATATATATATATATATATATATATATATATATATATATATATATATATATATATATATATATATATATATATATGCGTTTTTGAAGTTTATTATTTCCCTTCCTTTATGAGTATTCACACTTTTCAGGTTATTTCTAGTTTATTTAATCTTTCTATGTTCAGGTTAAAAAAAAAATTTTAGTCAGCTAAATATATGTTTTTTGCTGTAGAAAAATTAACAATCCAAGGGCAGTTGAAACTAAGGAAAATAATTAAGCCATTATAATAATTTTTATGTTCACTATCGGATTCTATTCATAGGGAATTCGAATAAGCTAATAATATAGTCATGCATAAAAAAATATGAATGAGGAATTTGGGATGATATTTAGCAATAATATAAAAAGCAATATTAAAAATTTTTGCTATCTGCCTATTGCTATCCATAATTAACTAATATTAATTTCAATGTATTAAATTTCACATTTAAAACATCACATTAAACAACCACATTCACTATAAACAACCACATTCACTATAAACAACCACATTCACTATAAACAACCACATTCACTATAAACAACCACATTCACTATAAACAACCACATTCCCTATAAACAACTACATTCACTCTTCGTTGCAATATCATATAATTTGAAATACCTTTTGGAATAAAAAAAACGGTTCACAAATTATAATATTCAATAAATTTATTTTATGAATATTTGTGTGACAAACTTAAGATAAAAAAACTTAATTTAATCATTAATATCCAAAAATGCTAAGAATAACTCATGGAGTAATTTGAAATCGATAACTACTGTAGCATTCATGTAATGATAAAAACTTATTCAAATAAAAAATAATAATTCATTTAATGACACCAGCTGCGAAAGCACTTTAAAATGGTTAACTCAGATCGTTAATGTAAGCAAACCTTAATCATTACCACGCTGCTGCATTTTATTTTTTTCGTCATCATTAATACGGATAACTTTTTCTCCCTGTAAGCTTAAGTTTATTATTTCCTGAAATAATAATGTTACAAAAAAAAGTCAAAGAAACATGGCGAAATTCAAAAATTAAAACAAAAGAAAAAATGTAATGGCAATCTACCGCACTGCTCATTTGGAGTAGAGAGCTTTTTTTGTCGTCAAAAATAAGATAATTTTAATTATTTTCTCTTTATAGAAAAAAGTATCCAATATCTCATCAAAATAAGTTTGTTTCTTGCATAAGTATAAAAGAACCATAAGCAATATTTGATAGAAAGGTAATACTGTTGGATTGAACTTAATTACTTTCAACTAATTATCGTTTTGTTAATAAAGTACGCTCTATAATTATTCTTGGTAATTTATACACAAGTGTAAAAATATAAATTATGTGTGTTCTATAGTAAGTGACAAATCTAGAAAACCTGGAAAATTTAAAATAAAATTGACTTTTAAGTATCTAATTAAAACTAGCAATCTGTATTTGCCACATAATAATAACGTTTTGATAATTTGAACGTGACGAATCTGTCTAATTTGTTTATCTTCATTCAACTTGAAAATTGCAATATCCCAAGAAACCACATCCATTTATTTATGTTTTTTTTTTAATATTAACTACAGATATTTTTTTTTTTCAACTTAGATTAAATGATCATTATGAGGTAATCTGGTTTCATTTAATTACTTCAATTTGAAGAGTCAAAAAAGGATTGTGATGAAATCATTTTTTTTTTTTTTTTTTTTTTTTTTTTTGGCATTACTTAATTTTTAATGAATATGCCCTTATCATGTAATTATTTATTCCAGAAGAAACCTACTTCAAAATTATCTAAAGCAAATAATTCTAAAAAACTTATGCTTATTAGATATCTTATTTTTTATGTATTAATTGTTTTCACATTGTAATGAATTCCAGTACAAAAATTGCTTGTAAAAAATAGCAAATAATGGTCTCATCTAATCTATATAACCAGAAATGTAAAGTAAGTATATTACTGAAATATTTCTTTCATCACCAAATATAACTAGATGGCATCCTTTTTAAAAAATAAAAAATAATAATAATAATAGAAAAAATATCTTCTAACACAGTGATATTTCTTTTGTAGCTTAAATAAAAAGTAACAATTACTTTCCTGAACCTGAATTCTTTTTGCCTCAAGGTTATTAACTACGATGTTTCTAACATGCTAAATTATTGTCCCTAATCACAAGATTTTCCAAAGAGAAACAACTTCTTCGAAAACTTCAACTACAACAAATCAAAATGAAGAAACTTTGATAATAAACCACCAAAAGAAGTCGAAGCACTGCTACAAAAATCAAGCGTATTATTTTCAGGCGAGGTTTTTCCTTTGTTATTATTCTATCTTCTTCATAATGACTTGTTTTGCAATACAGAAGGGGTTCGCGCTAATCTAAAAGTTTGCGAAAGAACTTAGTTAACTTTTCCCCATTACTGGTTCCTCATTATTTTTAAGGAGGCCGGTCAATTTTCGCTCGGATTTTAGGTATTTCGCGTTTTCAACCTTTAAGATTATGAGTCATAATATTCCAAAATTGTTGTAGAAACCGTGCACAAAATAAGGCATCTACGAGTGAGAAAAATCATTAACAGGATGTTATTATTAATGAGAATGCATAATCTTTAGAATTAATGAGAGCGGCACCTGCAAAAGTCAGAGTTTTTATGAGACTTTCTTTTTGATTAGGATTAACTTCGCCTCCAGTGGAAAATTGGCATTAATTTCTTTGCTACAAGAATTATAAAACGCTAACCAATTGGTGTGCTTTTTTTGGTAGAGATGCTGCTCAAATTAAATTTAAAAAAAAAAAAAAATAAATGGAGCAATCATCGATTTTTATAAAAGTCACAATTTTTAAACGAAATGTATAAGTAAAACAGCAAAAAATTCTAGATAAATAAAAATTAAGTTTAAGGCAAATTTTTTACATTGATTCCCGTAATGCAACTATTGTATATGTTGCTATAATACTGTGGATTGCCTATCATCTATTTCTATTAAAAAACTACTAAAATTGGAATTACTTAGATTCATCCCACATAATATAACCGACCTGTTGAGCTAACTATACTAGTGTTATATGGATTAAGCTGTTATTTGAGAAACCTATAATGCACCTAAGAACAAATTGGGTTGGTTGGCTGTTTTCAGATTATCTGGCGCCGTCAGCAACACGAGGGCTATAATGCGACGAAACATTCGTCATTTGACAAGCCAACATACATTTACAAACACCCATGCCTAACACGGGACTCGAACCCGCAACCTCGTGGTCTAGAAGCTAGCACGCTAACCACTATACCGTTTGGTTAGCAAGAACAACTTGGGAAATAAAGAAAAATGTGTTTAAGCGGAACAAGGTTTCTTAAATAAACGTAAAAATTTTACAATCACCTCTATCATGGAGAGTGACCATATTCAACTGGTACAATTTTTAAATTTTGCATATTGAAGAAATAATATATATATATAATGATAAATAACATATTTAACCACTCTTATTTTAAACTAAAATTATGATGTGTCTTAAACTTGAAAAAATGAATGGAATGTGGTTTCTATTTCAATTTACACTATTTTAATTTGAGGTACAGTTTCACTTTTTGTTTTCTTTTTCAAATTTGAATTTTTAAAAAACTATTTTTTTAAGTAAATATACTCATAGGAGATAATTCAACAACTTTCTATTATTCATACACAAACCATTGAACTTAAAAATAATCACCACATATAATTGAAGAGAATGAAAAGTACGAACTCATTTAGCTCTATACACTTCTTGGGAGTAGAATGTGTGACTAGCAATCAAGAGGTACCGCTTAATGGAAGAGAAACAATTGAACACCAGCACCAAGCCGGTAACGATGTTCAGCAGTCTCTCTTCAAGGTAAGTAGACAAGATCACAATCGTGACATGCCGTCTTGCGTCAGTTGTCGATCTGAGCGGAAGAATCGTATTAGGTTTTCTCACATTCAAATTGCAACTGTGGATCATTTCTCCATTGAAAGACCTTCCAAATGGAATCTCCCAATCTCCCAATCTTTCTTCACATAGATATTTATCTAACAGTATTCCTGTTTTCAGTATAGCCCCTGTTTACCACTTGGACCAACAATTCCCCATACTACTTACAATAAATTTAACAGGATTAAACATGGTATCAATTTTTGATGGTATTTTTCAAATCAGTAACTGCACAAGAAAAAGGTAAAAATGTGGCATTTATTATAATTATGGCATTTCAAACTTTCCAATACTTCATTTTATCAACATTTCAATATTTTTATTGTCTTAAAAAAAGAAATATAAATTAGATATATAAAAAGAAAGAAAGGGATTAGAATTTCTTTTATTTTAGAGAAAATAAGTAAATACCAGGCTAAACAATAGTATAAAATATATATTAAACTAATGCTAAGTGAAATATTTAAATGTGAGATAATTGAAATTGGCTTGTCATTGAAGTCCACAACTCCCTCATCGACAATCCATTTTGCCTTTAATTCCAAGAATAACGTGAATCAATTATTGGCGAGCCAAAATTACTCAGCATAATTCGAACGCGGGTAGCAGCTGAATATCAAGCAATCAATAATATAAATTGAAGAATAAACCACCAGAACTCATTATAAAAAGTAACATAAAACTGTTATCTTAATCATGTCGGAAAATAAATCACTTTTGAAATTATTGAAAGATATTGATGTAGCGTTCATGGGATTAAAATAATTTTGTTTCAATTCAAAGACATGCTTTACTGTAAAAGCAATAATACATATCCTTAACCATGTTAAAGTCAAGACTAAGTATATTCATATGTCATTGAAATGTAATTAAATCGGAGATCATTTTCCGACAGTTTATTGTCCATATAAGCACCTTAATAGCAAAATACTATTACTCCAAAGCTAAATATGGTTTATTCTATTTCGCCTTGTGGGTAATTTTTAGAAAGTATTATGAGAAAAATTCTAAAAAGTGTCTTTTTTATTTGAGTTTAATCCAAACTTAATATTAGCGTTATATCCTATTTAATAAAAAAGAAGTAACTATGATACGTTTTCTTTCATTTATGGTTTCAAACTTCAAAATTAAACAAACATCAACTCTTAGTTTCAGTTTTCATGAGTTCTTTCTAACAAGAAAACCATAACAAAATTAGTGTCATATATTTTGTAAATAGTTGATATTCAAAGATATTATTTTGGTACATTTGTATTAATAACATGTGAAATATATGTTTATGATGAAAATCACAATGAATAGATAAATATGTTGCACCCAAATTCATCTTCTTCTGGTCATTCATTAAAAGTTTAATTACTGGCTACTAGTATTCATCAATACTAATACTTCATAACAACTACTTTGTTGAACACATATCTCTAAAACTTCGAATACAATTAATATAATCTTCAGTAACCAAGCCCTTAATAACCTTGTCACCGCAAAAAGTCATTCTCGCATAAACTTCATCCTAAAAGTCGTTTCAAAAGTAGTTTCTCATATTACTCAGCGACGGAATACCGAAACGGAGTTACCGATCCAATTTGTCAAAGATTATGTACAGCGAGTGCAACCAATAATGAGTTGTTCAAAATACCGATAGATTAAAACCTGGGCGTCCTCCTCCATTTTGCAGGCCAGAGGCGCTTCTCATTTAAAATCGTGTTTTCGCGAAGCCCCAGTGGCAATAATGACACGGAAGTTGGCAGTAGTTTAAGGTTCCCGGGCAATCTCTAGTGGCCCAGTTGTGTAGTTTGCTCTCGGACTGTTCAAGCAGTTATAACTGTGTAAATTACAAAATTTTGGATAATGAGTGACTTGTGGATAACGAAAGTTTGCTCTTACTTAAGTCTTGCAAAGTTATATTAAGATTTTGTTGTCATGAAGGTTGTTTAAGTCTGTGAAGTGTTTAAACAAAATTATAATTTTGCATATAAATATCAGATTTTAAATTAATATAAGTTCACATCTTATTATAGAATATTTATACGAAAAAAAGAAGAAAATTGTCAAGTGAACTGACTGTAATTTTTAATAACTATTATCAATACAATTATAAACTTCCATGTGCTTAATATAAGTTTATAAATTCTGCAATACATTCACTAATTGAACGAAAAGCAATTAGCTACATACAGCTTTAATAGACATAAATTGTAATTTCCAGTCAATACTTCCATAAATGTATTCATTAAAATCAGCATACCTTTACCTAATTATACATAGAGTATTCTGATTCTTCTTCGCCCTTTTCACTCACCAGCAAATTATTTCACAAATGTTAAACATCAAAAACAAAATTAATGTTATTTCAGTCATATATTTATTAATATGAAGAAAGTTACTAAAAGGAAGGGGCATATTAATGTGATTCAAAATCAAAAAATAAATTTGTCTGTAAGTTTTTTTTTTTTTTTTTTTTTTTTTTTTTTTTTTTTTTTTAGTTCCTCGTAGTGTTATCTTTCCAAGATAACAATAGAAATGTATTACGCGAAAGAATATCTTTTACAAAAATCAAAGCAAATATTACATTTTACTTACTAAGAATACTTAGAAAGTTTTAATACAAGTTGGTATACATATTTAATGCGTGGTTATTGAAAGGCAATAATACAATAATGTATAAAAGCAAAGAAATATTACGCCTACTGCCATTAAAAAAACCAAAAAAAACATGCTTTTCATTTATGTGGTGACTGAAACAAAATAGAGTTTCGTATTATTTTATGACAATTCTTATTTTGATTCTATAAATTTTCCCACCTCGAAAATAGTTTATAATATAGAGTCGATTGAAATTTTTCAATTTAATGAAACTGCATCACGTCCCATTTACTTAACACAATCTTCAATTCTATTTTAGTTATTATATAAAAATGGACAAATTCAATTGTGATATTTCTTTCCAATAAATTCTGAATTTAAAATAAGACAAAACTTCAGTTTAAAACTAGAAAAAAAAATTGTGTGAGAGAAATTGTTTCATCTTTTCTTTTATTGATATACCTACGTATATATACGGTGGTTGTCACTTGGAAAAGAAAAATGCACCAATAATTTTTACGTATATATACGTATACATTTTCGCCGCGTCAGTTTTGTTACAGTTGCTGTTTTAGCTTGAGTATTAATATTTTATGTTTGGTACAGCGAGAAATGTTTTTATTTCTTCCTTCCCATTCCACTTTTTTTTCTATATATTTTATTTCTGGATGTTTTATAGAGGCGTAGAATGTTACGGTTGGAGTGTCTTTTATGGCAAGCCATGGAAACGCGTCAAGTTTTTAAAATTTATACGCGTAACATTTTCCAGCTGTCAAGAAATCTCCAAAAAGCACAGAAATCATTTATCTGAGAAAAATCTAGATCAAGCGCAGCTTTCTCCGAAACGCAAGAACTAGAATCTGTCACCTCTTCTGAAGAATTGAAACTTTTCTTTAAGACAAGTTTTATTCTAGAATTATTAAAATTATCGTATCTAAAATAACTTTTTTTTTGTTTAATATCTCTTTGTCACAATTGTATATATCATTTTAGAATTTAAAGAAATAGAAGAATATTGAATACTCGTGCATGGTTTCACATGACTTTGAAAAAGATGCTATATCTAATTCAGTTTTTTTTTCCCTTTGCAATAAAGTTCAACGCATGTATACAATTATCCCGAATGAAGCAACTAAGCAACAAAAAAAGTATCAAGATAACAAAAGTCAAAAGAAAGAAGTAAATTTTGATATTTAGACAAAAATTAAACATCTTTAGATAAATCAAAAAGAAAATCTTTGATTCTTGAATTCCAAAATAGTTATAAAATATTACGCATGTAGGTCGGGGTAAATTCTTCTAAACTGTCCTTGACTTACATCCCATGTAGATTAGAGAACCTTTCACATGCACTGATACAGATAGAATTCTTGTGTAGTTCAAGGTACTGTTCTTCTATTTGGGTCCTTAAAAACCTTCCAAGAAAATAGGTTTTTCTGTCTTGTATACGGAACCTGTCAAGTGATGACAAGCTTTTACCCGTATACCCTTCGGGATCGCAGTGTTTATTTGTCTTTCTATAAAGTACCTGCTTAATATCTCATGTAGACCTTTTCATGTGTAGCATTGATAGATATACTATGGAGATAGTTGTACGTTTTATTTTACTGTTCCTGATGGATACTTTATGTATATTTAGGTATCTGTTTTAGGGATCAAGAGACAGTAAATCGAGGTACATTTATTCTATGCTGTCCTTCATGCATGTATTGATAATTTTTATATATAGTTAGTGATTTTATCCTATGTAGATAAAAGTATCTTCTGTACGAACTCTAAATTTTCCTTAAACCCTCATCAGGGTATCGATTTTTTATGCGTGATTTCATGAGTTTTCATCAAATGGTTCCACGTAAAAGATAACCTAACTCATTTGTGATTAGGTAATAGGAAATTATAATTCATATTCCTTACCACCTCTTGCTCAATTACTTGAGTTTCGCTCATTATTAATGTGTTTGCTGCTAAGTTTTTTAAGCTTTTATTTTTCGGAAAAGGTATTGAACCGATTATCATGCTGAATTAGTTGTACGCCAAGAACATGGACAGAACGCCACATATTCAAAAGTGTAGCATTCAAGTTTAATGTTACTCAGTTTAATGTCAGAATGATAATCGGTTTGAATCCATTATCATGCTGAATTAGTAGTACGCCAAGAGTTTGGACAGAGCGCCACATATTCAAGAATGTAGCATTAAAATTAAATGTTTTAAGGCCACTTTTAAAAGCCTTATTGAAAGTTCAATATAGAAACGAAATTCGAAAGCGAATGCTGAAATTCCAACCGCTTGTTTAAAGATATACATTAATTAAAAAAAAAAGCATTTTCTTCGATGTTTTGAAATTTTCTTACAATAAATAAACTATGCACACAGTGGGCATTCAACCAGATTATCAAACTTTTAGTCAAAATCTTTTGCATTCATTTTCCTAAATTATTTATTTCATCAATTAAATTGAAAATGAAATTATCTAGAAATACTTATATGCATTCCACAGTAAATGATACGTGGTGACTTATAAGATATTTCACAATGATATACCTCAATAAAAAAAGGTTGTAACACTCCCATCGGATGAAAAGCTTTAGTTCAGTGAAACCATGCTTAAAAAATAAAACCCCGGTTTGAATGGATAAAACTATAGTTTGAAACATTTTGACCTTTAGAACTCAGCAATAAAAGTTTGCTAAGAAACACCTTACATTTCCTGCAAGGACGTCAAAACTCATATTAAGAATTTTTTGTAAACTGTAATTTTTCTATTATATCGTGATACATAAAAACATCCAAGATCCTGTTTAAAACCACAAGTTAGATATTAGAAGCACTTCTTTTTTCTTAACTTTCCGAAAGTGAAATGTCATTTTCGTGCAAAACATATTTGGAAAGTGGCTTTAAGCAATTCCATTATATCTGGTTTCACTTTCTATAGTTCTGATACTGGCATCGTAGGCGTATCTACTAAACCTTTAATACTAGAAATTGTTATTAAACTGCAACATATAACTGCAACATGTAACATATTCTGGAAATTCTGGTACACTTATATTACTTTGTGAATCTTTTGAACAGCGAATTCTAAATAATGCATACCTAAATTATGTATTTTTTTTATTTGTAATGATTATTTATAGCCAATTTAGCTAATTTTTTTAAAAATAGAATAATAAAATGTTGTGTAAAGTCATAAATATATCTTTTTTTATAGAAAAAGTTGGCATCAAGTCCATTAATATTAGCAAACTTATTTTCGAAATAAACTCAGCTAATTTTAGTAAACAAATTAGCAGAAATTATGTTTACAAACTCATTTAATTAATTTTTAATTAGTCAAAGCATATAAGCATCACTTTCTAATGCGAATATAATTCGTAACCAATTCATGTAAATTATTGGACTCGGCGATTCGTATTCAAATACTGATACACATTTCAATTTCACGTTAATAGTATTAGAAGTAGTACTTTGAAAATATAAATTTTAAATTAAGCTTACAATGATTTACATCACATATAGTAAAAGTTATATTGTTAATCGTAAAGAGAGAATGTTTAGTATAAAACAAACAAAATAGTGATATCCGTCTTTTTTATACATGGTTTCGTATTTATCAAATTGAAAAAAAAAAAAAAAAAAAAATGTGTCAAATTACATGAGTTCAAGTCATGTATCAACGGACAAATGATTGAACGGTACATGTTTTCCAGTTGAAACAGAAAAAATTATTCTATGTGTGTCATCAATCATCTTTGGAATTTCTTTGTCTGCTAGCTCTTATTTTTTATCGACATGAACTAATAGTTCTTAAGTAAAGAAACTGTCACAGACAATTTCATTACTAACGTCAAAAGTATACATCAATCAATTCCTTAGAAAACATTAGTTGATTACTTCAAATCTCCCTGACTTTCAAGATTCGTCTTCTTAATTGGAAGTTTATAAAGTCATTTTTTACATGTTGATCAAACAAACTTGCTTGTGTCAAAATTCATTGTCATGTAAATTTGTCACAAATATTTTGTGTCGAAAAAGTATGAAGACATCTGATATTTTAAATTGGCTAGTTTTCAAAACAAATTAAATTGAACAATTTGTAAAAACTAAAACTTTAAAAATTGGGTACCACTAATAAATTATTAACAGTAAATTTGAATTATCTTTATATTAGAAAATACTACAAATATGTTTTACCACTGTTCCGAACTGCAAATGTTTTCAGTTTGTAAAAAAAAGAATAAAATATATTTCTTCAAATTTTTGGAGCTTGCATGCAAGAAATTTTCTATATTTTGTAACACACTATACTATTTTCTGGCTGCACAATCAGATAAAATTGGTTAGATTAACTAAACTGAAAATCATTCTGGTAAAAAAATATTATTTTCCATTTCACCATGTCACATATTAATTAAGCCTGTATCTTATCTTAATGCATAAACCAATATGAGATAACACTTCATCATTCCCTATCGCTACTTCAAGAGGATGGATATGGATTATAAAGTAAATTCCTCGATTGCATAAAACTTGAGAACTAACTAAAACTAGAGAACTACTAAACTAAAAATAAGAAAGTTTCTATGTTTGGCAGTAATTGTTATATACTTTTCAGCTAGGGATTTGATCGGGCTGACTGATACAAGGCATGAAGCTCTTGAACTGCAAGAGATTTGCTTAGATTACAAAAGGTACTGGAACCAAATCCGATTTAGGTATCGCTTTTGGAACTCTACTGAAAAATTTATTTTATACAATGGCATATAGCCACCTGTCAACTTTCATGCTGACTGATAGGAGTTTCTCAAGAGCTCTTACAATTAAAACACAAATGCAGAAAGGGCAGTTTTATCTAGAAATTGGCCTTGCAAATTGATCCGGTTTGATGTTCTACAGACCAATGTTTTGTGGTGTAATAGACCTAGAGTCCTTAGCATCAAATAACACATTACTTTACCAACCACCTTATTTGATATAATCTCCATACTTTGAGTTAATTTGGTGGAGGTGTTCCATACACAATTTATCTAAAATGAAACTCGTTAAGGTAAATAAATAATTAAAACCGAGTAAACAAAATACTTTCATTTCAATCTAACCCATCCTTATCCAAACATGGCCCCATGTCCAAGAACAAACTACAAGACGCTGCACTCTTTATCATCTCCTGTTCACAATCCAAAGCGGATCCAGATGGATGAGAAAGTCCATTTCTCAATGCCATAAAAGTACGGCAAAGACCCGCTAATCTCATACAAAGAGACGAGATAAAAATAGAGATCCAGCCCTGGGAATTAAAGTATTTTCGCGGTGTCAGAGTTCACCGCTACAACTGTGTTCCCTCTAATGACCGATGAGCGTGTTTGTTCGAGAGATAACATCCTTAACAATAGGCCCGGGCGTCTTTTTAGTTGTTTCCCGCAAACGCAATCTAATTGAAGAAGAAATCTTTCGCACTGGGTCGTTAGGATCCTTCAACGGGAATTAGCTTAACTGTGAAGAAATCGCGGGTGGAGGGGAGTGACTGTTTATTCTGTGGCTGGTCATTGGGTTCCGTAGTGAATTTTTATTTGCTAGAGTGTTTATTGTTTTCTTTTTCTTTTTGTGGATTGAGACGTCTGGTTTAATCAATTGAAGTACTTATTGGTAATTTGAATAATCAGGAAGCAATATATTTAAAAAAAATATTTGTATGCAAAATTATGAATTCCTAATATAATGTGCGTTCTAATGCTTGTGGATTTAAGAAATCAGTTTATTCTATTTTTTATTACTTCCAAATATGTTTGATGTATGAAATAAAAGTGAAAGTACTCAAAATAAATTAGGTTTTCATATTCTGTTTTATTATGTGTTTACAATTGTAAGGGCCGAAAGAAAAATAGGAATTATGTTGTATATAGATAGAGAGAAAGTGACGGTAGATTCAATTCTATCAATATGTTTACTTAAGATTAAAACAAATTGTATAGAAAATGAAAGTTTGTACGGTGAATTGTAATTTAACTTGAATTATTCAAATTTAAGTTAAACTTATTTAGTTAATAAACATATATATTGTCTTAGCTATCATTAAACATTGTATTTGTACATCATAAAAAAAATAGTCTATCAAACTGTTGTTGTTTCTTGAATTTATAAATATGTCTGGCTAAAAAAGTTTTATGACCCAGAAATCTGTATTGTTCTAAAACAAAATTTATTATATGTGATGGGAACCAAGTGATTGTACTGAATTTAACTTCTGAAAGAATTTCTATGGCCAAAAACTTCACATTTACATTTCGTACGGAGAAAAAAGGCTTCCAACGGAATTTCAAGTCTATGCAGACAACATATCTTCTATAACCTATTATACATGCTAATTCTAAATGAATTATCTGAAATACAAATAAATTATATGAAGCTAACTGCTGCACTTAAAGTATCTGTTAGAATAGAAAGTTGTATTTCACAATTGACAGCCATATTAGGACAAATCATAAGTTATTTCTTCCATAAATGTGCTCTTAGCTTTTACAGTAGCTGTTCCCATTGTTTCCAATACGACTGTGTCATTTGCCTCTTTTACAGTAAATCCAGACTGCTCACTTTCACTTGACTTGATCGATATATTAAATCAAACAAATATAGCTAGAATGAAACAACAATGCAAACATATGTCCCCATTCCTATACCCAAAAATACAAGACGTCCCAAACGGAAAAACGCCCCAGCTATAAAATACCTCTCCTTCAATTACGCCAGCCGTGCAAGGGCACTTAAGCGCCCTTTTACAGCCCTTGCATCTCGTAGTAAACAGAGCAAAAAGAGAACTTAAAACAGGGAATACGGATGTCTTTAAATTTAACGATGAATGCCGAGTTTCGCCGGAGAAAAAAAAAGCTGGATTCAACCAAGTCAGAGGACTGATCTATCTATTTGTTTGGACCGAACCTACGATTCCGGGACACATTTTATTGTCCGGAAGGATTTTTTTTCTTACGATTACAACCCGGGCCGCCCCACTTATTGTCAACTTTTACGAGATAATAATGTTTTCAAGAGATGTCTGTGTGGAATTTTATTTCGGTATGTTTTGTTGTTGGTTAGTTTGATGTCGCAGATATGCCCCCCTACAAAAGAATTGTTTCTTCCGCAAATGGGAGTCACATTTTATTTTCTTGAAGCCTGTAAGGAGATTTTCAGACTTCTTTCCGGTGTTCCCTTATCATATCAGGGACATAACAAATGGCATTTTTTGGCTTTAAAATCGGGAATATTTCTTTAGGGACATATTCTAGACGCCTTGCACTGTTTACTTTATACATATCATGAGGTGGTATAAATCATCAGCTGACGCCTTTCATAAATGCAAGTGTCAGATAAAAATTTCCTCTTTGTGAACTAGTCAACTTATATGTTGCAACATTTAAATATCTAAAAATGTATCTTTAGTAAAAGAATACGCTCTGAAAAGTATTGTCAATTTCATAATTAGCTAAGTTTAGATTATATTAAAATTATTGTTTCATTTTTGTTACCATTTATTTATATCTTGTATAATGGATTTAGTAGTATAATTTACTATATCTATCATCTAATAATATAACTTATCAATAGAATTAAATACATTTTATTATAATAAGTAATGCCGATGATAAGTTGTATAATTTGAATTAAACTCTTCTAAATATAATATGAATTCAATGTGAATTAATCATTTCACTTATGTATTTTCATGGAAACTTAAGTAATGTATTTTTGTTATTTTAACCAATGAATTTATTATGATATTAATTAATATTATTACGTATTTTAAGAACTGAGTTTAATGTAAATTCGAGGTAAAAACAGTTTAAACTCGTCGTAAACTTTAGCTGTGCGAAAATTATTTTCAAGCAGGCAGTTAATATCATTTCCCTAACCGTCACCCATCATTGTTGTAGATATATTTTTTTTATAAAAATTATTAAAATTTAATTTCTAAAATGAAAAAGGATTTCGAGAAAAGAAAATTCAAAGTGTCATTCGCACTCGTGTCTCGCTCAGCGTCAAGAGTGTTCATTAAAATTAGAAATATAATGTTATTTATATTTCAAAATAATATTTAATGTTATTTAAACGTTGTTTGTGATAAAATGCAACTATTGCAAAAAAACACAACAAAAATGTTATAGGAATTGAAACATATCTCTAAAATAATAGTATGACTTGTAAGTCTTAAAATACCTATTGGTATTCAAGTAGATTTCACTAACATTAAGAGAACTTTTTGTAATCATATCCTTATTCTATTATGAACTGTCAAACAGTTTGTATTATCATGTGAAAATTTAATAAAAAAAATCTTTATTCAACAAAAAACAATTAATCTAAAACTGCCCATTTCATCACTTTTATTACTCTACAAATACCCATTCTAACCCTTTTCCTCCAAGCATTAAAAGATAAAATTGGTGCCAAACCTTTTAACACAAAAATCCTAACCTTTCCATTCTATTGTTGTATTAGAGAACGGTAAAATTCTTTTTTTATCCTGTTGTTATCGCTGCAAGAAAACCTTGTCTATAGTCTCAGGCTTTTAATCGCACTTACAAAAACAGACTTTTCTCCACACACTCTCAGTTTGAGATAACATACACAGAAAGAAAAAAAAATATGTTCCCTTCTTTTGTGCAGAGACCCCGACAATGGACCTAAGCCTCTTCAGATTCTACTTGGTGATGGCATTTCAGAACCCTGCTGTTTGTCGAACTGTTAGAGGGAAATAAAAAAGAGTGCTGATGGTTTTGGCCACGTTAAGAGTTTCTATTATACTCAGATACTTGGTGGTCTACAGAACACTTAAACTTGACGAAATACTTCGAAAGTATTCGAAAGCATAGGTTTCCTTTATAATACTCGTTGTTTGTAATAAAATGTAAGTAAATGATTATTAGAGTGTTAATACTTATTGCTGAAAGAATAATTCATGAAGTACTTTTATGAATAATTCTTTTATGATTTAATGGAGTTATTTCTTGATTTTTTAAAGTCTGAATAATATTAAGTTATCTTCAGCAATTGTAAAGAATGTTCAACAGTAATTTTACAGCGTTTTTATTGAGAAGTAATATACAGTTATGTTGATCTTATATATTTTCGTTTTATTATTAAATCTATACATTGAAAATAATTTTATTTATTACGAATCGTCTTTAACATTAAAAAGACATATAACCCAAAAACTTTCATTAAAAAAGTATATGTAAGGGTTGAAGAGACATAAAACAACATTTAAAAAAGAAAATTGTTCCTCGTAAACCAGTACCTTTTTGTAGTTTATACTCATAAATATATACAATTTAACACTTTTTTTCTCATCTCCAAAACTGAAATTTTTTACTCTTTTCCTTGTGACTTTAAGGCAGAAAACAAGTAAATGTCAACAAATCTCAAACAATACCACTAATAAATTTTTATAGATTAATAATTTTATTATTGTAATAATATATTTAAAATAATTACGCTACACTCCGTTAAGTGGTATTTAAAGTCTCCATTAACCATCGTCATTCATTTTTTTTGCTATTTGATTTGAGCACCAGTATAACATTGCTCATGAGTGACTCGTACCAACCTCTTACCACGTACCAATGTATTTCTTTACTCTTCAGGGATCCAGGTTCCAGTGATAAGAGTCGGGGATCTCCATCACTGCCAGATCTGTCCCTGCATATTGTTGACATGAAGGGAGAAGAAAGAGAAACAGTGTCACTTGGAGAATTACTACGAGTTCAAGTCCGGATGTCAGACGAAGGTAAGACGACACTAGAAACTTCAAGATAAATGTAACAAAATTAATGTTAAGTGTGTATGACAAAATCACACATTACTTATCCCACAGCATAGGATCGCAACTCGCAACACAAAACTCTTGACTTGTGTCACGTAGTTGTAGTGAGGAAATCGTAGTGAAGTGAACCATTTGATGGAAATAAGAGTGGGCAGAACATGTTAAAGCTTGAGGCCAAGGTCACATAGTCGAAGACATTTGTTAAATTCGAAGTATTTGTAAGGCTGAGTTGACAATCTTTGGAAAAAGTTTGTTTGACCAACCTGTTCAAGAGAATCGTCGATGCTTTTGAAATAGCCTCTGATGACATTTATAAGAATGAGTTTCATCGCACTGCGTTAAACTAAAACAAGACTTATTTAAATACGGCGTTTAGTTAACGGAGAAAGAAACTGCATTGTTAAAGTTGACAATAATTATATAATCTTGTTTAAATTAATATAAAGTTAGGGCTAGAGATGCATTACAAATAATCTTAATATTTGAAAGTTATTGAAAGTTATAAAACAGTTGTGCATTTCAACAATGAAAATTCTTTTATTAAAACAGTTAACTTTTTTACCCAATAATGGAATAGCCAGTATACTTGAAAAAAAGTTTAAACGTACTCTCATCAGTTCAATCGAAAGTTTCATTTTTAAAATAAAAATATATCATTTTAGTTTCAGCATTTCATTTATTGATTAGCATATGCAAAGGCTTAGGGCATCAGTATCTAACCCAGCCAATCTGTAAAGTGACTACTACATTTGTCAGCAAAAAATATTTTCAACGTCACCAAATTGATTGATATTTGTGAAAATAATTGTTATTATCACCAAATTCACCAAGTTGGGAAGGAGAGTTATTCTTTAAAATTTAAATTGAAGTATAAAATGGCAAAAGACGAATTGGGACAATCCATTTAAATTTCAAAGCAGTGACACATTAATATGTATTTGAAAATTATACATTACACAGTTTAAAAAATATATCGAATAAAATAAATTTTCTGACTTAAAATCTAAATGAAAATTTAAATAAGTATTATAAATTGTATGTATTAACATACTCTAAGACGTGTAGGTGTGTAGGAATGAATTCAAAGTCTATTTTATCGAAACTATATGAAGGTTACACAAAAATATGGTTACCCGATTCAGCCATAAAAAAATTCTCTCACCTTAAAATGTTCTCACCTGTCATACTTTAGAGGTATAGGCCTGTCTCAATTTTTTCTTAAAGAAAGCTGTTCAAATTTGTAAAAATGCAGCTTCACTATTGTTTTTGCCAATGTTTTAAAATGAATTATTATCTCCATCACAAAGATTTATTACATGCGTCTAGAATAAAACAAAATACACACACATTCGTAATCCTAAACTAACAATCAAATTAGAATGGATTTAGTTTCCAGAATCTGTAGTATCTATAGGATGTAGAGACACCACATACTAAAAAGGAGTTCAGGATAAGAAATTTATTCATAATTTGCTGGAGAAAAAGTCTAAAGATAAACATAAAATAATTAATTGTTGAAAATTGTTCTTTCAGTTTTAACACAATATTCCTATTGAATTATTTATATCTCAGAAAAATAACGAAAACCTGTCTACATTACACTTTTTTGTACATTTTATCATAAAATTATTAGTAATGTCTAAACCGAACAAAATTTTACGAGCGGCTAATTCAATCGAGAAAAAAAAATCGATTTTGTTCTAGCCACAAACATTTGATTTTTAACAAATGATTTAAAACTCTATCAAATTTTTATAATTGTTTAAATTTTAAAATACATTAATATGTCCTAATTATTATTGTGATAGGGATCAAGTAAAAGTTTATGTTTTGCTTGCTTTAGAAGAAGGGTCAGCTCCAATTCTAATTCGGCAATTTTCATTAAAAATTATGTATTTCTAATTATGATTTCAGACATTTTACAGTTTTTGAAATTGGCCTTACAATCTCTCGTATTTAAATAAATAGTATAAGCTGCAAGTACAAACAATCAGACATTCAGATGTAAATTTTGGCGCATATATTAAAAATTAATATTTAGAAAAATAGAATAATAAATATCTGTCTCAACAAACTTGCATATAAAAATATCCGTATAAAAAATCCGGTATTTTCTTCATCAATCTATAACTTTTATAAATTTTAATGAAACAAGATCCCAGGTATTTTTATTAAAATATCCTTTATTCTGGGTTATGTTTATTAACAAACACTGTTCTTTATTAACACCTCCTTGAAACAATTTGCTGCAGCAAAAACAATTAAAATATCAACAGCAAGATAACGATTACCAATAATAGCTACTCATGTCAATAAGCATTTTAAAAATACTTTATATTTAGGAGAAACTGAAATTAAAGCTTTTCTACAAAAGCAATAATTAACGAAACACATAATTTTCAGCTTTAACGAAAATTTTAAAGGTAATTGGTGCTTGACTGCAGGGTTTGGTTGTGTTGAAAGCAATTTCATAATTCTATGAAAAGTAAAAATCACTTGCTTCCTTGTTTAAGGTACTTAACTACCTAAAAACGTAGCACCAATAAATGTAGAAAAGCAGTTATTCTACTTTGTATATTGTAATTGGGAACCTGGTAATTAGTTTTTCGTTTTGGCTCATTTGATGCAAATTTTAGCTCATAATTAATTTTGTACTGTGTATTAAAACTCTGTTAGTCATTTTATATAAATTTTGTAAGAATAGTATTCCTCTGGAAGAAAATATATTTTTTAGATTTTATAGTGGATAAAAATTAGGTTCAGGAATTTGTGTTCTTATATGCGCACATTTAGTTTAAAATTCAATCAAGAATTACAATACAGCTAATACATTTATAAAATGCTCGTTAAATGTGGGATGCTTTTTTTAAATGCTAAATGCAGAATACACATTTGTACACATTTCGTAACGATCTATATTAGTTTAGTTTGCTCTTTTTGTATAAATTCACAGAAATTTATGTATTAAATGTTTCATTTTATTATTTTTTTAACACCTTCTTGACTTGATTTGTTTTAAAGACTGATGGGTTGAATTTTCAACGAGCATTTCGTACATTGTATAGTTTGATTTGAAAATACAGTTGTGAAGTTATGCCACTAAATCTCTAGCGATAAACATTCTAATTCTTCTTGTATGGATAAGTCATTTTATGACTAATAAAGCATTGAAAAAACTTGCACTTAGCAAAACGTCCTATATTTAAAAAAAATCAAATCAAAGCAAAACTAAAGAAGTATGAAACAATAGAAGTATGAAAATCACTTGGAAAAAGAATATCGTCACTTTCAGGTGGGTTAAAAATACTGAAAAAAAGTTTTACTCGAAAACGAAATCAAATCACTTAAGAAACTGAAT